>WNWU01013587.1:2082416-2173185 GCA_012654045.1 Ptyas mucosa | reverse complement strand
GGTCCTCGCACTTGTGACCAGTCCTTGAACTTACGACTGTCCTCACATTTTACGTTTGTGCCCTATCTTGTCACTCCCACTCCCACTCTTTCTCATTCTCTCTTTCTCTCTCCCCCTCTTTCTCTCTCCCCCCCACTCTCTCTCTCTCATTCTCTCTTTCTCTCTCCCCTCCCCTCCGCTTGCATTCCAGCTGTTGAATTCTTTGAAGCCAACTAAAATCTTCGGGGAGTAGGGGAGAGTCCCTGTTGGGAAGAAGGGGAAGGAAGAAAGGAAGGCAGGAAGGCAGGAAGGCGAAAGAACAAAAGAAGAACGAAAGAAATTTTTCTTTCTTCTTTCCTTCCTTCTTTCTTTCTTCCTTCTAGCCTTCTTTCCTTCCTTCTTTTCTTCTTTCCTTCTTTCTTTCCTTCCTTCCTTTCTTCCTTTTCTTTCCTTCCTTCTTTCCTTCTTCTTTCCTTCATTTTTTCCTTCCTTCTTTTCTTTCCTTCATCCCAGCAGGGACTTCCCCACCCCCCAAGTTTTAGTTATAGAAAGTGACAGCAACAGCCCGAGGGGATCCCAAAGCAGATCCCCTTGCAGATCTGCTCAGCTCCGGAGAACATCTGACTCTGCTTAGTGCTGGCTAGCCCAGCCATCTGTGTGCGTGTGTCGGTGAGTGTGTATGTGTGCATGAACGTGCGGAGGGGGGGGAAGGCTGAGTGGGGGGGGGGGAAGCCAGAGGGCCAGAGGGCAGGGGGCGAGAGGGGAAGCGTTCGCTGAAAAAGAAACTTTGGGAAATTTTTTTCTCGCCCCGTTCTTTTTCAGCGAACGCTTCCCCTCTCGCTGCCCCAGCCCGCTGCCTTCTCTTGTTTCGGTCAGGGGACCGGGCAAGAAAGAACGGGGTGAGAAAAAAGGGTGACTTTGGATGTTGCTGGGAGTTGTTGGGAGTTGCTCCGAGCGCGGAGTTAGCGTCTCCCTTGCTCTTCCAGCGGAGGCTCTTGCCCTTTCTCAGCTTTCTTGCCTGTTAAAACTTTGGGAAACTTTTTTCTCACCCCGTTCTTTTTCAGCGAACGCTTCCCCTCTGCGCTCGGAGCAACTCCCAGCAACATTCAAAGTCACCCTTTTTTCTCGCCCCATTCTTTCTCGCCCGGTCCCCTGACCAAAACAAGAGAAGGCAGCGGGCGGGGTTAGGGTTAGGGGAAGCGTTCGCTGAAAAAGAAACTTTGGGAAACTTTTTTCTCGCCCCTTTTTTTTCTCCTCCCTTTCCTCGCCCTGAACGGCCGGCGGGCGAGGCTGCTCCGGTCGCCCCGAGGTTGCCCGAAGCATTCCTTTCCAAGGGGCTTCTCGGAAGCGGGGAGCTGAAGCGGAAAGTTCCTTTCCGATGTGGGAGAGGGAGAGGGGCGCAGGTCCCCCACCCCGCCTCAACTCCCCGCTTCCCTCCCCTGGCTGAACTGAATTTGAGGCGCGGGTGCCGAGAAGCCCCTCGGAAAGGAACGCTTCAGGCAGCCTCGGGGCGACTGGAGCAGCCTCGCCCACCGGCTGTTCGGGGCGAGGAAAGGGAGGAGGTGCCTGCAGGGGGAAGGAAAGAGCGGGGAGTTGAGGCAGGCGAGGGATGGCGATGGTGTTTGGGGCCAGTACCAGGCAGCTGCGGGCACTTGCCATGGGCCACGCATGACCATGGGGTCGCTCGGCTCCCGCTTTCCTGGCAGCAGCTGCTTCTGCTCTTCTTCGTCGCCCAGCACCGACCCCTCTTCAGCACTGGAGCCAGAGCCGTGGCTGCGACTGAGGCCAAATTCGGTGAGTGGCGAGCTCCAGCCGCGGTGGGCGGGCCCGGCGGCCAAAGCGCCCCCGGCATGGCTGACTGCTCGCTCACTCACCGGCAGCGCCTTCTGCTCCTCTTTTGCCCCTCAGCGGCTCCCAGCAACTCCCAGCAACATGCCGCCACGGCGCTTTGGCTTCCGTTCATTAGGCATCGGCCGCCTCTCTGCTCAGTTGCTGGGAGCCGCTGAGGGGCAAAAGAGGAGCAGAAGGCGCTGCCGGCGCAAGCCTCCCTGACCCCTACAGCCAAAAAGGGGCATGGGGGAGGGGCGCCGCACCCCCCCCCCTCACACACCCCATTTTGGCTTTAGCAAGCTTCCCTGCAACCCCGGGAGCCAAAATGGTTGCAGGGAAAAAGGCATTTTTTTCGTGACCCGAATATAAGCCGAGGGGGGCGTTTTTCAGCCTGAAAAACGGGCTGAAAAACTCGGCTTATATTCGAGTATATACGGTAGCTACAATAAAAATGAATATCCTGATGAGATCACTTCCGGTTCCGGATGGCAGCAGATGTTGTTTGGGTAAGCTTTTGCCCCAGCGTCTGAATCCCCCCGCCTGGAGGCCCCTTGGGGCCGGGTGCCCTGGTTTTGGGGTATCCGCCATTAAGGGCGGCTAGCCAGGGGTCCCCTGCCTCAACTCCAGGGGCTGGGCGGCCAATGCTGGCGCGCCCGAGGCTCCGGCGAGTGGGGGCAGCACGTAGCGGCCATTCCCAAGGCTGTTCCGTGCCTATGTGCCTGTAGGACCCGGTGTAAATCGAAAGTAAGGCAGCAGGTAAAGTGGCGATCGGAAGAGGAAGGGATGCAGGCCGGAGAATAAGTAGAAAAGGAGAGACTTTGACTGGCGAAGCGACGAGGCGTCCTGCGGGTGAGGGGGGGCGCTGAAGCTTCTCCCCCCCCCTTGTCGCTGGGAAGGGCGCCGTAGTTGAGAAGAAAGAGGAGGAAAAAAGGAGACCTCTTACCTTGCTGATTTCTTGTGGAGAGGCAGAATTTGGGAAGGGTGGCTGGAGGCCCCTCTCTTTGTTGGAGAATTATGGCTGGTCCCTGATTTCCTGCTTCTTTGTACACAACTGATGACATCACCCACCTCTGGTTTCCTGTTTGACCTACTCTACAAGCCGGACTCGTTGCTCCTGTGAGCGCCCTCTGGTGGATTGTGAGGAAATAGCGCTGATTTTTTAAGAGAATCTTCTCTCTCTGGATGTTTGTGCCTACCTGAGGACCTCTCATTCTTTACTACTGTAAGATGGCTAAAGGACAAAAACCAGCTGCAGGTGACATGGAAAAATTTTTGGAAAAATTGGCAAAATTGGATGAGAAGCTTAATAAACTTGATGACCTGCAAAAAGGCCAACTGGAAATAAAATCTGAAATGGTAGTTATGAAAAAAGATTTAATTGCTGTTCAACAGGTGGCAGAGGAGAATAAGAAAAAGGTGGGAGGTTTGGAGGGGGAGGTGCAGGCAATCCAGAAGAGGAAAGAAATGAGAGGAAATGCAATTTTAACTTCGCAGCTGGATAGAATGTCTTATTTTCTCAGGTTTCAAAATGTGGAAGAGGTGGACCAAGAAGATCTGCGAGAAGTGATGGTTAAATTGTTGGGCGAATTTATTGAAAGAGGTTTGGACTTTATGAGATGGGATATGGATCTAGTTTATAGAGTAAACTCACAATATGCAATTTTACATAGTGTCCCAAGAGAGGTCCACATTAAATTTGTGAGAAGGGAAACGAGAGATGAAATACTGAGAACTCAAAGATCGGGGGTGCTGATATACAGGGGCAAGGAGGTCACCATTCTGAAGCAGATCCCTAGACAGGTACGAGAATTAAGAAGAAATTATTATTTTTTATCAAGTAAATTGTACCTTAAGGGAATTGGCTTCAGGTGGTTGATGCCGGAAGGTTTGATGATTTTCAGGGAGGGCAGTAGGAAGAAAATTAATAGTGTGACGGAGGCTCGGGCTTATCTGGAGCAACATAAGACCCTCCTAGAGGGTGAAGATACAGGAACCGAGAAAGGGGAGGTACCAGATGATCAAGGAACGGGGGCGGGCGAGGCCGTGGCGGTCCGGGAGGAAGGGGGTGCTAAGGCCAGAACCTTGAGATCTAGAACCAAGAAATGACGAAGTGAGAGGAATCTATTACGTTGTGCCTTTTATGATATCTCTTATTTTTGTAAACTTTAATATTACTCTGGATACTGAACTGATATTTTTGTATAAATCCGGTTGTTAAATTTGAAATTTTAATAAGGGAAGATCTGCTGTATGTGAAAAAAAGAAAATATATATTATCTTTGTAAAAGGATAATGAAAATTCCACATATTGTAAGCGATAATATTGTTTATTTTTAACCAATAAAAACTTTTATAATAAAAAAAAATGAATATCCTGCTGAGACTGTTATTCTTATTCCAAACAATTCCAATAAAATTAGAAAAAAAATTCTTTGAAGAACTAAATAAAATGATATTAAAATATATTTGGCAAGGGGAAAAAGCAAGAATAAGATTGAAACTGCTACAAGATACCAAACATAAAGGGAGCTTTGGGTTGCCATATTGGGAGTTATATTACCTGGCCTCTGCACTGCCTGGGTGAAAGAATGGGTAAATCTGAGACATAAAAGATTATTAAATTTGGAGAGACACGATCTCCAATTGGGGTGGCATGCTTTTCTATGGTATGGGAAAAATAACATACATGGATACTTTCAAAGACATTTTGTTAGAAATGCATTGTTGTTAGTATGCAGAAAAATCAAAGAAGGACATTATATGAAAATATCAGCCTGGTTCTTCAGGATGGAGGCACTGATACATCCGAGTGAGATTCATATGGAAAAAATTGTAAGATATAAGGACATCTTGAATGACAAAGGGGAACTTAAATCTAAACAAGAATTGACCAATCAAGGGATTGATTTAGCATGGGGGCCACATGTGCAAATACAATCAAGATATGAGAAAGGTGCAAGAATGTATGGTTTTTATAAAGAACCAAGGGAACTAGATCAGATATTACTAATAAATTTTAATTTTAAAAATGTATAACTATTATTAAAATGGAAGAAGAACAAGTGAAAGAAACAATGATAACATGAGCTAAAAATTTTGGTTATTCAATAGAACTAGATAAATGCCAGAAACTGTGGGATAGAAACTGTAAACTAACAATGTCAAAAAATCTATACAAAATGTTTTATAGGTGGCATTTATCACCAGCGAGACTAGCAAAGATGTTTGAAAATCTATCAGCTAAATGTTGGAAGTGCAATCAGATACCAGGTTCATATTATCATATGTGGTGGACATGCCAAAGGCAAAAAAAAATACTGGACTAAAATACATACTTGGTTAGAAAAAAATGATAAATGTGTTAATGACAGCAAGAATTGTGTTTGCACAATAATGGAAAAATGAAGAGAGTTCTACAGAGGAAAGTATTATAAAAAATATTAGAATGTACTAAAATGGATAGATTAACACTTAAAATAAAAGAAAAGGAAGAAACAGAATACTTTTTAACATGGGACTTGATTTACCAATGGCTAACTAACAGAAACAGAGATTAGAAACTAAAAAGATTAAAAAGATAATAAAAATTTTTGTATTGAAAATTTTTCAAGATGGATAAACTAATTATATTATTATTTTGTGATTAATATTGATATGTTTATTAGGATTATTATTATGATTATTATTGTTGTATCTCTACTTAAAACTGTGCCCAGACAACACATTGTTCAGATAGATACGGAACTTTTTATGTTTATTTAAAAAATGTATCAATAAAATATATATTTAAAAAACCCCAAAAAACACAATAAAGAAACCAAAAAAACCACAGCAACTAAGTGCTGTTAATGCCCTATATATTTACATAGCTATAAAATATTTAGATATTTCCATGAATCATACAACAAAAATTAGGCACCCAGTGCTCTCCAAATGGTTCCAAAACCATTTGATTGTTTTGGCGGTTTGGTTTGATGGCTCTGGGTTTAACTGTAGAATCCTTGGTGTTCCCTGAAGACCTTGGCTACTCATTTGTAGACATCACTAAAATAGATAATTTTATCAGTGCTAGTGAGTGTGAAATTTGCTCCCTTGTTTAGATACAGTAGCTTACCCTGTCAGTGTTGAAGGGGCTGTGATTTTCTCCTTTCTCCTTGATTAGGGTATTATTTTCTGCTTGAGGGGAAAAAAACTTGTTTGCGCAGAAAACAATACCCATATAGCTGTGCAACAAATTATTATATTTATATTCCACTTAATGTTCAAAGACGCATAATGCTTGCTCTCTGCCCCTTCCAGCATTTGTCTACAAAAATGTATGCAGCTATCAAAGAGTAAGTCTTGTTTTATTGGAAGCAAACCCAGAGCACATTTATAAAAAAGGTCTAGGTTATTCTTGTAGCAATTGCTTGTCAATTAGCATAAACACAATTTGGTAATTGAAAATAATATTTTATGCATTTTCATACTAAGTACATTCTGACCTATAAGAGCCATGTATTAATTTCTAACTTAAATCTAGGATCCTATACTAGAATTCTTAAGTAACGAAATATGTGCTGATTTCATAAAGAGAAAGATTCCTTCTTCAAATAAAATCAGTGAATATAATGGCAGGATACAATATGTTAAATATACTTACAAGTTTTACTCTAGCAGATCCATTTGTATTAGATATCACATCTGTTTCCACTTCTGTACATCTATAATCTTCACAGCCACGGCCATCAACTCGAAGATCTTCCTACAAAACAATTCCAATTCTGTCACATTATGCCATCACAATGTCAAAATTTGCATTGTTTTAACAGTAGGGTAAAATTTACTTACAGAAACAAATTTGTATACTATTAATGACTTTATGGATTAATATAAAAGCAGTCCAAGGAAAGTTTTCTCTTAGTTTTAGTTACTCTTGCAATCAGCTCACTCATTATTTAAGCAGGCTTCATTCAAAACAGTCAACTCAATCATGATTTAAAAACATCCTTATCATACTATATCAAGGCACAAGGCTGTATTACAACTTTCCTTTCCTATATCTATGTTATGATTTCATGCAAGGTGAAAAAAATGAAAGCTGCTTTTGCTAAGAATAACCTAAAAACTCATGAAACTTATGAAAAATTACTAAGATATTCAAGTAGCTTGTTCTTGGTTTTAATTATTTTATTAGAAAAGGCTTGCCCCCCCCCCCCCCCAAATACATATTATGGGGAGGAACAGGCTTCAGTTCAATCCTGCCAAGACGGAGTGGCTGTGGATACTGACATTGCGGTTCCAGGAGAATATTCCATCGTTGGCTATAGGGGATGAGGTATTGCCCCCTGTAGAAAGGGCGTATAATCTAGGTGTCCTCCTGGACTCACGGATTTATTTATTCATTCATTCATTCATTCATTCTAAATTTATAGACCGCCCTTCTCCCTGAGGACTCAGGGCGGTGTACAGCCAGAATTAAAAAACACATAATATAAACAATAAGAACAATTAAAAATAGAATAATAAATTTTGGCTCAAATTAAAAATACCAATCCCCATAAAATTTAAAATTTAAAATACTGCTTAAGCCAGCCCGGCTTGTTTGAAGAGGTAAGTTTTCAGGGCACGACGGAAGGCACTGAGGTCTGGGATTTTCCTTATCTCGGGGGGTAACTGATTTCAGAGGGTAGGTGCCCCCACAGAGAAGGCTCTCCCCCTGGGGGTTGCCAGCCTACATTGTTTGGCTGACGGCACCCCGAGGAGGCCCTCTCTGTGGGAGCGCACGGGTCGATGGGAGGTTGTCTGTGGCAGTAGACGGTCCCGTAGATAACTAGGTCCTATGCCCGTGTTGGCGAACCTATGGCACGCGTGCCGGAAGTGGCACGCAGAGCCATTTCTCTGGGCACGCGGAGCCATCGCCCGTTGTTCTTCCGGGTTCCTGTACGGCGGTCATCTGGTTTTCATGTGCATGGGCATGCTGGAAATTGGAAGAGCAGCCGCCCATTGCACATGCGCACACCAGGAAAACACTCTTCCTGTTTCCAGAGTGCGCATGCGCACCGGCCAGCTGGTCTGATTTCTGGCGCGCATGTGCACACAAAGGCCAGCAATTGGCGCGCGTGCCAAAAGACGTAAGAGAGGGAATCCCGGGGGTCACTTCCTAAGGGAGCAGAACAAGATAAGCCAGGGATTCCCTCCCTCCCTCCCTGCCCGTGTGAGCTACTTGCGCGGTCCCAGGCAGTCCGGACCACTGGTGGACCAGCAGCCTTTTGCCCACGCTGCTCCCCCAGTCAGAAGGGGGTGCGGGGAAACACGTGAGGAGGCCGCAGTTGCTGCCAGCCGGGCCCGCCCGCCTTCTCCTGTTGGTGGGCGGCTGACACTTGCAATGAATGGCGCAAGCAGGACTGCAGCTCCGCCCCCGGGCTGTAAATGTGCCTTCTGGGAACGGAGGCTCGTGAGAGTCGAACCCTCCTGCCTGCCTTACGACGGGCCTTTCCAAGGCAGGGCTGGGGTCTCCAACCTTGGCAACTTGGAGAACTCTGGGAGTTCTCAAAGTCCACAAATCTTAAGGTTGCCAAGGTTGCAGAGCCCTGTTCCAAAGGGCGCCTGCAACCCGCAACTGAAGCAGCTGGAGTTGTGGCTGTGCTGGCCGTCCCGTCCCCCACACCCCATTTGGCTCCTTTCCCCTCAGATGCCCCCTCCCACCATCAGCGCCTGCAATCGCCGCAATTGGGAATTGTCCACGCTGTCAGCGGATCTCGGGTTTCCTCCTTGCTGCATTCCGAGGGACCCAGCAAGATAGCACCAGGACCCCGGCCACACTGCACTCTCCCCCGAGGTGGCCCCGCTGGACTGCTGCCCGGCCAGGCGAGCAGAGAGCGAAGGGGCGGCGTTTGCAGCCGGCCCGGCACTTGCTCTCTGCTTGGAGGACCCACTCTTGGCCTCCGACTGAGGGAGTCAGCCCTCTCCATGGGGAAACCCACAGCAACACGTGGGGAGAGGCAACCCGACTGCGGCTGCTGGTGGGGGGCACGGCCCCTGGGCAACCGCGGCTCCTGGCCTCGCTGGCATGGGGCAGAGGGAGCGCGGGGGAGTTTGTGAGGGCCGCTCAGAGGGACCTTTGTGGAGGTTTCAGCAGCCGGAGAGTGAATGAAAAAATCGGGAGAAGCTAATAAACTAAACAATTGATCTGATACAGAATTTTCAGGCAGTAGCACGGTCTGGGACCAGCCGCCGCCTGAAATGCAATGCACTTATCCCACGGCTTGCATAAACTGCTCCCGCCCCTTTCAAAATAGAAACCTGGCGCTTCCCTTGGGCACTCAGGGCCGGCAAGAAGAAGGGGGGGGAGGCAGGGGCGCCAGCGGAGACGGGCTTTGGCTCCTTGTTCTGCTGCGACCCCGAATCCTTGCTTGGACTTCTCCCTGCTGGGTGCTGGGCTTCCTGGGAAGCCCCCTGTGCCTTTGCTGCCTCGGAAAGAGAAAATGAGTCTGCGGAGAAGGAGAAGGGCGCGCAGCTCTGGAATGTGCATTTCCAGGGAGGAAAGCATTTTCGGGCGGCAGCGCAGCGGAGCCCAAGCAAGGGTTGGGGTCGCAGCAAAACGAGGAGCCAAGCCCGTCTCCGCCGGTGCACCTGACTCTCCCTTCTTTTTGCTGACCCTGAGCGCCCAAGGGAAGCACCGGGTGGCTATTTTGAAAGGGGCGGGAGCGGTTTATGCAAGCCGTGGGATAAGTGCATTGCATTTCAGGCAGCGGCTGGTCCCAGCCCATGCTGCCACCTGAAAATCCTTTCTTCCCTGGAAATGCACATTCGAGAGCCGCCTGTCCTTCATCTCCTTCTCTGCAGACTCATTTTCTCTTTCCTCTTTCCGAAGCAGCAAAGGCTGCCTCGGAAAGAATGAGGAAGCCAAAGAATGAGGAGCCAAAGCCTGTCTCTGCCGGCATGCCTGCCTCCCCCCCCCCCCCCTCTCAGAAGAAAAGCCCCATTTCCCGCCCCTGAGCACCTGAGGGAAGCGTCGGGTGGCTATTTTGAAAGGGGCAGGAACGGTTTATGCAAGCCGCGGGATAAGCGTATTACATTTCAGGCAGCGGCTGGTCCCAGCCCACGCTGCCACCTGAAAATCCTTTCTTCCCTGGAAATGCACATTCCAGAGTCGCCTGTCCTTCTCCTCCTTCTCCATAGACTCATTTTCTCTTTCCTCTTTCTGAGGCAGCAAAGGCACAGGGGACTTCCCAGGAAGTCCAGCACTCAGCAGGGAGGAGCCCAAGCAAGGATTCGGGGTCGCAGCAGGAGCCAAAGACCATCTCTGCCGGCGCACCTGCCTCCCCCTCTTCTTCTTGCCGGCCCTGAGAGCCCAAGGGAAGCCCCGGGTGGCTATTTTGAAAGGGGTGGGAGCGGTTTATGCAAGCCGTGGGATAAGTGCATTGTATTTCAGGCGGCGGCTGGCCAGGGGGAAGGGAGCCGAATGAGGTGGGGGGGGAACGCGACGGCCGGCACAGCCACAACTCCAGCTGCTTCAGTCGCGGGTTGCAGGCGCCCTTTGGAACAGGGTTCTCCAACCTTGGCAACCCTAATTTGTGGACTTTGAGAACTCCCAGAGTTTTCCAAGTTGCCAAGGTTGGAGAGCCCAGCCCTGCCTTGGAAAGGCCTGTTGTAAGGCAGGCAGGAGGGTTTGACTCTCACAAGCCTCTGTTCCCGCAAGGCACATTTACAGCCCGGAGGCGGAGCTGCAGTCCTGCTTGTGCCATTCATTACAAGCCTCAGCCGCCGGCCATCCGGAGAAGGCGGGCGGGCCCGGCTGGCAGTAACCGTGGCCTTCTCACGTATTTCCCCACACCCCGTTCTGACTGAGGGAGCAGCGTGGGCAAAAGGCCTCTGCTGGGATGGGTGAATGGGGTGCTGGCGAGTTGGCAGGCAGGGCCGAGAGCATTGCTGCTGGCTTCGGAACAGCTGTCTCGCATGGGTAACTGGTTGTCCTCCGGTAAGTGGTGCGCTGGCCCTCTTGGAAAAAGTGGGGGCGCATGCGTGGCGGGCACACACATGCGCAGTGGGAGTTGCATGTGCGCTTGTACAGTGTGATGTGCATGCGCATTAGGAGCCAGGGGTCATGTGCGCATGCACAAATGGGGGACGCCCATTGCATTATGGGTACTGGCACGCGAGAGCGCGTGAGGGCTTGTGCGCTCAGACTTTTGGCACGCAACACCAAAAAGGTTCGCCATCACTGTCCTATGCCATGGAGCACTTTAAAGGTGATAACCAACACCTTGAAACGCACCCGGAAGACCACTGGGAGCCAGTGCAGCTCGCGCAGGAGTGGTGTTACATGGGAGCGCCACGTTGCTCCCATCACTACCCGCGTGGCCGCATTCTGGACCAGTTGGAGCATCCGGGTGCCCCTCAAGGGGAACCCCATGTAGAAAGCATTACAGTAATCAAGGCGAGAGGTGACAAGGGCGTGAGTGACTGTGCACAGGGAATCCCGATCAAGAAAGGGCCGCAACTGGCGAATCAGGCAAACCTGACAGAAAGTCCCCCTGGTGACAGCCGTCAGATGGTCCTCTAAGGACAGCTGCCTATCCAGGAGGACTCCCAGATTGCAAGCCCTTTCTGTGGGGGCCAAAGACTCGCCCCCAATAGTCAGTGATGGAGTCAACTGACTATATCGGGATGCCGGGAGCCACAGCCATTCAGTCTTGGAGGGGTTGAGCCTGAGCCTGTTCCTCCCCATCCAGGTCTGCACAGCCTCCAGGCACTGGGACATCACTTCAAGGGCATCGTTGGGGTGGTCTGGGGTGGAGATGTATAGCTGAGTGTCATCAGTGTACTGATGATATCTCACCCCAAAACCACGGATGATCTCGTCCAGCGGCTTCACATAAATGTTGAACAGAAGGGGCGAGAGGACCGATCCCTGTGGCACTCCACAGATGAGAGGCCTCGAGGTTGACCTCTGCCCCCCTGTCAACACATACTGCGACCGGTCGGAGAGAAAGGAGGAAAACCACCGCAACACGGTGCCTCCCACCCCCAGCTCTTCCAACCGGTGCAGCATGATACCATGGTCGATGGTATCAAAAGCCGCTGAGAGATCTAACAGGACCAGAACAGAGGAGCAACCTCTGTCCCGAGCCCTCCAGAGATCATCAACCAACGCGACCAATGCAGTTTCCGTGCTGTACCCAGACCTGAAACCTGACTGGAATGGATCTAGATAGGATGCTTCCTCCAAGAATTGTGGGAACTGTCGTGCGACCACATTCTCAACAACCTTCGCCATAAAGCGAAGGTTGGAGACAGGACGAAAGTTGGCTAATAATGCCGGGTCCAGGGACGGCTTCTTGAGGAGAGGCCTCACCACAGCCTCTTTCAAGGCAGCGGGGAAGTGACCCTCACTCAATGAAGCATTAATAATGCCCTGGAGCCAGCCACATGTAACCTCCCGGGAAGCCAGTACCAACCAGGAGGGACATGGGTCCAATGAACATGTGGCTGCACTAAGTCTCCCCAAAATCTTGTCCACATCATCGGGAGTCACAGAGTCAAACTCTTCCCAGGTGATACTCTCAAGACTAGTCCTCACCTCGACGGTTGACTTTGGACGACCATGTTATGACCATGACCAGAGGGGCATTTGCTCAGATTCGTCTGGTGCACCAGTTGTGCGCCTACCTGGACCGTGATGACCTGCGCACAGTCACTCATATGCTCGTCACCTCCCGGATCGACTACTGCAATGCTTTCTACATGGGGCTGCCCTTGAAGACCACCCGGAGGCTTCAGCTGGTGCAGAATGCAGCCGCGCGGGTAGTGATGGGAGTGTCCTGACACTCTCATGTTACACCCCTTCTGCGGGACCTGCATTGGCTACTGGTTGCCCTCTGGATGAGATTCAAGGTGCTGATAATTACCTATAAAGTCCTACATGGCTTACGCCTGGGATACTTGGTGGACCATCTGAGACCAGCAACAGCTCCCCATCGCCCGGTGCGTTCTCACAGGGAGGGCCTCCTTGGGTCCCATCGACCAGACAGTGTTGGCTGGTGACTCCCAGGGAGCAGGCCTTCTCTGTGGGCACGCCTACTCTGTGGAATCAGCTCCCCCTGGAGCTCCGGATGGCCCCTGACCTTCGCTCTTTCCGCCGTGACCTCAAAACATGGCTATTTGGCCTGGCCAGATTGGATTGAAGGGGTTTTTTTAAAGGGGATTTTATTGGTTTTTATATTTGAATATTGAATTTTATGTGTTTTTTATCGTTGTGAGCCGCCTTGAGTCCTTTGGGAGAGAGGGCGGCATACAAGTTTAATAAAATAAATAAATATTAAAGAAACTATAGTTTTTTAAAAAACTGTTTTTTTAATCTTACATCATGTGCAACGGATGCATAGGCAAAATATGGAAACATAAAGCATAATAGAGGTCACTACTATATCAATAATGAAGAATCTATATCTTTCAGACTTTGACTCACAACTTAACATGTAATACAGTTACTATGATTGGTTTATAAGGGATAGTGGGAATTGTAGCTATTATAGGAAAATCAGCTTCCCATTCAATTTAATTCATGGTTTCAAAATTATCACATGAAGTGCATCTTAAGACTGTTAATCAGACCAGTTATGTAAATCTTTTTAAATGCCCATGCTTTGCATTTACTGGTTGAAATATTTTATTATTTTAGGAAGATTAATTTGCAATGTATAAGGCATTTTTATTACTTCCCTTCTTAAATGGTTTTGCTTTTGACAATCAAACATTCCTAAGACTCATAATGCCATTTTTAGTTAGACTTAAGGTTTGTTAAGAAACAATTGTTTTCTTTGAAAAATATGCAAATATAAATAAATAAGAATCTGATGAATTTTTATAGAACATGTAAATGTTAACTAAGAGTTCTGCTAGAAAAAGCGTAAATTGATAATAATAGCTAGAACAGGGATGTCAAACTCAAGGCCCCCGGGCCGAATTCAGTCTGCAATGAGGCTGCATCCAGTCTGTGTGGCCATCCTGTAAAATATAAGGGTCTGGCCTGTGTCACTTTGGTGTGGTCCAGGCCATCCCGGCGCACGCACACACAGGCCCAATTCTCCATTGCCAAATGCAGGGCAAGAAAAGTAGTCTGTGGGACTACAGTAAAAAAAATTAGTTCAGACCTTTCAACTTCGTGAGATCTTTTTTTTTTTTTTGTGAGAAGTTGGAAGGTCTGAACTAATTTTTTTTACCATAGACCCACAGACTACTTTTCCTGCCCTGCACACGGAGCAAACAGAGCTGGAAAGCAGGTTAGTGAAGGGATGTGGCTGCTCTGGGGGGTACGGGAAGTGAGGGTTTAGCAGGGCTGTCTGGCTGAAGGGCCCTTAGGTTAAGCCCAGCAGGTGGGACAGTTCTGGTGGGGGAGGAATGGAGGATGAAGCAAGGCAGGGGGAGCTGAGCTGTCCCCCCACACCCTGTACCGGTTTACCTGACTGTCCCGCCAGCCAGGCACTGAAGCGCCACAACTGCCATTGCAACGAAACAGAGACAGAGCATGAGAGCAAGAGAGCTCTCCAACTTCTATTTCTGTGTGTGTGTTTGTGTGAGTGTGTGTGTATCTGTATGAGAGAGACAAGAGCGATCCATGCTTCCGCCAGGGCACCCAAGCTGCTGGTGGGGGCGGCAGGACCCATCTGAGCAACCATAATCTTCCCTCCCCAGCCAGTCAGCTCTGCCTGACCTACTCCCTGACCTTCTCATCCTCCCCACTCAAGCGGTGAGCCTGCTGCCACTCAAGCGGCAGCAGGCTTTGCAGGACAACAGGCCCTCTCATTTCTCCCACAGTGCGGCAAGCACCAGTTTCAGTCGGGGCATTCAAGCTGCTGGCTGCGACAACCACGATGGCTCCCCCGCCCCCAGCCAACCAGCACCGCCTGACCTGCTCCCTGCCTGGTCATTCTTGTTTTCGTTGTCGTCCTCTCTGCTCAAGCAGCGGGGGGCTCCATGGGACAGGGTCTCATTCCTGCCCCGGCACGGCCAGTTCCAGTGGGATGGATGGGTGTGTGAAGGGCCTGGCCCTGCAGTACCTTCTTGCTCAGTTGAAGGCTTCGTTCAGCCTTCAAACAATAAGGCTGGCCCTGGAATCGGAATTGGTAGGGTGCAAGAACCAACACTGTCCACAGCTCTGGTGTGCTGCTCACTTGTGTGTGCCAGCCTTACTGTTTGAAGGGTGATCGAAGCCTTCAACTGAGCGAGGAGATGCTGCGGGGCCAGGCTCTTCACAACTGCGTCCAGCCTGCCAGAGTTTGCCACGCCGGGGCAGGAATGAGGTCCTGTCCTGTGGAGCCCACAGCCTCTTGAGCAGAGAGGACAATGACAACAAAGATGAGAAGAATGGCGAGGCTTTGTGCCAGCTGGCTGGTTGGTGCTCGCCGCACCTTGGGAGAAATGAGAGACCCTATTGTCCTGCAGAGCCTTGAGTTGGGAGGATGAGGAGAAGAATGGTAAGATTCAGGGAGTAGGTCAGGAGAAACTGCTGGCTGGGGAGGAGGGGATCATGGCCACTCAGATGGCTCCTGCCACCCCCGCCACACGCATACACACACAGGTTGGATTGGATTGCTCTCTTGCTCTCTCTCTGTCTCACTCTAAGTGCCCCATGTATACGCAGATGCCCCATTTGCTTGCAAGTGTGCAATGAGGTCTCATTAAGTAGTTAAGTGGAAAGTAGTTTGGGGGGTGGGGTGGAGCAGGAGACCAACAAACACTTTTCGCATCGAGAATGAAAGTTTCTGGGTCCCTGACTCTCTGCAAAAGAGGATGGGTGCCTGAACCTGTGCGATGTTATGGCACCCAGGAGCGTCCCTTCTTGGCACGAAAACCATTTCCAAGCCATCTCTCCTCTCAGATGTTTGCAAGGTAAGTGATTCTGTGTGGCAGGAAAGGAGGGAGAAGCATGAGGTCTCTTACTGGGTCGGGGAGACATTGTGGGCTTATTCTATCACTAGGCTCCCCATGGTTTTCCCCACCCTGAGATACTTCATGTACACTTAACAAGCAGCTCATTGGTATTCTTGAATTATGAGCTCTTGGGAAAGTATCCCCACCTTGTATGTTGCAAACAGCTATTTTCAGTGGGGAAAACAGGACAAAGCAAGTGGGGAAGAATATTTTCCTTTGCTATATTTCCAGTCTGAATTAGACCATGGCAGGGTCCCTACAGCAGAGCCCTTTTAAGGATTATGTATATAGAAAAGCACTAATGTACCTCTGTTCTTAAACCTTACTTGTGGGGTGCCGCAAGGGTCAGTCCTCTCGCCCCTTCTGTTCAACATTTATGTGAAGCCGCTGGGTAAGATCATCTGTGGTTTTGGGGTGAAGTGTCAACTGTATGCTGATGACACACACAGTTGTACATTTCTACCCCAGACCACCCCAATGATGCCCTTGACGTGATGTCCCGATGCCTGGAGGCCGTGCGGATCTGGATGGGGAGGAACAGGCTCAGACTCAACCCCTCCAAGACCGAGTGGCTGTGGTTTCCAGCGCCCCGATATAGTCAGCTGGTACCATCACTGGCTATTGGGGATGAGATCTTGCCCCCCTCAGAGAGGGTTCACAACTTGGGCATCCTCCTGGATACGCGGCTATCTTTAGATGATCGTATGATGGCCGTGGCCAGTGGGGCTTTTTATCAAGTTCGCCTGATTTCCCATTTGCGTCCCTTTCTGGATCGGGACGCCTTACACATAGTCACTCACGCCCTTGTCACTTCCCGTCTGGACTATTGTAACACTCTCTACATGGGGCTCCCCTTGAGGAGCACCCGGAGGCTCCAACTGGTCCAGAATGCGGCTGCGCAAGTGGTTATGGGAGCGACTCGTCACTCCCGTGTAACATCTCTCTTGCGTGAGCTGCACTGGCTCCCAGTGGTCTTCCGGGTGCATTTCAAGGTGCTAGTCACCATCTTCAAAGTGCTCCATGGCTTAGGACCGGGATACCTACAGGACCACTTTCTGACACCGAACGCTTCCCACCATCCAATACGCTCTCACAGAAAGGGCCTCCTCAGGGTGCCGTCGGCCAAACAATGTCGGCTGGCGACCCCCAGGGGGAGAGCCTTCTCTGTGGGGGCTCCTGCCCTATGGAAGGAGCTTTCCCTGGATATAAGAAGGATCCCCGATCTCCGCACCTTCCGTCGTGCGCTGAAGACTCTATTGTTCCAGCAATCCGACCTGACCGAATGAATTAATTTAAGTGGGTTTTAAATGGTTTTAAAGGGGTTTTAGCTAGGGGTTTTAATATGGCCAAATGCTTTAAATTATTTTAAATGCTTTTAATTTTTGTGCTAGGATTGTTTTATTATGGCTGTACACTGTCCTGAGTCCTTCGGGAGAAGGGCGGTATAGAAATGTAATCAAATCAAATCAAACCAAATCAAACACTAAAGCTGTTGCACATAAGAAACAGAGCCATCAACTCTGATCAACTATCAGAGCCATCATTTTGACAGTTTTGCTGTAATGTTGTCTGAGGACACCAGCATGAAATGCAAGATTGGGATAAACCGAACCTGGTTTGTTCTCAGTCTTATATGTGGCCACAAACTACTAGCAAAAGTGGCATTTGATCACAAGGTGAGGAGGCATTGAGAAATGTTTCCCCTTTTGCATTCGAGCATCCAAGAAGGGACAGGAAAGACAAAGAAAAAGAAGGAAAGAGGGGAAGAGAGCAAGGAAGCAAAAAGAAGGAAAGAGGGGAAGGAAGAAGAAAGAATGAAGAGGGAAGGGGAAAAAAGGAAGGAAGAAAGGAGATTATAATGAGAGAAGAGTGAGGGTCTGAGATAAATCCTGCCTTAGCACTTGGCTACCAGCAGCCCTGCTGCCTTTTGCCATCCCCTTGTCCCCTCCTTCTGACTTCTCCTGGTGATCTCCCATCCTATTACCAAGGATGCTTTGGTTACAAAGCCGAGTCTCCTCGCAAGGAGAGGGAGTGGGCCTCCCTCTGGCCCACATACTTTGCCCTATCACACACATCATGAGCAACCTGGCCAAGGAGAACAAGCACAACAGCAGTGGGAGCTAGCCACGCTCATTTCGGCCACACACACCCTGCCCGCCCACCACCCCAAACCACAACCCTGATGCGACTCTCAGTGAAATTGAGTTTGACACCCCCGAGCTAGAAGTATAACAGCAATGCCCAATAATTTTCTGAAAGTTATTAAGTATCAGTTTCTTTGAAGCCATAATCACCTATATTATGCCATTTGTTAAATTATATTTCTATGTATATTTTCATTATAGTCACCCATGCCAATAAACTGTAAGGCAATGTATAAAATTTAATACAAAGAAAAACAAACAAACCAAACAGCCTGAGCTAAATAAAGCAATTAAAATATAACATGATAGCTTCTCACCCAACACGTTAACCACAGACTTGAGGCTAAAGCCATATTTTAAAATTTTTCAGATCTCCAAGACAGTTTGTGCCATCTATATCTCTGGGAACAAGCAGTCTCAGAGAGTGTGCACCATGACAGAAAAGGCACAATGCCTAGGTCCTACAAACTGGCAACATTGAATAAAAAGGATCTGAAGTGCAACCAATATTCCCATAATGGAAGAAAGATAGTTCCTTAGATAGCAGATATGATGTTGTGATGTGTTTTAAAGGCAACAAACAACACCTTGAATTGCACCTGGGGGCCAGCTGGTAGCTAATGCAGCTAATGCAGCTAATGCAGTAGAGATGACACATGAGCAGAATGAAAAGTACCCACTACTGCTTACACCATTTTGAACAATTGCTGCCCCTGGACAGATTCATGAAAAGTGCATTGCAGTAACCAGATGGCTTTGAGTTAACCAGAGCAGGATTGACCATTTGCAGAGCCTTTAAGTTGAGAAAGAGTGCAACTTGTATACAAGAAATAGCATCTGTGAGTCGAGCAAGACCCCTAGGTTGTACCCAAATCTCAAATTGGGAAGTGCAAATTTAGCTGCAGTTCAAAACATTAGCAGACTCTGTTACAAAGCATTAGTTTTAACCAATATCAAAGCTTTATGTCTGATGCTAGAACTGCAATTTGGGAACTATAGGCCGTTCAACCTCAGCAAGACTGAGTGGCTTTGGAGGATCCAGGAAATTACTATCTCTGGGGCTGGATAAAATGGTACTGCCCCAGCAGATCCTATGTACAATCTGAAGGTCCTTTTGGACTCATGATTCCTGTACAATGCACAGGTGACAAGTGGCTCAAAGGGCCTTTGTTCAACTTTGGGTTGCATACCAGTTCACCTGTTCCTGGATCAGGAGACTGGTGTACTCTTGGTCATTCCTGAATGTACTCTATATGGGGCTGTCCTTGAAGAGCATCTGTAAATTTTAACAGGTACAAAATGTGATGGCCCAGGCAGTTATGTGCACTCCCAGATCAGAACAAACTATATCTATACTCTGAACTGCATTGGTTGCTAGTTTGCTTCAGGATTCAATTCAAGGTGTTGATAATGGCCATTAAAGCTCCACATGGCAGATTATTTGAGGGGCAGATTTTCCCTAGTTATCTATCTGCCTTCTAAGATCTAGAGGAAAGGGCAGGTTGTGATCCCATTTGCTAAGAACATTCATTTGTTAGTAGCCAAGAGGACAACCTTTGTTATCCGCCCTTTGGAATATAATTTCCTCCAAGATGAGATTGGCTCTGACTACTGATCTAGTAGTCTAGTAGACTACTGATCTAGTAATTCTAGGGGATGCCGTGGCTCAGTGGCTAAGACGCTGAGCTTGTCGATCGAAAGGTCAGCAGTTCAGCGGTTCTAATCCCTAGTGCCGCATAATGGGGTGAGCTCCCATTACTTGTCCCAACTACTGCCAACCTAGCAGTTCGAAAGCATGCAAAAAATGCAAGTAGAAAAATAGGGACCACCTTTGGGAAGATAACAGCATTCCGTGCGCCTCTGGCGTTTAGTCATGCCAGCCACATGACCAGAGACGTTTTCGGACAGCGCTGGCTCTTCTGGCTTTTAAACAGAGATGAGCATCGCTCCCTAGAGTCGGGAATGACTAGCACATATGTGCAAGGGGAGCCTTTACCTTTACCTTACTGATCTTTCAGAAATCATTTAAACCTGGTTCTATTATTGGGACAGGATCTTACGGAATTACCTGTTTTCACAAATTGTTTTATGATTTAATGATTTAATTAGTTGTATATGTTTGCTGTTATTGTTATGGTTACTTAGTTGTATTTTGTTTCTTATTATTTTTGTAACTATGTGAGTCTCCCAGAGCCGTATATGGCTATGCTGTATAAATTGAACAAATAAAATCGCACATGGACTGAAAGTCACATTCTATGTCTACGAGGAGCAAATAAATACATATGCATATACAGATGTGTTTTCAAAAGAATAAAAATACTTGTTTTATGACGGGGTATATTCACTAGAATCTGATCCTTGATTTCTTGAATCAAGAAGAAATCAAGAAAGCGGCTTAAAAGGAGCCCTTTCAATCCCTAATCCCCATTCCCCAGCCTTTTACCTGGACACCATGCATGATATAAACCTTTTCCGCCTCGCTCAGGACCACCGACGCCATAATAATTAGTCCTAAGCGCAGACTCCTTCTTCTCCAACACCAAGAACCTCTTATCCGATTGTCAAAAAAGGCGCCTGACACTACCATAAAATTCTGTTAGCCTCGCGCCTTCGCAGCGCCTTCTGATTACGTCACTCTCCTTCGGTCTCTCCGTCGCTACTTTTTGGTTTCTTTTCGTTTTTGTTACGAATGCGTGGAGAAATAGTATCCCCGCCTATTCTCACTGGATGACTAGTTCCTTGCTCGTACGTCACGGATGGCGAGGGAAGCTCAATCCCGGGATTTCCTGTCTTCAGTGCAATTCTTTTCTGGGGAAGCGGGACAGTGCTTCTGCTAGACCGAAAGGAGGAAAGAAAATGTCCAAGGCATTCTTCCCGATCGTGGGTATGTTTAATCAGATACAAATACAGCTGATCGCGTCAGATAAATGTACCCTGGTCTATGGTTTTATTCGCGAGTATACTATGGCTAAATTTATGAGTAGATTTCTGTGCAAATAAAATAGACTGAAGGTGATGCATAATTTCCCGAATACAATCGTTTTCAGAATTTGAAATTTTAAACATAATAGTTGAAATGCGGAAGCAATAAATCTCATATATGCTCTACACCATCCGGCTTTTTGAATGATACTCAGTATTGAATATTAATTCAGAATATGAAAAAGATATTCATAATAATGGACAAATGCACCTGGTTTCTTTTCCATACTCTTATGTATATTTTAAAATATTAATGGAAATGCTGTCTGTCTTTTGATCAATCAAAGCCATATTTAAGCTTCTAATTTCTCGTCTTCGCAGAAAAAGGTATCTCTGTAATTCTAAATGTTTTAGGAAAAAGCTTTCATAGATTATAATTTATTTAGTTAAAAGCGTGGAATACTGACTTTAGAGGGATATATTACATTCATGGTTATGGATCCACAATTTATAGATAATCAGTGTAAGACAATCTTGTCTCTCCCACCAAGATTAGATAGACAAACATGTCTGTTTCCATTATCACAGTCAGTTCTTAAAATGCCTTTCCTCACCTTAAAAGAATTACAGTATTTGAGGTAAAATAACTATAGTATTGCTTCTTTCAGTAACTATATGAACTATAGTAAGGCTATTCTTTTAACTAAACCTATATAGAGCTTTATTTCAATAGAATTTTCCCATATATATGCTATAGAGTTCCTGACCTGAATTGCAAATTGGAATTAAAAACTTACAATGTTTGGGTAATGGAGGAAGTCATTTTGGGCACTGTATGTGTAATGCTGTATATATTCTTGTTTTGGATTTTTTTTCTGGAGTTAACATTCCTGCAACAGTATTAGTAGAATGGTATCACCTAGGTTTATCTATATTAGTCTATGGTGACAAAATATCAGGAGTCTGCTGGTGTATTTTGTTAATAACAAATTTTATTAAAAGGACATATTTTCGTGAGCTTCAGCTCACTTCATGAGATGCATAAATGAAATGAAAAGATGTGCCCTTTAATAAAAATGGTTAGTCAAAAAAGTGCCAGCAAACTCCTAATTTTTGACACCTAATTCTTTCTCATTTATCTTTAAATGTACCAATTTTGAATAAATTATTGTATACTTTAAAAAATAGTTTGCTGGTTCATTTTATTCTCTTGATTTCTAGATAACTTGTGGGGCCAGTAGGATTAACATACCATTGCTGAGCACAATATACTATATTACTGTTGTGACTCCAAATTTGACTATTAAAATGTATTGTTTTGGCTGCTGAAGTAACCAGAACCTACAGCTAACTCTAGTGCAAAATATACTAAAACGAAACTGATTAACCTTTTAAAGTTATTAAGTATTGCTCTGTAGCTTAATTCCTGCTTCTTTATTATGCAGCCTTTATATTAAGATTGTGTTGCTTTTTTGTCACTTTAGGATCTTTTTGAATTTATTTTTAATCAGATTATTATAATGGTATAATTTTCTTGGACTGTACATTTTATGGTTTGGAATTTTTTAAAATGATCAATAGTATAAAAACAAACTCAATAAAATAAAAGTAACACTGGAAAATATGTAATAATGCATATTTAGTATGGCAGATAGTCCTCAACATACGATCACATACAATTGAGCCTAAAATTTCCATTGCTAAGCAAGACAGTTAAGTGAGTTTTGCCCCGTTTTATGACCTTTCTTGTAGTAGCTTTTAAGTGAATCACTGCAGTTATTAAGTTAGTAACACAACTGTTAAGTGAGTCTGGCTTCCCCATTTATTTTGCTTGTCAGAAGGTCACAAAAGGTGATCACATAACCCCAGGACATTGCAACTGTCATAAATACATGCTAGTTGCCAAGTGTCCAAATTTTAATCACGTGACCATGGGGATGCTGCAAGGGTCATAAGTGTGAAAAACATCATAACTCATGTTTTGTAGTGCCATTGTAACTTCAAATGATCACTAAACATATGGTTGTAAGTTGAGGACTACTTGTAGTATATTTTTAGTATTCTAAGATGGCCTAGGCCAGGGGGAGTCAACCTTTTTATACCTACCATCCACTTTTGTATCTGTGTTAGTAGTAAAATTTTCTAACCGCCCACTGGTTCCACAGTAATGGTGATTTATAAAGTAGGGACAAAACCCTTACTGCCCACCATGAAAGCTGGAATGTCCACTAGTGGGCGGTAGGGACCAGGTGGACTACCACTGGCCTAGGCCCTAAGACATGCTGCTGTCTTAGGCCATCTCAGACCACTACAGTATGACTAATTAATTGTTTAATTAATTAATTAATAATTAATAATAATGATTTATTAATCAGTAAATATTCCTATCAGCAAATAGAACTCCGTCCCCCACTTCCACATATCAAGATGTATTATACTACAAGCTACACAAATTATTTTTGGCATCTGAAGAAGTTTAATTCTAGGCTTTGATAGTAACATTACAGCTTACTAAATATTGCAATGTTTGATATTTAAGTATTTCCAATATTTTAATATTTTGTCCTTTTTAATGATACCTAAAATATTTCCTCCTCTATGTATCAGTAAAATCTTCCTTAACTGTACTTAATGTTCTTTGCCCCAATCGTATTAAGCATTAAGTTCAACTAAAACGAATGGCATTTTCGGCTAAGTATGTACATTAAGGATAACTGATAATAAACGTTGGAGGCTTTGTGTGCGCATTTGTGTTCCTTACACTTTCTGTATGGAAAGGAAGGAACTCAGGCCAACTTAGAGTATAGTACTTTAATTCAATCAATAGCCCTATTCAATGAGCGCAATGCTAATTACTGGAGGATGTGACACCAACAATGCAGCTGTCGCAGGAATGACCGGCACGCCTCCTTCGAGGCGGTCTGTCCCCTCGGTGGGAGGGAGGCGTTCCGGTTCTGGGGAAGCGGAGGGCGAGGGCGTGGCAATTTCGGCGTTACTCACTTCCTGGTTTCTCCTTTTTCTTTCGCAGCGCGAATGGGGAAGCTGCGAAAGGAGTGGTGTATGCTTTAGCCTTATCTCTCAGCAAGGAACTCCGGGTTGGGCGTTGAATCGCTGGTTTTCCCGTCTACTGGCAGGCGAATGGAACGCTGTGCTGGGCTGAGCGGTGGAAAGTCGAGCCAGGATAAGCGGGCCGCTGGCAGAGCGGGGGGCGGCAGCAGCGGCGACCGTGTTGCTTCATCTTCAGCCTGGGTAAGTTAAAGAGAGGAGGAGTTCGTCCAGTAGGAAATGCTTCCATTCCGGGGATTTTGAGCTCTTGCTGGGAAAAGCGGTAGGTGGGCATCAAGAGATAGCGTTGAGCTAGCGAGCGAAAGATCGGCAAAGATAGGTTGCCGTTTCTACAATCCAGAACATGCGACGGGAGTCCTGCAGGTGAATATGCTCCTCATGCGCCTGAGTGAGAGACAAGTAGAGTGAGTCAAGGAAGCTCATAATTTGGGCTCTGGTTGGGTAGGCGGTATGGATTTGACAAGGTAAAAGACAGTAACACGGAGAGTCAAGAGAGGGCCCGACCAGGTTCTTATAGGCCTATTGGGACTCTAATCATGTTTCGCTATCTGATGCAGCTCTTTTTCTTTAGGATTTGAATGCTTTGAATCCAAAGTCCAAAGATATACGCTTCTGGGCTGCCAAATTGTGTTTCCTTTTCCAATACATGCTGCCAGATTGGAAGATTTGGGAGTGAATTGATGGTGTGGTCTTCACTATAGATATAAAGATTCCTGTAGTTGTTATCCATCAAAGCCTTTTTATGAGCTCATATCTTTTATCAGCTGCCAAGAATCTTATATGATTATGATGGGATATAACTTTGATAGTTAAATAGAATATTTCATTATTCCTAGGGATGGATTGCCATTTTTATCAATTTATATTTTATAGTAGCTTTGTTAAACATAACTAAAAAGATAAAAACATAACTAAAAAAAGAATAAAAAGAAAAAATAGAAAGTACAGAAAAGAAAAATAGGAAAGAAAAAAAATAACAATATAGTAAGGAAAAATATTTTAAAAAACATTTCCTTTTCCATCATAACATATAAACAATTATAGTTACCTTTTTAAAAAATACAAGTAATCTCTTCTTCTCATATCTCATATTTTATCTATCATCAACTCCTTAAAACTTCATCATTTAGTCCTGATCACCAAAAGTTCATTAAGGGTTCCAGAGATAATATCTGTTTTAGTCCTGATCAAATAAAGCAATTTTTAATTCTTTTTATTTTAACTATCTTGATCTTTAATTCTTTCGAATAATGTTCTA
Source organism: Ptyas mucosa (assembly GCA_012654045.1). NCBI lineage: Eukaryota > Metazoa > Chordata > Lepidosauria > Squamata > Colubridae > Ptyas > Ptyas mucosa. The sequence goes on along the minus strand of WNWU01013587.1, from coordinate 2,148,066 downwards.
GAATTTTATTTCTTTTAAGTTTTCTTGTCCCTTTTCACAAATTTTCCCTTTCTTTTTGTTTTGAAGTCAAGGTGTTTTTATGAGTATTTTGAATACAACTTGTTGTCCGGGCATTTCATTTTACAGCAGAAAAAAAATAACAGATATAATAATAATAATAATAATAATAATAATACATGTAATAATTATAACCATATTTATAATTATATTAGCTTAATGATTAATGATATTAATTTTATTAGCATACTTAGAAAACAACATTCCTATTTTACTTACACATAGCAATGCTCTTTCTTCATCTAATTTCTACCCCTTATCTCTAACCATTGATAAAACCATGTTAAATAATACTCTGTATCTCCTTTATCTTTTAGTTTCAGTGTCAATCTATCCATCTCTGCACAAACCAGTATTTTCTGAATTATATTTTCATCTGGTGGGGTGTTTTTCCAATATTGTGCAAATACAATTCTCGCTGCTGTCAATACATGTAGCATTAAATATATAGTCCCTTTATCATAACTTTCTGGTATTATACCTAACAAAAATATTTCTGGCTTTAAGTCTATATGTTGCTTAGTCATCTTTTCCAGCCATGTGTATATTTTCATCTGATATTTTCTTGCTTTCATACCTGTCCACCACATAGGTACCTGGAGTCTGATTACATTTCCAACATTTGACAGACATGTTGTTAAACATTTTTGCTAATCTTGCCGGTGACAAATGCCACCTATAAAACATTTTATAAAGATTTTCCTTATACAGTAGAACCTCCGGTCACGACCATAATTTGTTCCATAACTTTGGTCGCAAACTGATTTTATTGTAACCCAAGCCTAATTTTGGAAATTTGGCGCTTACAAAAAAAATGGCACAGAAGGGGAAATTGGCCACAAAAAAACCAGTGAATTTTTTGGTCGGAACCTGATTTGGTCATGGTCGGAAGCATTTGTGACCAGAGGTTCTACTGTACGCAATGGCCATTGTCAATTTATAGTTTCTATCCCAAAGTTTTTGCCATTTATCTAGTTCTATAGTATAGCTAATGTTTTTTGCCCATACTATCATTGTTTCTTTTACTTGTTCATCTTCCATTTTAAAACTTAGTAGATAGTTATATAGTTTTCTTATCAGTTTTTCTGTCCCTGATAATATCTTGTCAAGTGTTGTTGGTTCTTTATAGAAACCCCGTGTTTTTACATCTTTTTCATATCTCGATTGTATTCTAAATCCACCCCCTGATTTTGTAATTCCTGTCTAGTTTTAAATTCCCCTTTCTCATTTAAAATGTTTTTGTAACATACAATTTTTTCCAAGTTGACAACATTTGGATGTGTCAATGTTTCCATTATAGAAAGCCAGATTGGTATTTTCCTATAGTTTTGTGATTTAATTTTTTCCCGTAGAAAAATAAAGCATTCCTCACATAGTGTCTTTGAAAATATCTATGTACCATACTCCTTCCGTACCATAGAAAGGCATGCCACCGTAATTGAAGATCGTGGCCCTCTAGTAATAATAATCTTTTATTCCTCAAGGTTATCCATTCTTTCACCCATGTAAGTACAGATGCTTGATAGTACAACTCCCAATCTGGTAGCCCAAAGCCCCTGTTGTCTTTAGACTTCTATAACATTTTATTCTTGCTTTTTTTCCTTGCCAAATATATTTCAAAATTGTTTTATTCAGTTCTTCAAAATATTTTTTCTCTAATTTTATCGGTATTGTTTGGAATAAAAAAAAGTAACTTTGGTAATATGTTCATTTTTATAGTAGTGATTCTCCCTATCATTGAGAGTTGTAGATTCTTTCATTTCTCCAAATCCAACTTAATTTGTTGCATTAAATTTATATAGTTATCCTCTTCAATTGTTGCACATCTTGCTGTTAAGTAAATTCCTAAATATTTAACTTTCTTTACTATCCGGAGTCTACCTTCTTTGTCAATTTGTTTCTCTATTTATCCGTAAGGTTTTTTATTATTATTTTAGTTTTTTCTTTATTTTCATCCTGCAACTTCTCCATATTTCTCAATTTTCCCTATCAACCTGGGACCAGTTTTTAATGGTTTTTCTAGTATAAAAACTAGATCATCTACCAATGCTTGTAATTTATACTTTTCTTTTTTTATTTCCATTCCTTTTATTTCTGAGTCCCATCTAATATTTCTAGTTAACACTTCCAATGTTAATATGAATAGCAGTGGGGATAATGGACATCCTTGTCTTGTACCTTTTTTTATTTGGAAATTTTCTGTCACATCTCCGTTCACAATCACTTTTGCTCTCTGGTTTGTATAAATTGTCTTAATCATGTTTATAAATTTTTCACCAAAGTCCATACATTTTAATTGTTGCACCATAAATTGCCAATTTACATTGTCAAATGCTTTCTGAGCATCTAGGAAAATCAACGCCAACAGTTTTTCACAGTGTATTTCATAATACTCCAATGTATCTAAAATTATTCTCACATTGTTTCTAATTTACCTTTTTAGGTAAAAACCCATTTTGGTCAGAGTGTATAAGCTCATTCAGAAATCTCTTGAGTCTTTCAGCTATTATTGAAGCAAATATTTTATAGTGTGCATTTTTAAAAAAATTTGATTTATATGCCGTCCTTCTCCGGAGACTCAGGGCGGCGTACAATGTGTTAAGCAATAGCCTTCATACTATTGTATATGTATACAAAGTCAGCTTATCGCCCCCACAATCTGGGTCCTCATTTTACCTACCTTAGAAAAAATGGAAGGCTGAGTCAACCTTGAGCCTGGTGGGATTTGAATTTGCAGTAATTTCAGGCAGCAGATGTAAGTGGATGTTAGTCTTAGTCTACTGAGCCACCAGAGCACCTATTTAATAGGGATAGTGGCATATAGTTCTTTATCTGTGTTAGGTCTGAGTCTTCTTTTGGAATTAAGGTGATATTAGCTTCTGTGCATGTATGTGGTATCTTGGCTTCTAATAAAACCTCATTATATACCTCTAACATTGACAAGCTCAGTGTGTCTTGTAAATCTTTATAAATTTCTGCTGGTAGACCATCTGGACCTAGTATTTTGTTATTCTTTTGTCTTTTAATCGCCTCTACTAATTCTGCCATTGTTATTCCTTCATTCAACATATTCTTCACCATTTCCGACACTTTGGTAAATTGGCTTTTTCCAAGTATTGTATTATTTTTTCCCCTGGAATTTTTTCAGTCATATAACTTCTTATAGAACTCCTGGATTATATATTTTTTATTTTCCATTTGGTATTGTAATATACCTTCCTTGTCCTGCAGTTTGCTTATCCATCTCTTCTCTTTCTCCTTTTTCAATTTATAAGCTAGCCATCTTCTGGGTTTGTTAGCGTTTTCAAAAAAAATTGTTTTACTCTTTTAATTTGTTATGCCAGTTCTTCTTTTACCATTATATTTAACTTATGTTTAATTATTTCCATTTGATATTTTAAATTCACCTTTTATGGTTCTTTTTGTAGCTCTACTTCAAGTCTTTTATGTTCTTCTTCTAAAGTCTGTTGGTATAGTTTCTTTCTCTTTATTTTTCCTCACTATATAGGTTATAGCTAATCGCCTAAATATTTTTTTCAATGCTTTAACGAGTCTCTCTTGTAAATCCAATATAGGAAAGTTATCAAGAACACTTTGGTTTGTTTCTTGTCTATCCCTTTTAATTATTAGGACATTACCGTATTTTCCGGCGTATAAGACGACTGGGAGTATAAGACGACCCCCAACATTTCCTGTTAAAATATAGGGTTTGGGCTATACTCGCCGTATAAGACTACCCCTCTTCCAACGCACACCAAATAAAAATTTAAAAACATCAACTGGCTCACCCACAATGTAAAATCAGCTGTGCTAGACCCAAATTGGCCCCTGCAACAAGCAGGAACCTCACACAGCCACAAAAAGCCCCAAAAAAACAACTTTCACACTTTACACACACAAAATTCCACATACAGTGTTGTGAGATTTTGTGTGTTTCTGTAGTTAGAGTGAAACACTACAGAAACACACTAAATCTCAGAAACCTGCACAAATATTATTTTATTTTATTTTATTTTTATTTTTATATGAAAGCTAAATTTAAAACTTCCTAAAGCTCCCAAAGGGGAAAAAAACTTACCTAATAGAACAAGGGTCTCCAAGCTTGGCAACTTTAAGACTTGTAGACTTCAACTCCCAGAATTCCTTAGCCAGCTTTGCTTTGCTGGCTGAGGAATTCTTGGAGTTGAAGTCCACAACTCCCTGCCTGCTTGGGATCGCCAGAGCCATTTCTAAGGGAAAAACTTTTTTCCTTTTACTCTGACGATCCAAGCCGAGTCGCCTGATTAGCAGGCAACTCAGCTGGGATCGCCAGAGCCATTTAAGGCTCATCAGAGCCTTTTAGGCTGGTCCGCCTGGTTACAGGAGAAGGACACCCGGTGTATAAGACCCCCGACTTTTGAGAAGATTTTCATGTGTTAAAAAGTCGTCTTATACGCCAGAAAATACGGTAGTTGTTTCATTTGTATATTCAGTGTAGCATATTTTTCTAGACCCTACTTGTAGTCTGTCATTTTTAAATTAACTTTCAGATTAGTCTCAGTCTTATCTAATATAACTTGTTCCTCTTCCATTGCATCTTTTAAACATAGTCTGTCTAACTTCTGAATCTACTGTTCACAAATACCCTTCAATACATCCAATGTTAAAATATTCTGCTTTATTCTGTATTAGTAAGTGAAATTTAAATGTTCTTTAATTGTAATCTAATTTTTTTTCTGTGTCCCTTTAGTGTAGTTGTGTCCAAACTGTGACCCAATGGTCACATGTGGCCCTAGAGTGCTAGTAATGTAGCCCCACAAGATTGTAAACTTTTAACATTATTATGTGATTTATATACATTAATTATATATTTTATATGTGGCCCAAAACAATTCCTCTTGTCTCAGTGCATCCAGACAAGCCAAAAGGTTGGATATCCATGCTCTAGCATCCAACTCTTAAAAATCCTATCCCTTTTTTTAAAGAATTCAAAACAAAAGCATTTTCTATAGGAAGGATTCTGAAAATTAATTCCAAATTCTTATTTCAATTTATCTGGATCTTTACTTTGTAAATTTCCAGAATTGACATTCTAATCACTCCTTTGCTGTTTATTGAAAATAAAAGCTTTTTTTAAAGTCCTCGTATTCATTATGAATTTAAGGAAACTCACTTAGGTGCTGTAAATCATGTCTATTCCAAAGTTTTAATAGCTGAAAAAAAGTTAATAAGCAATTTCCAAAAATGATTAGAAAAGGAAATATGCAACCACAGTGTCCATAATGGCACTGACCACAGTTTGAGCAAAGATGGCTTTCCCTGGTCTCTCAGAGCCCTGCTAGAGACCATGGACCTGCAGTCTTCTCATGAGGAGCAAATGTCTGAAGCTCTTGTGGGCAATTTCAAGTCCTCCCCTTATCTGGACAGGAATTAAGAACTCTCCATTCTGCTACGATTGTTGTCTTTGTTTTTAGGTGAGCTATCTTCAATTCAACCAATCAGTTTAGATTTTAGACCGTAAAATCCATAATAAAGCATTGCAAAAAAATTACTCTTAAGGTTTTATTTAACAAGGAGACCCCTTTTGGCCAATTCAGCTGGGGCTTGTGGATTTTATGCTGTGAATACAGTACTGGTTTGCTGATGCTGAATGAGAAAATGTTATTAAATATAAGTTGTGCACTTTGAATTTTAAAACAAAAACAAATGCTGAGCTGAAATCCCTTAGCAATTTTCAAGTGGGGTGAAAATTTGAGAGGTGTGTGTGCAATAAGGGCATTCAATTTAACACTAATCCACTCCAAAAACTTGGGATAATGCTATTTTAATAAACTTCAATATTATGTAGTATGTAGGATATCACAGCTTCTGTAGAAACCATAATGATACAAAATGATGATGATATACACCTATCCACAATGTATATAAATGTTGTACTTACCTAGTGTCAGAACTATATAGATATAGATATATATAATAGATGAGAGCCAGTTTGCTCTAGGTTGCAATGTAGTATATAATGCTAATTAAGGTATTGGACTAGAAAGGCTATGAGGCCATAAATTCAAGATGCACATTAGCCATGAAAGATATCTGGGTGACTCTCGGCCCAACCACTCTCAGCCCAGCCCACCTCATAGGATTTGCCTCTTCTTTCTTGAGCTATGTCTTGCTCTTCTCAATATTGCACAAATGTTTAGCACCTAAAACCCCAATAGCAACTGGTCATGCAATCTCAACTGAGCCTTAGTAATACACGTACTAACTTTTCACTAACTAAATTTTGATTCACATTAATTTCATACGTTTGTACTATATAAAGTGGAATAACTATTCTTATTTTAAAAGATTTTGTTGTTAGTTGCAAAGTCATGCCCGACCCATCGCAATCCCATGGGCAATGTTCCTCCAGGCCTTCCTGTCCTCTACCATCCCCCGGAGACCATTTAAGCTCACGCCAACTGCTTCAGTGACTCCATCCAGCCACCTCATTCTCTGCTGTCCCCTTCTTCTTTTGCCCTCAATCTTTCCCAGCATTAGGCTCTTCTCCAGTGAGTCCTTCCTTCTCATTAAGTGGCCAAAGTATTTCAGTTTCATCTTGAAGATCTGGCCTTCTAAAGAGCAGTCAGTCGGTTTGATTGCCTTGAAGTCCAAGAGACTCGCAGGAGTTCAAAGGCCTCAATTCTTTGATGCTCAGCCTTCCTTATGGCCCAACTTTCACAACCATACATTGCAACTGGGAAAACCATAGCCTTGACTATACACACTTTTGTTGGCAGGGTGATGTCTCTGCTTTTTAGTATGCTGTCTAACTTTGCCATAGCTTTCTTCCCCAGGAGCAAGAGTCTTTTAATTTCTTGGCTGCAGTACACATCTGCGGTGATCTTGGAGCCCAGGAAAATAAAATCTGTTACTACCTCCATTTCTTCCCCATCGATTTGCCAGGAATTGAGAGGGCCGGATGCCATGATCTTAGTTTTCTTAATGTTGAGTTAAAGCCAACTTTTGCACTCTCCTCTTTCACCTGCATCAAAAGGCTCTTTAGTTCTTCTTCACTTTCTGCCATTAGAGTGGTATCATCTGCATATCTGAGGTTGTTGATATTTCTCCCGGCAATCTTAATTCCAACTTTTGATTCATCTAGCCCTGCCTTTCTCATGATGTGCTCTGCATATAAGTTAAATAGGCTCATTTTTTCATGTCAATTCTAGAAGGTGTTGTAGGTCTTCATAGAACCAGTCAACTTCAGCCTCTTCAGCATCAGTGGTTGGGCTTGGACTACTGTGATGTTGAATGGTTTGCCTTCGGTTCAAACTAAGATCATTCTGTCATTTTGGGGATTGTATACCAGTACTGCTTTTCCTATTCTTTTTTTGACTATGAAGGCTACTCCATTTCTTCAGAGGGATTCTTTCCTGCAGTAGTATACCTGATGTTCATCTGAATTACCATATTTTTCAGAGTATAAGATGCACCGGAGTATAAGACACAGCTTAGTTTTTGGGGAGGAAAATAGGGAGGGAAAAAAAATCTGCCTATTAGGTATTCATCTGGCTAGCGTTCTTAGTTTGGTCAACTTTAGCACATTAGTTTGCTGGTTTTTTATCCTCCGCTTAGAGATAAAAAACAGCTTCTAAGGCACAGCTGAGAGGAAGCAGTAATGAGAAAAGCAGGCAAAGCGGGGGGGGGGGAGATCGCTTCACTCTGTTAGCACCTAGTTAGGACTGAAAAAAAGCTTCTAAAGAACAGCTGAGAGTCTGAGCAAAGCATGGAGATTGTTTCACTCGCTAGCGCCTCGTTAAAGCACAGTGGAGCGTTGAGGGAGCAGGCAAAGCTGGGAAGATTGCTCTCTAGTGCCTCGTTAGGCTACATTCGGAGTATAAGACGCACCCAAATTTTCAACCTCTTTTAGGGGGGAAAAAGGTGTGTCTTATACTCTGAAAAATACGGTAACTTTACCCATTCCTGTCCATTTTAGTTTGCTGGTTTCTAAGATGTTGATGTTCAGTCTTGTCATCTCTTGTTTGACCACACCCAGCTTGCCTTGATTCATGGATCTTACATTCTAGGTTCCTATGTAGTATAGATCTTTACAGCATCGGACTTTCCTTTTATGACCAGATACATCCACATCTGAGCGTCCTTTCGGCTTTGGCCCAGTCGCTTCAACTCTTTCTGGCGCTACTAGTACTAGCCCTCTGCTCTTCCACAGTAGCATATTGGACAAGTAAGGGGTGAGCCTGAGGGGCTCATCTTCCAGCATTATATCTTTTTGCCTTTTGGTACTGCCCATGGGGTTTTCATGGCAAAGATACTGGAGTGGGTTGTCATTTCCTTCTCCAGTGGATCACATTTTGTCAGAGCTCTCTGCTTTGAACTGTCCGTCTTGGATCCTGCACGGCATAGCTCATAGCTTCATTGTGCTGCGCAAGCCTCTTTGCCACGACATGGTACTGATCCCTGAAAGGGTTTAAAAGATTTAGGAGGCATTTAATAATTTTTTATATATAGCGTGAAAGTCTATAGGCATGATGGCACACAGAGCCATATTGGTGAGCACGTGAGCGTTGCCCTAGCTCAGTCCGTTTGCTGACTTCCGGTCCTGGGGGGCTGGGGAAGGCCGTTTTCGCCCTCCCCAGGCTCCTAGAAAGGCTCTGGAGCTTAGGGCGAAAAACGGGCCCTCTGGTTCCACCGGAAGTCGGCAAATGGGCCGTTTCCAGTCTCTGGGGGGGGAGGCCGTTTTTGCCCTCCCCAGGCTCTAAGACAGCCTCAAAAGTTTGGGGAGGGCGAAAAGTGGGCCTCCCGGGCCCACTGTGCTGTCATGTGCCAAAAGCCGGGGGGCGGGTGTTGCACACCCATGATTCAATGCATACCCCGGTCATGTATTCCCCCCCTGCATCCCCCCCAATAACCAAAAAGTTTAGCCATCACTGGTCTATAGTGTATAAGTCACATGTTTTACTTGGTATTTATTCCTAAAATTTATCAGACTTGCAAAGCTATTTTCTTACCTAAGAAAATACCTTATTTTGTGCATAAAAGCTTACATTTGACCTTTATTGGATGATAGGGAAAAATTCTGGCAAAACTTTTATTTGCTAGCCAAGAACTTACCTTCTTCCTACATCTTATGAATGGTAGAAGAATATAGCCTATAACAGTGATGGCTAACCTTTTTGCCGTCGCATGCCAAAAGTGGGAGTGGGAGTCGTGCGGGGGGTCGCGGGGGGGGAAGGTCGCGTGCGTGCCCAAATCCAAAATTCAGTGCGCCCTGTCCCTGCACGCAACTTTCCCCCGCTCCCCCGCTTTTGGCACGTGATGGCACGGTGGGCCCGGTAGGCTCGTTTTTCGCCCTCTCCAGGCTCCAGAGGCTTTTTTGACTTCCCCACCCCCTCAGAGGTCCTCCGGAGGCCAGAAACAGCCTGTTTCCTTACTTCCAGTGGACCCGGAAGGCCCGAATATTAGGTGGCCAGAGCACACATGCGCGCTGGAGCTGAGCTACGGCAATGCTCGATATGGCTCTGCGTGCCACCTGTGGCACATTTGTCGCAGGTTTGCCATCACGGGCCTACAACATAGAATCTAAATATTGCTGAAGCAAAATCCATTCTAGTAAATGATATTATAATAAATGAATTAATTTGTAATAGCATTTCAAAGCAGTGTAGTTCATGTTCAAAGTTATATGCAATATGTCATCTGCTAAATTGGTAGTTACACATATTTAATTGCTTGATTTAGACAGATTTATTTATTTACTAATCAATCCATTTATATATCTGCCTACATCAGATCATGTGACTCTGGTAGTGTACAAAAAGAAAAAATGGAAAATCACAATCATTCAATATAAAATAGCATCTAATTTAAACATACAGTAGTAAAGAAATAAAATGTAAATCAAAACTGGAATTGCTAGTTTATCGGGTTGGATTATATATTGCCGTTAACCAGGATGCAGAAACCAGGTTTCTCACCCTTAAAATTAACTGAATTTCAGTTGATCATTCTGAATTTTCAACAAATAACAGATATTCAACAGGATGTCTATATAAAATAAAGAGCCATATCACAGATGTATAGAAAAAAATACATTAATTCATTAATAAATAGAAGCCAACATGATATACGCCACCATAAGGAAATGTGTATATTGAAAGTGCTATCTTGCAGGAACTATCTCAGGGCATTCCATATTTCAGAGAGAGCTAAAATTTTGCTCTTAGAATTTTGAAAGGATAAGGTAGGCAGACTGTAAAAAATTGTTTCCATGACAAACTGGCAAATCCCCCACAGTGGGATTGCCCAGTCAAAAAGTATCTATTTACCAGAAAGTGAACTAATTCTCCCCTGGTGGTTTTTGCCTCTATGATCTCAGAGTCATCCCTATAAATAAATAAGGTGGTGCTTTGCTTTGCAGAATGGCAATTCCGTGTTTAATTTTTTAATTAAAAAAAGTCAAGTGGTCATGAAGCTTAAACATTAAGGAGATTGGAATGTTGGAACTTAGTGCTGCTGGCAGCATGTTATATACTCTTGTCATCTTTATGTCACTATGTACAGGACTTATTGGGAGATTATCTGATACTGGAAGAGCCATCAGTGATATACCAAAGCAGTCCAAATAGTTGTGTCTGATAGACAGAGTTAAGATAAACTATATTGTCGAATTCTAAATTAAGATCTCCTTTCAGTCATAATTTTCATTTATTTATGACATTTTTAATGATATTTATTTATGACATTTCAGTCATAATTAGGTTCATTACCTTCCTGAGTAATTCATCTGACAATGTTGTTGGCAAAGTCAGCTCGAACGCTTTAAAAAGCAAAGATGTCAGCTAGGAATCTTGTTACCATGTCAGTTGATCAGGAGAACAAACTGAAGTTTTGTGTGAGTTTGATGTGGGAAGGGAGAAGGAGATTTAATTGTGAGTTGCCAAGTATGTATTACACCTATTTTCTTGGTAGAAGACTATAAGCTACTGCACCTGTAGTAAATGCAAACTTGCTACTTTCTGGAGAAGATGAGAGGACAGAGAATAGATTTTCTTCTTTAGGATTCCTCAAGTAGGAAGAAGTGAGCAGTGCCTTTCTAAACAACTCATCGAGTTTCAAAGATGGTAGGTTATGGTGGTAATTGAAAACATCTATTTAATTCAGCTAGTAGTAAGAGATTTCATAGGTTTATGATTTTGCTTGCTCAGCTTTGTTTTTCAGAAAGTGGAAGAAGCAGGAAGGGAGCAGGAAGGCATCTATCATGGACCTAATTCTGATCAGCAAAAAGGAATTGGTTGATGGACTGAAGGTGTCAAGCACCCTGAGGGAAAGCAACCACATCATGTTGGAGTTCATAATGAAAGCGAGGGAAAGATGAGGCAAGTCAATTATGTCTTCAGGAATGCAGATATTAAAATAAAACAAAGGTTGGGTACAACATTATAGTCAGAAATTTTAAAGTAGCCATAGCTAGGAGGACCTTTGATCAACTGTGTGGTGTGCCAGTTATGCCATTTTCTGGGTAGGGAGGCTTTTCACTTGATCACTCATGCCCATGTCATCTCCCATTTGGATTATTGCAATGTGCTCTACATGGGCTACTCTTGAAAAGTCTCTGGGAGATTTAGTTGGTACAGAATTCAGCTGTGTGGGCAATCTTCAGTACCCAAAGAACAGTGCATCTAACACCTTTCTTGAATGAGCTTAAATGTTGAGCTTTAGAGCCCTACATGGCAGACACAAGATTACCTATTGAACCACATTAATCCCATTATATCAGTCTATCCCACACACTCAAGCAGGGAAGGTATGTTGCAGATCACAGCAGCTAAAGAATTCCGATTGGCAGTATCTAGAAAGAGAACCTTCTTTGCTGTTGCCATCAGTCTTTGAAACATTCTTCTGCTATAGGTGAGTCAGGCCCCATTCTCCTTGCCTTTCAAAAAGAAGTAAAACCATGGGTCTGTGGCCTTGCTTCGGGCTCGCAGAAGAGCATAAAAACTGTGGGGCAATTTAGCACCCTGAAAGCCCTTCCCCTGTCTTTTTTTAAAATAAATTTTATTAAGTTTTCCAAGTTAAAATCAACATAAGACAAAAACATTGATTTTACATAAAAACAAAAACCATACATTCCCCTCCCTCCCTCCCCCATTCATAACACTAAACATTACAAACACGTCTATCCCGGCAGATAATGTTCCTGCCCTCATTAATAAATAATTATGCCCACAACACAGAATAAAGTAAATAATCCCCAAATATGGTTTTCATACAATTACCTTTCAATCTAGATAAGTATATCTCTCCTCATATTGATTTAGCCCTCACTTAATCTCAATCCTTTTATTCAACTACCAATACCAACTGTCCCAACTTTGAAAAAATTCAGAATCCTCTTTTTCTTTCAACCTATACATCATTCTGTCCGCTTCAGCGCACTTTAATACTTTATTTATAATTTGGGCACTAGCCGGTATTTCTTTTTCTTTCCAATAGAACTCTATTCTAGCTGCGACTAAAATATGTAGAGTGAGATATCATTTTTTCTTACTCAGCCCCTCTGGGCGAATACCTAGTAAATATATCTCAGGTTTCCATTGGAGGTCCACATTAGTAATTTCCTTAATCCAATTCCTAATCCTTCTCCAATACCTTTTTGCCATTATACAAGTCCACCATTGATGGAAATATGTACCTCTGGTTTTCCCACATTTCCAACATAACTGATGCACCCGGAAACATTTTAGCATTCTTGCTGGTGGGAGATGCCACCTATACAACATTTTATATGCATTTTCCTTGAAAGACGTTGCCGTAGTTATTCTCCATTGAGAGTGGAGACAGCAGCCAGGATGGGTGTACTCGCCCAATCAGCTTAAAGGACTGAGTCTGTCAATCAAGCTAAGTCACGCCCTTGTTGCCGGGTAGACCAGCTTTTGACTCAGTCCTTCAGCGTGGACGGGCGTGTGGGTCTTTAGCTCTGGCTATTTCTTTGGCTATTTCTCTAACTGCCTTTCAGTTTGCTGTTGATTTCTCTGGATTGTTTGATCTCGGACTGTTTTTGGATTCTGCTTATGGACTACGGACTTTTTTCTCTCATTTGGATTTGGCTGACTTTGGACTGTTACTGACTTCGTTTGTGTGAGTTTGCCTTTGGAGTTATTCCCCTTCGGGTGGGTTTTGGTGCGGCCGGGGGGGGGGGGGGTTCTCTCCTCTATTGGGTGGTTTGGACTGCGCTGGGCATTCGGTCCCTTTGGCCTCAGCTTTTCGCCCGATTCATCACATTCGTTATCGACTACCCAATCTCCTTGACTGCTTGGCGGTCCCGCAGTTTGGCGGAGCGGCAGCAGCTATTTTAAACTGACTTTTCCCGCCGCTTCTGACAGCGCTGCTAATTAGAGCCATCGGGTCTCCTTCTTGGAGTTTTTTTTGCTTGTGACTGCTCGACTGCCCGGTGTTTGCCTTCTCTACAGTGATTGTTGCTGCGCTTGGATTTAATTCGAGGGGTGGGTACTCTCCCTCCCCCTCACACCCTTTCAGCTGGTCTCTCTTCGTATCTGGAATCCTAGCAGGCTAAGATGCAGTTTGTGGAGTTTCGCGCTCCCGTTTTTCCAGCGCTGCGGCGGCCATTGGACTGTGACTTTGCTGGACTGGCCTTGCTTAGTGTCTGCTACTCCGCCTCAGGGCTGTCGTCCCCGCTGGCCAGGTTGGCCATTTTGAGAAGCTTCTGCGCCCCCTGTGATTCAATTGATGGCTTCCTGCTGGGTGGCCATTTCGTAGCCTGATTATCAGTGAACCACCACATTTAGTGGAGTTTTCGCGCTCCCCTCATTGCTATACGGTGCCTTCTGTCATTTAACCGCCGCCTTTAGTGGAGCTTCTGCGCTCCCCTCATTGATATACAGGACCATCTGTCATTATCTACCATCTTGGGCCTTTATTGGACGCTGCAATTTTTTAGCCTCCTGCCCTTGTGAAGCGGTTCTTCTATCTGTGGAGCCTCGCGCTCCCGCCTGCGTCGGCACAAGCTTGTTGTGGAGTTTCCGTGCTCCCGCCTACTCTTGGCCTTTATTTCCTTTTGCCTGTCTGGTGACGGCTGATATGTCAAAGGCCCTTTCGAAGTGTAAGCACAGGGTGCAAGCACATAAGGTGCAAGCACATAAGGCCGGTGCCAGTGGGTGTGGCCAATCAGACTCTTCGTCTGCTACCCAACAATCTGCCCAGGAGGCCCCCGAGAATCCATTCCCGGCCTCACGCTCTGCGCACTCTCGACCTAAGTCGACTAAACACGGCTTGTCGTCTTCCTCTAAGGTGGAGAAACAGAGAGACAAGGTCCTAACTAAATTATGTGATAAGGCTTATGCCAGTTTGACTTCTGCTGCTCCTCAGGTGCCTTCAGCATTGACTGAGCTGGCACCTGAGACTGAACCCTGGCCATCTACTCCTGATCAGTTATCTCTTCAGGATTGCCCAGTCACTATTTCTGCTGATAACCTGTGGGATCTTGATACCTCGACTCAGCCGGCAGCTTCAGAACCTGGGGTCGTTCAGAATGCTCCTCCTTCGAATTCTGCAGCCGTCTCTGCATCTGAGACAATTACCTGTCAACTTCTTCCCGGTCAACTTCAACGATTGATTGAGGCTGCCGTCCAAAAATCTTTAGCGGCATGTTCCTGCTCTTCTAGTCGTCATGGCTCGGTGAGGTCGGTTTCTCCTGCTTCTCCAGACAGGGAAGCTCTGGAATGCTCTCATTCGGCTCGACCGGACTCTCCTGCCTGTTCCCATTCGAGCCAGCCTTCGGCCGTGACTGATGTGGACTATGCTGATTCTGACCTGTCGGAGGATGACAATCTGCCCCCTGACCAACTGGCCTTTATTCGTCTTTTTCTGCAGGCCTTATTCAAATCCTTACTTTTCAAGGCTGTGAATACGGCTCAGTTGTCCTCCCCTAATGCTGATCCGGTTCCTGCCTCTTCATCGTCTGGGCCTTTGGATCCCATGTTTGCCTAACCTGCTCGACCGATCACGGCTATTCCTACGCTGCCTTTGTTTCTGGACGTGTTGAAACGTCAGTGGGAGTCTCCTGGGGCAGCGCCTCTTCCCTCATCTAACGACAGGAAGAATTTCCACGTCGCATCAGATTTGGATGCTCTTCTTCAACTGCCTTCGGTCAACGCTCCGGTTGCTGCGCTGTTGCCTAACGCTAATATCCCGGGCGAGCCTGATGAGCGTCACTCGGATCTCGTTCTCCAGGGAGCTTTTCTAGGATCCGCCTGGGCGATTCGGGCCTCTACCACGGCATCCTTTTTCAACCGGACCACTCTGCTCTTGTTGAGGCAGATGCAAGAAAAATTACCCCTAGAGGACACTCGGGTCAGGCAGGACTTGAATAAGATTGTGGCGGCTGTTCAATTTTCTGAGGATACCACCCTGAATGCTGCCAGATTCACCGCCAAGTCTCTGGCTTCTACTGTCATGGCTCATCGCTTGGTCTGGCTCCGTCACTGGCAGGCAGATGCCAGACATAAGTGGCATTTAGCGTCAGTCCCCTTTCGGGGATCTAAATTGTTTGGGGATGCCCTAGATCCATTCCTCACCGAGACGAGGGACAAGAGGAAAGTTTTGATTGCAGTCTACCGCAGGGGAGAGTCACGTTTTTCGCCATATTCTCCTCGTCCCCTGGCCCAAAGTGCTGAAGGGGGGGGGTTTCCTTCTTCTTCCCTTCGTTTAGGCGGTACAGTGCCTTTAATAAGCAACGGGGTTCTCAGGACAGGTCGGCCAGGGGGCGTCCCTTAGTTGCTAAACAGCCCTTTCGAGGGGGAGGAGGTCGTTTCATCCGGTGCCTTCGCTGATTGCATTTTGGACCCTCCCATTGGCGGTTGGTTGGGCCTCTTTGCCGCCAGTTGGGAACAGTCTACGTCCGACAAGTGGGTCCAGGCCACATTACGATCTGGGTTGGCCATTGAATTTCTTTCCACCCCCCTGGATATCTTTGTCTGCTGTCTGCTTTCTTGTAACTCCGAAAAACAGTCCCTTATGGACTCCACGGTACAGCACCTCCTGTCGATCAGGGCTATCCAACTAGTGCCTCCTGATCAAAGGGGTGAGGGTTTCTATTCCTGGGTTTTTCTCATACCCAAGTCCTCGGGGGGGGAGACCCATTCTGGACCTTAAGCGTTTAAATCAATATGTCATCTATCAAAAGTTTAAAATGCAATCCTTAAAATCTATTCTTGATGGTGTCCAGAGGGGCGATCTCCTCGCTTCTATAGACCTCACTGAGGCTTATTTGCACATCCCTATCCTTCCCTCCCATAGGCGGTATCTTAGGTTTTGTTATGGGGGCGCGCACTACCAATACAGGGCTTTGCCCTTTGGTCTCTCCTCTGCGCCCTGTACTTTCACAAAGGTTTTGGCCGCCCTGGCGACCTCCTTTAGGATTCGGTCCGTTAGACTTTTATCTTATTTGGACGATATCCTTGTTTTATCGTCCTCCCTACAGCAGGCTGTAGTGGACGTTCAGTTGACCATTGAAACATTGGCTTCGCATGGTTTTTCTGTCAATTTAGATAAGAGCCAGCTACTCCCTCTACCAGTATTCTACACTTGGGGGGCATTATTGATTCGGTGATGGGTAGAGTGTTCCTATCTCCAGAATGTCGGGCCAGCTTACGGGCGCTGGCTGCCAGGGTTGAGAAGAGTGGGAGGGTCTCCCCCTTTGTCCTCTCCCAACTATTGGGTAAGATGATCTCCGCCATATCTGTAGTTCCCTGGGCACAGTTACATGCCAGGGAGCTTCAGTGGTTTCTCTTACCATTGCAGAAGGCGGGTCGAGGCACTTCCCCTCAGCTGGTTCCGGTTCCCCCTGCTGTTCGCAGGTCCCTCAGGTGGTGGCAGTCTCAGGCCATCTCGGAGGGCTGCCTCTTTCTCGAGCCATCCAGGATCGTAGTGACTTCAGACGCCAGTCTTCGGGGCTGGGGTGCTCATTGTCAAGGCCAGATCGTGCAGGGGACGTGGACAGAGCTGGAATCTCGTCGACCAATCAATTGGTTAGAATTGCAGGCTATCTTCCTTGCCCTCAGGGCCTTCTGTCGGCTGGTCTCCGGGGCCCATGTGCTTGTCCTAACGGACAATGTGACTGCCACAGCACATCTGAACAGATTGTGGGGCACCAGGTCCAAGTCCCTGCTGACTGTGGCCATGAAGTTGGGACTTTGGGCAGAACGGCACCTCAGCTCGCTTCGGGCAGAACACATCTCGGGGGTCGCCAACTCCCAGGCAGATTGGCTGAGTCGTCAGCAGGTGGACAATACCAAGTGGCGCCTGCACCCTCGCATCTTCCAGAAGCTGGTCCTCCGCTTCAGCAATCTGATCATCAACTTGTTTGCAACTCGCTCAACTGCTCAACTCCCGCGCTTTTTCGCCCGTTATCCGGAACCTCAGGCAGAGGCTGTTGACACTCTCCGGGTCCCATGGCCGGAGGGTCTTCTCTATGCCTTTCCGTCAACATCTCTGCTGCCCAGGGTCATACACAAACTTCTGGTCGAATGGGTGGAGGTGATCCTTCTTGCACCTCACTGGCCTCGGAGGCCCTGGTTTGCAGACCTTATCTCCCTCTCGGTTGCCCCCTCTTGGCGCATTCCTCTCGAAGAGGATTCCCTGATTCGAGGCGCCCTACGTTATCCGGACCTTCCTTGGCTCAGTCTGACTGCCTGGCAGTTGAGCGGAGCTCGTTGAGGGGCATGAACATTCCAGCGGACGTCATCCAGACCATCCAGGCCTCACGGCGCCCTTCAACTGACCGCATTTACTCAGCGATTTGGCAGGCTTTTTGCTTATGGTGTGACCAGAACGGTGTGGAGGCCCTTAGTGCCTCCATTGTGAACATTCTTGTTTTCCTGCAACGGGGTTTATTGGAAGGGCTGTCTCCTAATATGCTGTGTCGCCAAGTGGCTGCGATCTCCTCTGTCCTTACCTGCGGGTCCTTGTCGTCGCTGGCACAGCATCCTCTGATTCGACGCTTCCTCTGTGGCGCTACGAATATCAGCCCACCTGTCCTGCATAGATACCCTTCTTGGGATCTTCCTTTAGTCTTGGACTCGCTCACGGGGCCACCGTACGAACCTTTGTGCTCGGCCAGACTCAGGCTCCTGTCATGCAAGTTCGCCTTTTTGGTGGCCATTACTTCGGCTCGCCATATATCTGAGATTGCGGCTTTGTCTGTTCATGACGATCTTTGTTCCACACAGACCGGGTGGTCCTTCGCCTGGATCCTACTTTCATCCCGAAGGTCAACACGACGTTTCATCGAACGCAAGAGCTGGTCCTTCCGGACTTTTGTCCTCGTCCCTCTCATCCTCGGGAATGTCGTTGGGATACCTTAGACGTCCGGAGGGCGTTACGCATCTACATTAGGAGGACGCCTTCCATTCGCAGATCTGAGTCGCTCTTTGTCTCCTTTTTACCCGGTTCCTTGGGGTCCAAGGTGTCTTCGTCTACAGTCGGTCGTTGGATTCGACAGACGATCACCTCCACTTATGATCTTCGTTCTCTTCCGAGGCCTCGCCGTGTGACTGCGCACTCCACCCGCAGTACGGCCACTTCTGTGGCCTGGGCAACGCAGGCGCCGTTGACTGAAATCTGCAGAGCAGCTACATGGACGTTGCCGGCCCCTTTCATCCAACATTATAAACTGGACAAGTTTGCGGTGGCAGAGGTCGCATTTGGTTGGCAAGTGTTACAGGGAATTGTGTCTGGGGAGGGTACTTCGGACCAGCCTGCTCCCCCCCTAAACTCAGGACAGTGAACTTGGGTATGTCACATCCTGGCTGCTGTCTTCACTCTCAATGGAGAAGGGGCGTTGGTCCTACCTGAGACGCACCTTCTCGTTGAGTGGAGACAACAGCCAGACCCTCCCTCTGATAGTCTGGTTCTCTCTGTCTGCTCTGCTGGTGTTTCTTCTCTCCTATTGTCTATCATCCCACACGCTGAGTCTGTCCCTTCAGGTCCTCGCCAAAAGACCTAGAGGCCTGAGTGACGCAGTAGACTAAGGCACTGATTAACATCCAGCTGCCTGCAATTACTGCAAGTTCTAATCTCACCAGGCTCAAGGTTGACTCAGCCTTCCATCCTTTCTAAGGTAGGTGAAATGAGGACCCAGATTATGGGGGCAATAAGCTGACTTTGTATAAATATACAAAAAGTATGAAGGCTATTGCTTAACGCATTGTAAGCCGCCTTGAGTCTCTGGAGAAGGGCGGCATATAAATCAAATTAAAAAAAAAAAGCTGGTCTACCCGGCAACAAGGGCGTGACTTAGCTTGATTGACAGACTCAGTCCTTTAAGTTGATTGGGCGAGTACACCCATCCTGGCTGCTGTCTCCACTCAACGAGAAGGTGTGTCTCAGGTAGGACCAACGCCCCTTTTAATATTTTCCTCCCACATTTGTTGCCATTTTTCTAAAGGAATCGAGTACCCAAAATTCCTCCCCCAGGCAATCATAGTGTCTTTTACAACCTCCTCTCCTATCATTCGCTCAAGCAATTGTGCATACATTTTGGTTATGTATTTATGGTCCTCTCCCATTAATATTTTATCAAAACTGTTCCATCACATGTATCCCGTAATTATCTCTAACCTTCCTGTAACGAGATTGAACTGTAGCATAGGTCCACCAATCTAGCCTAATTCCTTTATCAGCCAAATCTTCCCTAGATCTTAATATCCCTTGGGCATCCACAAGCTCTTTATATCTATAAATATTATCCTGTTTAAGAGTTGTTGGATATATCGTCACTTCTGTTGCTGAGAACCATGTTGGGATCTTGGTATAAAATTTCCCTCTAAATACGTCCCAAGTTTCCAGCAATATTCGCCTTAAATAATGTCTCTTAAAATACTTATGCTGTTGAGCTTTCTCTCTCCATAACAGTGCGTGCCAACCGTGTTGTAGGTCGTGTCCTTCTAAATCTAACAAAGATCTTCTCTTCAATAACACTCATTCTTTCATCCAGGTTAGCAGTGAAGCTCGCTAATATAGTTCCCAGCAGGGGAGACCAAAGCCCCCCCTCTCTCTATGCTCTTGTAACATTTTGAGTTTCACCCTAGGCCTTTTCCCCTGCCAGATAAATTTCAGCACGACTCGATCCAAATCTTTAAAAAACCTTTTATCTAGCCTCACCAGAGCTGATTGAAATAAAAATAGCCATTTAAATAAAACGTGTCTTAATTACTGCTATCCATCTCATCAAAGTCAACCGTAAATTTTTCTACTTCTCCAGGTCTCTTACAGTCTGATCATATAGTTTAACAAAATTGTCTTCCTTAATTGTAGAGTATCGGGCTATTAGCCAAATTCCTAGATATTTAATTTTATTTACAATTTGAACATCCAATCTAGATTCTAATATGTCCTTCTGCATCTTTGGAATATTTTTGACCAATATCTTAGTTTTGTCCTTATTCATTTTTAATCCTGCCTCTCTACCATATTCTTCTATCATCTCTATCAACTCTGGGCCCTGACTCCTGAGTCTTCTAGAATGAAGACGAGATCGTCCGCGAATGCCTGCATTTTAAATTCCTGCCTTCGTACTTTAAGTCCTTTAATTGCCGAGTTATTCCTAATTTCCCTGAGAAGGGGCTCCAGAGTCAGAATAAATAAAAGTGGGGAGACTGGGCAACCCTGTCTCGTTCCCCTACTAATTGAAACCTCCTTTGTTTTTTCCCCATTAACTAGAACCCATGCCACCTGGGAAGAATAAATTGTTTGTATCGCCTGTGTAAATTGTTCACCAAATTCCATTTTATGAAGTTGGGTTAACATAAATTCCCAACTCACGCTGTCAAATTATTTGTAAGCATCTAAAAAGAGAAGTGCCATCTGTTTGTCCGAGTGATGTTCATAAAACTCAAGAGCATTTAATATTACTCTCAGGTTATCTCTCAGCAATCTATGCAGTAAGAAACCATTCTGGTCTCTATGTATGAACCGATTTTAAAAAACCTGTAGTTTTTTTGCTAGGATGGATGTAAACAATTTATAATCAACATTAAGCAAGGCTATTGATCTATAATTCTTTTTTTTTATTGAAAAAGTTTTAAAAGTTTTACATACATTTTCTCCCCCCTCCCCAACCACCCCCCGACTTCCCAGAGCAAGTACAAAATAAAATACAGCTTAAATTCTCTAAATTAAACTCCATTTCACACTTATTATAATCATGATCATTAAACAAATAGATAAAAGGAAAGCAAGTCTTTTTTCTCCTTATTCCATCTAATTCAACAAAATTATCTCCATTTATAATTACAGCAATTAAAACAATTAAGTATTACCTAATCAAACCTATCATTACTCAATTTAGCTAATTGTTACTTAACAAATTATTAGGTCTCTACAATTTAACAAAATATTTTATAACTTCTTTCATTTAAAACAACAACAACAACAACAACAACAAAAGGAAACCCTCACTCAAAAAACCCCAGATTTAAAAAAAAATTACTATATAATCTCTTCCGTCCTTCACTTTTAAACCATCAAGGTCCAATTATAATTAAAACACTTAATAAGAAATAATATTAACAATAATTTTTTAATTAATAATCAAACCTCTTATATCAATACATATTAACAAATCAACTAAGAACATCATTTAAGAACTTTATCAATCATTTAAATTCTTCATACTAGATTGAGCCAATTGCTAATCTTCTTGTCTTCACATCTTCCAACAGCATATAAGATATCTTCATTTACGTCTACCCACCTAAATAAAAATTGCTTCTGTATATATAAAAAAAAGCCCCCCGAGTGACTTTGTAATTGTAATTATATTTGAAATGATATCCATCAAATCCAGTCAAAAATTAGATTAATAAATTCATCAGACATATTAGGGAAACCACCAGATCAACTGCAGTTGCCCTAGGTCCATAGTCCTTTTGCCTTATATTCATTACCATCAAGCTATTGATCTATAATTCTTAATATAGGTTGTATCAGCCCCTTCCTTGATAAGGAAAGAGATATACGTCTCTTCCCAGGATTTTGGTATTCGTCCATCATTAAGCACTTTGTTAAAGACATCGCGCAACTCAGTCCCAATCACTTCCCAAATTGCCTTATCTCTACAGGCAGTCCATCTGTTCCAGGGGTTTTACCACTCTTCTGTTTTTTCAGACTTTCCTCTATTTCCCCCTCAGATATTTCTATTCAGTAGATCTCTTATCTGATCTGGTACACCTGGTAAGTTCCCTAGGAAATTGAATTGCTTTTGACTAGTGTCTTCTCTTTGATATAACTTCTGAAAAAATTCATACACCACTTCTTTTTTCCCCCATTACTGGCCACTAAATGACCCAATTTGTTCCTTAGCCATTTAATCTTTCTGCTTTCTAATTCCTTTTTCAATCTGCTTGATAACCATCTTCCTGCTTTGTTGGTATGTTCAAAGTAGTTTTGCTTTGCTCTCCGAATTTTTTTCGCTAACTCAGCTTGATCCAATAAATTCATATGGTGTCTCGCCAATCCTCTTGCTTCTTTCGCTATCTTATCTGTTGGTTCCTTTTATAATCTTGTTTCCCATTTCTCCAGCCTGTCTGCCCACTTTAGTCTCTCCCCCCATCTTCCTTCCATTTTTTAGCCATATATTTAATCACAATCCCTCTCACCACTCCCTTAGCCATGTCCCATATTATTTGTAAAGATGTATCCTCTCGTTTGTTCTCCTGGAAGAAAAGAGCCAACTCCTCTTTTAACAGCTCCACAAAATCCTTATCTTTGCATAATTCTGCCCTCGTCATCCATTGTCCTCTACTGCGCTTTCCTTTCCAGGCAAGCCCTAAAGAGTTGTGATCTGCCCAATCATTCCCTAAAATTTCAACCTCTTGTACCATTTTTCCTAATTCCAACGACATCCATATCATGTCAATGGGGGACCATGAATCACTCCTGGAGGAGAAAAAGGTAAACTGTTCCCTTGTTGGGTAAAAGTTCCGCCACATATCCTGTAGTCCAAATTCTTCCCTTAATTGATTCCAAATTACCGTCAATGTCTTCCTACCTTTCTTTTTCACTTCCCCACCCCCCTTTTCCAGATTTATAATCCATCTCTCTATCCATTATAGCATTAAAATCCCCCATAATGCAAATGTGTTCATATTCTAATTCTACCAATTTTTTATAGAATTTCCTTTGATTACTATTAGGAGCAGAAATACCCACCAGCAAGCTACGTCTACCATACATTGTTACTTCTACCATTACCAATCTTCCCTCTTCGTCTGAGTATATCTTTTTAGATTCTATATAAGTTTGAACATAAATTGCCACATCCCGCTTCTTTTGGTCCGCCAGAGATACTTATAACTCCCCCAATCATAAACATCTTAATATATCCATGCGTTTCTTCCTGATGTGGACCTCCTGGAGATATATTATACCAGTTTTTAATTTTTGTAATTTTGAAAAGATCCTATTTCGTTTTCTTGGGGCATTTAGTCCATTAATGTTAATTGATATCAAGTTTCCAATCTTCACCTCTTCACTTCACTGTGGCTTTCGCCTTTGATGTTTGTCTTGTTTCTCGTCAGGTTCCTGGGATTTCATCTTCACTTATGTCACTCTTTCCTCCTTTCATTGTCTCAGTTTCCTGCCCTTTTCCGTTCTACCGCTCTTCTGGTTCTCACAGCTCTTTTGTTCCAGTTCTTCTTCACTACCGTGTTCACTTATATTAAACTGGTTTTCGTAGAAATCATGTGCCTCTTGAAGGTTCTCGATTTTCAGCCTCTTATCCTGCCACGTCATCATTAAACCCTCTGGGAGCAACCACCGATAAGGAACCCTAGATTTTCTTAGCTGTTCTGTCAAGAACTGATATTTCTGTCTTTGTTTGCGAACACGTCGTGGGACCTGCTTTAATATCACAATTTCTCGACCCTTATAAATAATCTTCTGATCCCTGGCGCCCTGATACAATTCTTCTCTTAATGATTTTTTGCTGAATTGTACGTGTATTTCTCGAGGCAATTTATTCCGCCTAGTATAGTTTGTATAGACTCGGTCTATATCACGCTGTACCAATTCCTTCTCTCTCCCAAGTGCACAGCTACTATTTCCCCAATTATTTCTTCAAGCTGTTCGTCCTCCACTTCTATCTCCCCTTCCAATTCTTGATTCACTTGCATTAATCGTGCTTCACATCTGTCCATTTTACTCACTGATTTCTCCACTTTTGTTTCTACTCAGTCAAATGTTTGTTCATGGGCCACTAGTATTTCTTGAACTCATATTTCGAGTGGATATGCATAATGTCCTGTTTGATACTTGCCATTTCTACCTGCACATCTTCAAACTTTTTCATTGTCTGTTCCTGATTCTTTGTAATAGTGTTTTGTATCATCTGTAACATATTTTGAAGTTCCTGTCCTCCGACCCCTTTTTCTGAGGCTCTTACATCATCCGCCGATCCTCTTAATGCTGGGGGTGTCGCCGTTGGAGTAGGCACTGATGAAAGGGTCAAGACCACCTTCTTCATCACTGTCGACATAATTGCAGGCTTCCACCACCTGCCCACTCTTACATACAATGACTCTTTATCTGGAAGGATTACAAAATAATTCCAGTGTCAGGAACCAAAGACCCAATTCTCTACCTATAGTAAAAGAAGAGTTGCTATTCTGTCTCTACCAATCCAGCCTTACACAATAATATATCTTTTTTGATATATAATATTAACTATAATCTTTTATCATTCAGAGTATATTCAATTACACATATCTTAAGCAATTAATTCTATCGCCTTTCCCCTGTCTTTCAATAAACTTTAATATTACTTTTTAATCCATCTTTGCCTTTTTAAATAGTAAATTTAATATATTAATGTTTTAATATTTTTTACTTGTTATACTGCCCAGACTCTGTCTGTGAGAGGGATGAGCAGTTTCAAAAATTTGATAAACAAGTACAAACATAAGATTTATTAGCAAACACATCACAGTGAGAACATGACACAATACATAACATTCAATCTAAATAAACAGATAAAAAATAGAAGTCTAATCTAGCATTGTCCTCTTTTTATTCTATTATCTAACTGGCATACCATAGGTCCCAGCATTGGAAATATGCAGAGTCTTTTTGATCTCTTAAACTTGAAATAAAATAAAAAAAATAAAATAAATTGATAAACAAATAAACAAACCGGTAGTGGAGAGCATCCTGGTGTTCTCTACCCTGATCTGCCAGGTTTTACTCTTTGAAGGATGTTTCTGCCCCTTGGGGTAAGACAGTGGCCATGATGGACACGTGTACCTTACTGTACTTTAATTCAGGGGATTTGCAACTGATTGAACAAATGCACACATCAGTGTTCTTACTGCATTATGTAAAGAAGAATCAAATCTGATCTCTCTAGAATGTATCATTAACCAAGTCTTAGTTTACCTTTTTATAAATGACACAGAGAATGGAATGTAAAAAATGCTTATGGGTAACATCAAGATAATGGGATTGAGTAATCCTGAGAGGGTTAAATTAAAATACTCTGTCTGTGTGTGTAATATTTTAATTTAATGTGCTTTTTATTAAATTATTTTTATCATAATAGTAAGATAAAAATTAAATTTAAAGAAAAAAGCAAAGAGTAAAAAGTGTTAAAAATGAAAAGAAAAATAGAAGTGTATTAACAAAAGAGAAGATAAATACCGTGTTTTTTGTATTATAAGACATGTTTCGCGCCCCCCCCCCCCAAATGGGTGGAAATTTCTGTGTGTCGAATATTGCAGGGAGGGGGGTTGGTGCGGATCCCCTGTCACTGTCACCACTGCCACCACTCTCCTGTGTGCTGCTTGGTGAGTCCAAGCATTGGGTTCAACTCCTGATTGGCCTGATACTGAGTTGCAAAATCTTTGGCCACACCTCCTCCTTTCAGCTGAGCCTGTTTTTTCAACTCAGTCGGCCTAGCTAGACATATTCTGAGTTGCTCCCAATAAATTAATAATTAGAATTAATTGGAATTAAAAAAAAAAGTGTTGTCTCTTTAAGAGAGTGGTGTGGCTGAGTGAGCGGCTATTGTATACAGCTTAGATCGGAGCTCTGATAACGCAGCAGGTGCCATTGCCATGAGGTCGACTTCTGGCTTACAAGACAACCCAAAGGCAGCGTGGCAGCTGGAAACAGCTGGAATCCTCATAAATTGTTCGGAGAGCGTGGCTGCTTGCTGATTTCGGCAGAGAGAGGTTTGGATGCCGCACGGAGATCAGAGCTGATAGCCGCCATTTTGTGGGAGGCGGCTCTTATTGCTTTGCTGCTGGCTGCTGGTAGAGAGAGAGAGCGCATTCCAGGAGAAGTGCTGCAGCAATTTTGATTCTTCCAATGACTGAGGCTTTGGTTAGGAGCTTGGAAGGCACCTGGAAAGCACTTTTGGACCGTGTTGCTGGTCTTCACGCTCATTGGGCAGGCATTTATAGTCATTTTGCCGGTTTTGTGCCTTTTCTGCTCCTGCCGCCATTTTAATCGCTGGCCTTGTGCTTACACGCCATTTTGCCGGTTTGGCGCTTCCTTATTAAAACCTGAACTGCGCAGTGAGTATATAAGTGGTTATTGCATGATAGCATCCACTTTGGAAATTGATTTATTCTGGGATTTACCAAGCCTTCATTAAGGATTCCCAGCTATGCCTAACAATCGGGATTCAGATAATAGTGATTATGCTGATTCATCCCCTGTGTGTTCTGACCCTAAGAGGGCTAGATCTGGAGATAAAGACAAATGTCCTGCCACCAGATCTAAGGCTAGGCAGTCTAAATCCTCTTCTTTTGCTTCTGCTAAAAATGCTGAGAGAAGGCAAAAGGCATTGGGAAATCATTTTGCTAGAGCTCAAAAGAAGGCAGACGCTGCCAATGCTCCAAGGAGTTTATTTATTGATTGGTTGGTTGGTTGGTTGATTGGTTCGATTTATATGCCGCCCTTCTCCGGAGACTCAGGGCGGCTTACAATGCGTTAAGCAATTCTGGTAGTGCTAATATGCCTAGCCTCACACTAGCTCCTTCTCTGCCAATGCCAGTGCAGGAAGATCAGATGAATTGGCCTCCCACTTTGATTACTGAATCACAGCAGTCTCAGGATATTCTCCCACAGGGAGGAAGTGATCAGGATCCTTTATCTTCTACTTCAGAAGTAGTGCCAAGGTCTGGCCCCCGGTCTCTCTCTCTCGCCCCCCCCCCCATCTGCGACATTTATGCCCACTGCAGCTGGAATCCGTCTTCAGGGCAGTTCTGAGTAAATTCTGTCTGCTGAATTGTGCAGTGCCATTGCACAGATTATTGCTCTAGGCTTTGATGATGCACTCAACCAGAGGGGGTTGTTGCCCTCACAGTCAGTTCCTGCTAGGACGGGGATCCAGCCTCAACATTATGATAGAAGTTATTATGAGGATCAACACTCTCCATTCCCATCTGTTCACAGCAAGGCTTCGCTGGAAAGAGAGGAAGAATTGGGGGATTTTGAGCTTTCTGATGAGGAGGAGTTTCTCCAGATTGATCAGGCAATTCGGGCCTCTTCTGCTCCACCCTGTTTAAGACCTCATTGCTTAAGGCCAAGACTACTGCCACTATGGGCAGAGTGGGGAGTTCCTCAGGCGATCCCATTGGTTCCCCAGATCCCTGTGCCAGTCTCTTTACAGAGCAGGTTACAGCACAAGAGGTCATTCTGTCTCCTAAGTTCTTTGTAGATATGATGCAGAGGCAATGGGATCAACCTGCCGCTATTCCAGCCCCTAATGGCATGGATAAGCATATGTAGACTATGGAACAGGAGTTTGAGGAGCTACTTCAGGTGCCAGCTGTAGATGCTCCCCTTGCCGCCCTAGCTTCCGCTGCCATTCTCCCTTCAGATACTGCCGAGGGATTGAAGGCTGAGGATAGAAAGGCAGAGTTATCGACCCGCAAGACTCATCAGGCAGCTGCTTGGGCCATAAGATCTGCCAAGCCGCTTCCTTTTTCTCCAGGACTTCCCTCTTGGGGTTAAAACAGATGCAGGCCACCTGCATCTGGGTGCATCCTGCATCCTGAGGACACCCGGCTGCAGCAAGATATTAGCAAATTGATCACTGCAACTGAGTACTCAGCTGATGCAACCTTAAATGCAGCCAAATTCACAACTAGAGTCTTGGCTTCCAATGTTGTCTCCAAGAGATTATTATGGCTAAGACAGTGGCAAGGTGACACGAAGTCAAAATGGTGTTTAGCTGCTGCTCCCTTTAAGGGTCGCCAGTTGTTTGGGGATGTGTTAGATCCAATCCTAGTAGAAGGGAAGGATAAACGTAAGGTCTTCCCTCACACTTACAAGCGAACAGACAGAAGATTCTCCCCCTTCTATTGGAGGCAGCCCTTTCGTGGCTCTCAGGCGGGATTCACTGCCTCACAATACCTCAGGCAATATTCACAAGGTGACAGGGTTCAGGATAGACCAGCCTTTAGAGACAGGTCTCATCAGCTGCAGTGCAGAAGGCCCTTTAGAGGAGCCAGTAACCGGCCTTACTGCCGCTCAAAATGACTCTCAGTCACAGATCCCCATTGGCGGTAGGTTAAGCTTGTTTGCCGGCCACCTCCAAGAACAAGGGTTATGAGTTGACTGGTGGGCTGATCTCCAATTACAAAACTGATATAAACAAGATACAAAAGATTATGGAATATATCTTAAACCACAACAAATAAAATAAGACAAAATTTTATTAGGATCAGGCCAAAAAAAAATTACTAAAATTTACAAATAACTTCTGGAAGTAGAAATGGAGGAAGAAGTAGTGAAAAGATGCATGATTGCATGGGGTCAAAATATTGGACACAACATAAAACTATCAGGCAGTTCCTATATGGAACAGAAACCATAAACTAACAAAATCAGCAGCATATAAAGAAAACGCATATAAAATGTTCTACAGGTGGCACTTACCCCCTTCGAGATTAGCGAAAATATACCCTAAAATGAGCTCCATATGCTGGAAATGTAAAAAGAAAGAGGGAACATATTACCATATGTGGTGGTCCTGCCCTGAGGCTTGAAAATATTGGCTTAAAATTAAAGATTGGCTACAGAAAATTACTAATGAACAATTAGATTTAGAACCAGAACTCTTTCTATTGGGGATCTTCAAAAAAAATATGTGAAGAACATAAAATATCTAGTACTACACATATTAACCGCTGCCAGGATTGCCTTTGCTCAATGTTGGAAACATCCATGCACACCAGCAGAGAAACTTGTCATACAAAAGGTCATGAATTGAACAGAAATGGACAAATTAACACTGAGTTTAAAAGATAAAGAGGCATCGATATTTTACAATGTGTGGGAACAGTGGTATAACTGGATAGAATGGAGATAGATTAAAGATAGTTATTATGTATAAATAATAGATAAGAATATAAATACGCACAATTTAATTTTTGTAAATAATGCATTAATTACTGTTACAAGAAAAATACCACAAATAGGTGTTGTTGAGTGATATAATTTTTTATGTTTTTAATGTAATAAAAATTTAATAAAGTGTGTTTTAAAAAAAAAGATTGTTTGCCGGCCAGTAGAGAGAACACCACCGATGCCTGGGCGATTCAAATGATCAGGCTTGGATTGACCCTAGACTTTTGTTCCAAACCACCTTGGAGAATGTCCCGTTCCCAGAGACCCTGCCAGGAAGGCTATGATGAGGGCAGAGATTCAACATCTACTAGACATCGAGGCAATAAAGCCGGTGCCCTTGGAGCAGAGAGGCTGGGGATTTTACTCCGTACTCTTTTTAGTTCCCAAGAGTTCGGGCAGCCAGAGAGCCATATTGAACCTGAAAGACCTAAATGTACACATAAAGTACCACAGGTTCAAAATGCAATCTCTTCTTACTATCCTGGGTTGCATTCGGCAGGGGGATTTTTGACATCAATCGATCTGATTGA
This sequence comes from Ptyas mucosa, assembly GCA_012654045.1. Taxonomy (NCBI): domain Eukaryota; kingdom Metazoa; phylum Chordata; class Lepidosauria; order Squamata; family Colubridae; genus Ptyas; species Ptyas mucosa. The sequence goes on along the minus strand of WNWU01013587.1, from coordinate 2,118,070 downwards.
TGTCAGAACATACCTCCATGTCCCCATCAGGCCGTCCCACCGCAGATTCTTCAGATTTGCTTATGCCAGCCGGCATTGGCAATACAAAGCTCTGCCCTTTGGCCTTTCCTCGGCCCCGCGGACCTTTACCAAGCTGCTGGATGTAATAGCAGCACGTCTGCAGGCAAGGCCCATTTGTATGCAGTGTTCTCTCTATGACATATTAATACAGTCATCCCTAGAGCAGGCAAAACAGCACATTCACTTCACAATCCAGACTCTCCAGGTTCACGGTTTTTCTGTGAACTGGGAAAAGAGCAAATTGACACCGTCTACCAGATTAACTCACCTAGGAGTGATGATAGGCACTTGATTATCTCAGATCTTCCTGTCCCAGGAGAGAAGAGAAAGCATAAGGTAAATGGTAGGACAGGTCAGGTCCCTAGACTTAGTTCCCTTGCTACTACTCTCCCGCTATTAGGGAAGATGATATCCTGCCTAGCTATAGTCCCTTGGGCTCAGTTGCATTCACAGGCTCTACAGTGGTTTCTTCTACCCAGAAGAAGCAGGCCAGAGCAATTCAATGGACAAAATCAGAGTACCCAGGCAGGTTCTTCATTCTCTATCCTGGTGGACGTCGGCAGCCATGAAAGAGGGGTGCCTGTTTCAAGATCCTCCCACACAGGTGCTGACATCAGATGCCAGCGTATTCGGCTGGGGAGTGCACCTGAATTCCAAATTGGCCCAAGGCCAATGTTCTCAGCAAGATTTACGCAACGACATCAACTGGCTGGAACTGAGAGCGGCTCATCTGGCGCTTCGTCACTTTCAATCGGACTTATACAAACAGCACGTACTTCTCTTGACAGACAATGTGTTGGCCAAAGCGCATGTCAACAGGCATGGGGGATCTCGCTCCAGGATCCTGATGTGCAAGGCCAAGGAGTTATGCCATTGGGTGGAGAAACATCTGTTGTCATTGAAGGTGGAGCACATCTCCAGCATCACCAACACCCAAGCTGACTGGTTGAGCCGAACAACTATCAGCCAGTCTGAATGGATGCTCCATCCAGACCTGTTTTGCCAGATTACGGACCGCTTCGATATGCCGGCTCTGGGCTTGTTTACCAGCCCTCACAACACTCAAGTTCCAAAACTTTTTTCACGGTTCAGGACACCCAACAGCCAAGGGGGTCAACGCTCTTCATTGGCCATGGCCAGCCGGGCTATCGTATGCGTTTCCTCCAATACCCCTAATACTACGGGTCATCAGGAGGATTTTGGAGGAAGGAGTGGACATACAGTTGCAAGAAAAAATATGTGAACCCCTTGGGATTACGTGGAGTTTTGCATGAATTGATCATAAAATGTGCTCTGAACTTCATCTAAGTCACAATAGAAAAACAGAGTCTGCTTAAAATAATAGTACACAAACATTAGATGTTGCCATGGTTTAATTGAACAACATGTAAACATACCCAGTGCAGGGAGGAAAAAGTATGTGAGCCCCTAGCCTAATGACTTTTCCAAGAGCTAATTGGAGCCAGGAGTGAGCCAACCATGACTCCAATCAGTGTGATGATATTGGATGTGTTGCTGACAGCTGTCCTGCCCTTTAAAAACACACACCTGTTTTGGGTTTCCTGGTTTCAAGAAGCACTGTCTGATGTGAACCATGCCTCGCAGAAAAGAGCTCTCAGAAGACCTACGATCAAGAATTGTTGACTTGCATGAAGCTGGAAAGGGTTACAAAAGTATCTCCAAAAGCCTTGATGTTCATGTGTCCACGGTAAGACAGACTGTCTACAAATGGAGAAAGTTTAGCACTGTTGCTACTCTCCTTAGGCGTGGTCGTCCTGTAAAAATGACTGCAAGAGCACAGCGCAGAATGCTTCATGAGGTAAAGAAGAATCCTAGAGTGTCAGCTAAAGACCTACAGAAATCTCTGGCACATGCTAACATTTTTGTTGACACATCTACAATAAGGAAAACATTAAACAAGAATGGAGTACATGGGAGGACACCACGGAGAAAGCCATTGCTGTCCAAAAAAAAAATATTGCAGCACATTTGAAGTTTGCAAAAGAGCACCTGGATGTTCCACAGCACTACTGGCAAAATATACTGTGGACAGATGAAACCAAAATTGAGTTGTTTGGGAAGAACACACAACACTATGTGTGGAGAAAAAAAGGCACAGCACACCAACATCAAAACTTCATCCCCACTGTAAAACATGGCAGAGGGAGCATCGTGGTTTGGGGCTGCTTTGCTGCCTCAGGGCCTGGACGGATTGTTGTCATTGATGGGAAAATGAATTCCAGAGTTTATCAAGACATTTTGCAGGAAAACATACGACCATCTGTCCGCCAAGTGAAGCTCCACAGAGGATGGGTGATGCAACAGAACAATGACCCAAAGCATGCAAGTAATTCAACAAAAATGGCTTCAACAGCACAGAATACGCCTTCTGGAATGGCCCAGTCAGAGTCCTGACCTCAACCCGATTGAAATGCTGTGGCATGACCTTAAGAGAGATGCCACACCAGACATCCCAAGAATATTGCTACACTGAAACAGTTTTGTGAAGAGGAGTTGTCCAAAATTACTCCAGATCGTTGTGCAGGTCTGATCTGCAACTACAGGAAACATTTGGTTGAGGTTATTGCTGCCAAAGGAGGGTCAACCAGTTATTAAGTCCAAAGGTTCACATACTTTTTCCTCCCTGCACTGTGAACGTTTACATGTTATGTTCAATTAAACCATGGCAACATCTAATGTTTGTGTAGTATTATTTTAAGCAGACTGTGTTTTTCTATTGTTGTGACTTAGATGAAGTTCAGAGCACATTTTATGACCAATTCATCCAAAACTCTACGTAATCCCAAGGGGTTCACATACTTTTTCTTGCAACTGTATTACTGGTGGCACCTCACTGGCCACGAAGGCCGTGGTTTGTGGATCTGATGTCATTGTCTAGGGGTCGTCCCTGGTGACTGCCACTGAGCAAGGTATCCCTCAGCCAAGGGGCCCTTCAGCACCCAGATCCTCAATGACTGCAGTTGGTCGTTTGGCTCTTGAATGGGAGATCCTCAGGAGAGACCAATTTTCAAGCAAGCTGATTTTTACGATGCTAGCCTCCCACAAAGCCTCTACAAACAGAATAAATATATTTATGTATGTATGTATGTATGTATTTATTTATTTATTTATTGTCATATTTATATGCCCCCCATCTCCCAAGGGACTCGGGGTGGCTCACAGAATAAAACAACCCAACAATACATAGAATTAAAATGTTAAAATCCGATTTAAAAACCCCAAATCCCCAAATTAAAATGCTTGGCAGATCAGGGAATTTGCTGAAAGAGCCATGTCTTTAGGTTGGTGCAGAAGGTGCGGAGGTCGGGGGCTGTCCGGAGCCCAGTGGGTAAACCATTTCAGAGGGTCAGTGCGACCACAGAGAACGCCCTCATCCTGGGGGCCGCCAGCCGACACTGTCTGGCCGATGGGACCCGGAGGAGGGCAGTCCTATGTGAGCACACTGGGCGGTGGGAGGCCAGTAGGAGGTATTTATTTATTTATTTATTTATTTAATTTATATATCGCCCTTCTCCAGCTGGACTCAGGGCGGTAAACAGCCAAAATAAAACAGAGCATACAAAATTAAAAGACAATTTAAAATAATTAAATAGTTTTGGCCCACAATTTAAAACAACCAAGTTAAAACCAATTTATAATTTAAAACCAGAACAATAGGGTCAAGCCAGGCCGGCTAGATGAAATAAATGTGTTTTCAGGGCTCGTCGGAAAGCCCGGAGGTCAGGTATCATGCGTATTTCTGGGGGTAGGTCATTCCACAGGGCGGGTGCCGCTACAGAAAAGGCTCTCCCTCTGGGGGTCGCCAGCCGGCATTGTCTGGCGGACGGCACCCTAAGGAGGCCCTCTGTGCGAACGTACTGGCCGGTGGGAGGCTATTGGCGGCAGAAGGCGATCTCGTAAGTACCCTGGCCCTAAGCCATGGAGCGCTTTAAAGGTGGTCACCAACACCTTGAAGCGCACCCGGAAGACCACAGGAAGCCAGTGCAGCTTGCGCAGGAGAGGTGTCACATGGGAGCGTCCCGTTGCTCCCATAATCCCCTGCGCGGCCACATTCTGGACCAACTGGAGCCTCCGGATGCACCTCAAGGGGAGCCCCATGTAGAGAGCATTACAGTAGTCCAGGCGGGAAATGACGAGTGCCTGAGTGACTGTGCGTAGGGAGTCCCGATCCAGAAAGGGATGCAATTGGCGTATCAGGCGAACCTGATAGAAAGCCCCCCTGGCCACGGCCGTCATGTGCTCTTCTAAAGACAGCCGTGCATCCAGGAGGACGCCCAAATTGCGAGCCCTCTCCGTGGGGGCCAATGATTCACCCCCAATAACCAGCGATGGCACCAGCTGGTTATATCGGGACGCCAGAAGCCACAGCCACTCGGTCTTGGAAGGGTTGAGACAAAGCCTGTTCCTCCCCATCCAGGCCCGCACGGCCTCCAGGCACTGGGACATCACTTCAAGGGCATCGTTGGGGTGGCCTGGGGTGGAGATGTACAGCTGAATATCATCAGTGTACTGGTGGAATTCCACCCCAAAGCCACGGATGATCTCACCCAGCGGCTTTACATAAATGTTGAACAGGAGGGGCGAGAGGACCGATCCCTGCGGTACCCCGCAAGCGAGGCACCTCGGGGTCGACCGCTGCCCCCCTGCCAACACCGATTGCGACCGGTCGGAGAGGTAGGAGAACCACCGCAAAACGGTGCCCCCCACCCCCAACCCCTCCAACCGGCGCAACATGATACCATGGTCGATGGTATCAAAAGCCGCTGAGAGATCTAATAGGACCAGGATAGAGGAGCAACCCCTATCCCGAGCCCTCCAGAGATCATCAACCAACGCGACCAATGCTGTTTCCATGCTGTGCCCAGGCCTGAAGCCCGACTGGAGCGGGTCTAGATAGACAGCTTCATCCAGGTACTGTGGAAGCTGCTGCGCCACCACACTCTCAACAACCTTCGCAATGAAACGAAGGTTGGAGACTGGACGATAGTTGGCCAACACAGCCGGGTCCAGAGAGGGCTTCTTGAGGAGGGGCCTCACCACCGCTTCTTTCAAAGCAACCGGCAGGGCACCCTCACCCAAAGAAGCGTTAATAATCCTCTGGAGCCAGCCTCGTGTAACCTCCCGGGAAGCCAGCACTAACCAGGAGGGACACGGGTCCAATAAACATGTGGTCGCGTTCAGCCGTCCCAGAATCCTGTCCACGTCCTCGGGAGTCACAGGATCGAACTCCTCCCAGATAATGTTCTCAAGACCTGCCTCAATCATCCCGTCTGAACTTACCCAGTCGGAGGCCAGGTCTTCCCGAATCTGAGCGATCTTGTCATGCAGATACTGCACAAAGTCCTCAGCTCAACCCTGCAAGGGATCATCCCGCGCTTCCAGATGTAGGAGGGAGCGGGTCACCCTAAACAGGGCGGCTGGGCGATTATCTGATGACGCAATAAGAGCGGCAAAATAGGTAGATTTTGCTGTTTTTATCCCCACTAGATAGGTCTTGATATAAGCCCTCACTAGCGATCGGTCAGATTCGGACCGGCTGGTCCTCCACCCGCTCTCTAGGCGTCTTTTCCAGTGGTTCATCTCCCTCAGCTCCTCGGAAAACCAAGGAGCTAGGTGAGTTCGATGCCGGGTCAGAGGCCGCAAAGGCACGACGCGGTCCAAGGCCCTGGCGGCCGCACTGTTCCAGGCGGCCACCAAGTCCTCAGCCGAGTCATGAGCTAGAGTCTCAGGAATTGGCCCAAGCTCCATCTGGAACCTATCAGGATCCATCAGGCGCCTGGGGTGGAACCACCTAGTCGGTTCCGCCTCCCTGCGGCGGGGTGTAGCGGTTAGAAAGTCTAGTCGAAGGAGCGAGTGGTCCGACCATGACAAGGGTTCGATGACTATATCCCCTATATCAAGGCCACTCGACCACTGCCCAGAGATAAAAACTAAGTCCAGAGTGTGTCCACCAATGTGAGTGGGGCTGTGAATTAACTGAGTCAGGTCCATGGCCGTCATGGAAGCCATGAACTCCCGGGCTACCTCAGACGTTTCACCGATGGATGGCAGGTTGAAATCCCCCATGACCAAAAGTCTGGGGGTAGCAACCGCCACCCCGGCTATGACGTTGAGCAGCTCAGGCAGGGCTGTTGCCACGTGGCAGAGAGCCAGGTACGTGATCAACAAACCCATCTGCACTCCACGACCCCACTTCACAAAGAGGGACTCACATCCGGCTATCTGTGGTACAGTGGTCTCCCTCGGATCCAGACTTTCTTTTATGATAACCCCCCCCCCCCCCCCCCCGCCCCTGTCCTGAGCTCTCGGCTGATGGAATGCACGGAAACCAGGCGGGCACTTATCCACGAGGGGAACTCCCCCCTCCTGGCCCAACTAGGTCTCCGTAATGCCCATCAGGTCCGCTCCCCCCTCTTGAATAAGATCGTGAATGAGGGGGGCTTTATTAACCACGGACCTGGCATTGCATGTCATCAGCCGAAGGCTCTGGCCCTGAGAATCTAAGCAACCTGGGGAACGAGAGAAGCACTGGAGACCAGAGTGCGCAATCTCTCTAAGGTAGCGAGTGCGCACTCCCCGAACATGATGTGGCCCCCTGCTTCCGCCATATCTGCCCCTCCCACTTATTATACTAATGTGGCAACCCTCCCTGAGTTGGACTCTAACCCCCTCCCTGACCTCCACTTCTGTATCCTTGATGTTGCAGCCCCCCTCGGGGCCTGGTCTCGAACCCGGTGGATTTCCCCCCAAACCCACCCTAATCCCTCCCGAACCCCTTAAAATTTTGTCTAAAAACCCACTTAAAAAATCCCTCAGACCCCTCTTTGCTGCATGCCATCTCTCGGGGTCCCAAAACCCGTCATCAAGATAGGCCCTCGATAACGAAGAGGGCCAAACCTGCGAGAGGGGGGAATCTCGTAAAGCCCACAGTTCAGTCACCAGATACATCTGACATCAAGGGGGGGAGGTTATGACCCATGGCCAATAAACGGGGCAGTTTTGATGTTAAAACAGTCTGGAGGAAACGTAGTGCTGGACTCCGATGGAACATCGATGGAACACCTGGGACCTCATTGCCCTCTCATGGCAATGGCAGGGAGTAACGCTGTTTTGATCCGGTAAGGGGTGAGCCAGCCTCCCTCTCACACGGCTGGTCCATCACGATCATCCAACATCCGGAGTCAGGACAGCAGCTATAGACCACTCCACTAAGACTTGTATCTCCAAATACAACCCTCCACTCAGTAGAGGGAAAATGGGCTCAAGTCAGTCCTCATAGTCCAAAACGGGTTCAAAGCCACAGAGCGCCAGCAACCATAGATCAGGGATTATGATGACACTAGAAACCAGGAGATAATTGACCAGCAAACATAGTGACCTGGCATCACCGATGGACTTAGTCTCTGATTAAGCCTTAACCGGCTTCAGGAGGAATGGGGGGGAGGAGAGCAAAGGCAATGAGTGCCATAGGGAGAAAAAACCCTCAGTCATGGTCCGGCTCTCCCCAGCCCCTCCCAGGTCTTCACATGGCCATTTCTGCTTGCCTCGCCTAACCTCCATAAATCCTATGGAGGTCCCTGGAATGACCTAGGGGCCAAATAAACGCCCCATGGTCATCCAGGAAGTCCGGTGTCTCTGGCGAGCACTGTTATCAATACCTCCAACTCTCCCCACACCAACTTCGGCGGCTCCCTCCTCGTCCTGGCAGCCACCCTTTCCACGCCGTCAGAGTCGCCACTGCCGCCGCCAATAGCCTCCTCGTCTTCACCCTGCCCCCCTCCTCCCCCATAACAAGTATCCAGGGCGGTTGGGGCTGGCAAGGGTTCCAACGAGAATGCTGCACCACCGCCAGCGCTGCAATGCCACCGGCGCTATCCTGGTCTGGCCGCCGTCACAAGGAGGGCTAATCGCCGCCCTTCCTTCTGTCGGGCCGTTTTCGCCGTCCTGTGCCATTCTCCGTAGCTCCGAACCTCGAGGGCGTCTCAAAATACCGGAGACCCCTCAATAGGGAGCACAGACGTTCCTTCAGCTGGACTGGGGCTGCAACGATCGAATCCAGCCCTCCAAAGGCCCCCTTAGAGCCATGGATGTCTCCCCCAAGATTGCTGACTCAATGGGAAATCGCCATCTTGGGGCATGCGCAGAGAATATCAATCTGTAAGTACTCCAGGCCCATGCCATGAAGGGCTTTATACGTGAGCACCAGCGCCTTGAAGCGGATCCGGAGGACCACTGGCAACCAGTGCAGCTCGCGCAACAATGGTGTTATATGGGAGTAACGGGAAGCACCCGTAACTACCCATGCGGCCGCATTCTGGACCAGTTGGAGCCTCCGGGTGCACCCCCAAGGGCAGCCCCATGTAGAGGGTATTGCAGTAATCCAGCCGAGAAATAATGAGAGCATGAGTGACCGTATGGAGGGCATCCCTGTCTAGGAAAGGGAGCAACTGGCGCACTAGGCAAACCTATGCAAAGGCCCCCCTTGTCACGGCCGTCAGATGGTCCACCAAGGACAGCCATGAATCAAGGACGCCGAGATTACGAACCCTTTCCGAGGGAGCCTGGGTTGATCCGGGGTGGAGATATAAAGTTGGGTATCATCGGTATACTGATGATACCTAACCCCGAAACTACGAATGATCTCACCCAGCGGCTTCAGGTAGATGTTAAAGAGCAGGGGGGAGAGAACCGACCCTGCGGCACCCCACAAGTGAGGGGCCTCGGAGAGGATCTCTGACCCCCCGCCCAAACAAACTGCATACGGCCCGAGAGGTAGGAGGAGAACTACCATAAAACAGTGCCCCCCACCCCAACCCCTTTTGTTATCAAAAGCTGCTGAGAGGTCAAGTAGCACCAGGATGGAGGAATAACCACCATCCCAGGCCCGCCAGAGATCATTCACCAGGGCGACCAATGCCGTTTCCGTGCTGTGTCCGCGCCTGAAGCCTGATTGATATGGGTCTAGATAATCAGTTTCCTCCAGGAATTGCGGGAGTTGGCACGCCACCACAGACTCAACAACCTTGCTATAAAGCGAAGGTTGGAGACATGACGAAAGTTGTTGAGGGATGCCAGATCCAGGGCAGGCTTCTTGAGGAGGGGACAAACCACCGCCTCCTTAAGTACGGTGGGGAAGACCCCATCTCTCAATGAAGCGTTGATAATCGCCCAGATCCAGTCTCCAATCACCTCCCTGGTTGCTGCAACAAACCAGGAGGGACAAGGATCCAGTAAATGTGGAGGCCCCTAGTCTACTCACAATCCTGTCCACTTCCTCCATAGAAACAGGATCAAAGTCAACCCAGATATTACCTCCAAGATCTGCTTCCATCTCCTCGTCGGATCCTGCCCAGTCAGAGTCTAAACCCGTCTGTATCTGAGTGATTTTGTCTTGCAGAAGTTGAGCAAAATCCTCAGCACTGCCTTGCAAGGTGTCCTCCCTTGCTCCCTGATGAAGAAGGGAGTGGCTCACTCGCAACAAGGCCGCTGGGCGATTTTCTGCAAACACAATGAGAGCAGCGAAATAATCACGTTTTGCCGCTTCCATCGCCACAAGATAAGACCTAATATGGGTTCTTAGCTATGTTCGATCAGATTCGGAATGGGAAGACCTCCAACGGCCCTCTAGGCGTCTCTTCCAACACTTCATTTCCCTAAGCTCCACGGAGAACTATGGAGCTGCCCAGGATCACCGTCGGAAGAGAAACCTCAAGGGGCGATTCGATCCAGTGCCCCAGTGGCCGCCCATTCCCAGGCATCCACCAGGGCCTCTGGCAAACCGCGGGATAGGTCAGAGGGAAATGTCCCAAGCTCCGTCAGGAACCTAACAGGGTCCATCAGGCGCCTGGGGCGGAACCAACGAGTCGGTTCCGCCTCCCAGCAGTGGGGGTTTGCGGACAGGAACTCTAGCTGAAAGAGGGAATGGTCGGTCCATGACAGGGGTAGCACAGAAGGTTCACCCCTACCCCGAGCATTTATTCATTACCCAGAGATGAAAATCAGGTCGAGTGTGTGTCCACCATTGTGAGTTGAGCCCTGTACAACTTGAGTCAGGTCCATAGCCGGCATGAAGGCCATGACCTCCCAAACCAACTCAGATGTCTCGCCGGCTGACGGGAGATTAAAATCTCCCACAACCATCAGGTTGGGGAGCTCACCCGTCAGTTCGGCTAAGATTTCGAGTAGCGCGGGCAGGACTGAAGACACACAGCTGGGAGACAGGTACATAATCAACAGAGCCGACTGCACTCCAGGGTCCCATTTCAACAGAAGGGACTCACACCCGCCAATCTGAGGGACAGTGACCTCCCTAGGTCTGAGACCTTCCCTAATGACAACTGCTACCCCACCACCCCTCCTGTGGAATCGTGGCTGGTGTACTACACAGAAACCTAGTGGACATAAGTCAGAGAGAGAGGAACCCCTCCCTCCGCGCCCGACTAGGTCTCCGTGATGCAAGCTAGGTCCGCACCCCCCTCGTCAATCAAGTCACGGACAAGGGAGGCCTTATTAACAATGGACCTGCCATTAACATATACCCTGCCCCGCCAATGTCCTTATGCCCTCTCCTCCCTCCACTACCATTTCTCCCAACCATCACGGAGATAGGATGACCCTCACCACATCATACACCATCCGGTCCCCCCTCCCCACACCCACCACTGCCACCATCCGACAGGCTAACCTGCTGATCTGTAAGGACCCCCCCCAGGTCCCGTCATAAGACAACCCCTCCCCCAGAACCCCTTAAAATTTTAGCTAAAAACTTTGCCAAAAAGCCCCTCAACCTCCTCTTCGCAACATGCCACCTCTCTGGGTTCCAAAACCCGTCATCAAGGTAGGCCCTCAATAGTATGGATGGCCAGGCCTTCGAGACGGGGGCATCTCGCAATACAAGAAGCTCGGCTGCCAAATACATCCAATAAGTGAGGATAGGAGGTGACATCTGACCAGGGATTCAACCAGTAGTCTAAAAGAGCTACTCTTCTGCTCTTCTGGAGCAGAAGAGTAGATCTCGATGCAGGTAAACTGGACTCCACTGCCAGTCCTGTGCCATTTCAATACAGTCGGAGGATAAATATCCAAGCCACCCTCTCACAGTGGCTGGCCCAGATGGTCATGGCAATGGGAAATTTGATGGTCTGTGCCCTCCGCTGGTGAAGCGGCAGTAAAAAACCAGCTCCCTCAGCACCCGCATAGTAATTGCCCAGTCTCCATCCGGCAAAGGGGCTCAACTGGAAAATAGAGCCGATCCCTAGAAGCAGAATAATAATAGTCCCAAGGGAGGGAAGATGTATGTAGAAAGGAGGCCACTTGGACTTCCTTTTGTCACTGGTGTGCCAAGGCGAAGATAGTTACCACATCAGCGATAGTTCCACAGGTATTGGACTTTTTGCAGCTTGGTCTGGATAAGGGATTGTTGACCAACATTCTTCACAGGCAGGTAGTGGCCTTGGCCACCATTCTGCCAGGCGACGGTACAGTACCTCTTTCACAACACCAGACGTACGTACCTTTCTGAGAGGGATATCCAACCTTTTACCCCTGACTGTCCACAGATATCCAACCTGGGACTTGTCGCTTGTGTTGCAGGCACTGGCGTTATCTCCGTTCGAGCCCTTGAGATTTGCCAGCATCAGACTTTTCACATTTAAAGTTGCCTTCCTCGTTACGATTACATCGGCATGCAGGATTTCGGAGCTGGCAGCTCTCTTGGTGCGTTCAGACTTGTGTATTTTCCATCCAGATAGAGTCATCCTCCGTTTGGACCTGACTTTTGTCCCAAAAGTCAGTACATGGTTTCACCGCAGGAAGTTATTCTGCTGGACTTCTGCTGGAATCCCAGGCATCCACGGGAGAAGTGCTGGCATACTTTAGATGTTCGCAGGGCTCTGCAGAAATATATTAAACAGACTACTTCCTTCAGCCGCTCAGAAGCCTTGTTTGTCTCATTCCAGCCCAGGTCACTGGGTAAGAAAGTATCACCTTCCACCATTGGACATTGGCTTAAAGCTTGTATTGCATCAAGCTTGGCCCACTCCACGCCACATCACTGCACACTCCCCCAGAAGTGCAGCCACTATGGCAGTTTGGGCCACTCAAGCTTCGATCCTGGAAATTTGCAGGGCAGCCATGTGATCTTCACCTTCTCCCTTCGTGAGAAATTACAAGTTGGACGTTTTTGCTTCTGCAGAGGCAGCATTCGGGAGACTAATATTACAGCGTGTCCTACTGACCGAGTGGACCTGGGACCATTCCATCTCCCGCCCCACATCGATTTAGCTTGGTGTATCCCAATGCTTGGACTCACCAAGCAGAGCACAGGAGAAGAGACAACGTACTTACTGAACGTTCTTTCTCGGTGTGCTGCAGGTGAGTCCAATCCCACCCTGGTTTGACTTGGTCCAAGGTCCAGGAGTGGTTGTTTTTCATTTGGACTATGTCTTCTCCAGATCTGAGGTTCATCGCCTGGAAAGAGGAAGTGTGGCCAAAGATTTTGCAACTCAGTATCAGGCCACTCCAATCAGAAGGAGTTGAACCCAGTGCTTGGACTCACTTGCCGCGCACCAAGAAGGACCATTCAGTAAGTACAACATCTCTTTATTGCCACCAGGAAATGCTGGAGCCTTTGCTGCTGAGCAGCTGGCCAGTGGTTGGATCAGCCTCCCGGAATACCGCCGATCAGCTGTGGCAGCAGCGAGTGGCTGCAATCAATGGCGAATGGTGATCGGCGGTGGTGGTGTTCCCCAACACATAGAATAGCTGATCGGCGGTATTCTGGGAGGTCAATTCAACCGCCAATCAGTTGCTCGACAGCGAAGGCTCCAGTGTTTCCTGGTGGTAACAGCAGCTCCGCTCAGTTGACCGATGGTTGGCACAATGGAGTGGAGCCCTGACAAGGCACGTGCTGGGGCTGCAATAACATTTATTTTATTTTTTATTATATAACAAATTTATATACTGCCCTTCTCCCGAGGGACCCAGGACGGTGCACAGCCAACATCAAGTACAAACAGTAAATTATAATTAAAAGGATATATATCTATTTGGCCCCAATTAAAAGAATGACAAACCGATTAAAAAAACATTTAAAAAATTGTTAAGCCAGCCCGGCTTGCTGGAAAAAGAAGGTTTTAAGGGCACGGCGGAAGGCACCTAGGTCTTGAATTCTCCTTATCTCTGGGGGCAGCTGATTCCAGAGGGTAGGTGCCACCACAGAGAAGGCCCTCCCCCTGGGGGTCACCAGCCTACATTGTTTGGCTGATGGTACCCTGAGGAGGCCCTCTCTGTGGGAGCGCACAGGTCGATGGGAGTCCGTCAGTAGCAGCAGGCGGTCTTGAAGATAAGTAGGTCCAATGCCATGGAGCACTTTAAAATTGATAACCAACACCTTGAAGCGCACCGGGAAGACCACTGGGAGCCAGTGTAGCTCATGCAGGAGAGATGTTGTGTGGGAGCGCCATGCAGCTCCTGTAACTACCCGCGTGGCCGCATTCTGGACCAATTGGAGCCTCCAGGTGCCCTTCAAGGGGAGCCCCATGTAGAGAGCGTTACAATATGCTGAAGCTGACCAGGTTGTTTCCTGTTTGCTGCAAGGACACTAGCCAGATGAATATCTTATGGATGTGGGAGGCAGAGGCAGATTTTTTTTTTTCTTGTTTTCCTCCTCTAAAGCTAATGTGCGTCTTATGGCCCAATGCGTTTTATAGTGCAAAAAATACAGTACATAAAGAAGTTACTTCTAATCACCATCACAAGAAAAAAAAATAGTGATTCTTCATCCCCTTCATCACAGACCTCATTCCATATGCCATCTGTTTTCTATAGACAAATTTATAAAACATTATTTTCTCCATGCTGCTTGGAGAATCCAAAGTGTGGATTATTCTTCGTCTATTTGCTAGAGACTGAGTGTATATTTCTTTAAATTTTCTTGACTATGCCTCCTCTGCTCGGCTGAGTCTCAGTTTATTTACTCAGTTGCACCAGAGAGACTGGTGTTACATTTGCTCAGGCAAATAGATCGCGTTTGTTAACCCACAGTTCAATTTTTCAATTTGAACAGATCACAGTTTTCTATCTGTGGAGCTGAAAAATTGTTGTGGATTGAGGAGGTTGCAGCAGTTTATTCTGTGATCGATCGTCCTCTCCTCCGCTGCTGGTGGTCAGTGGGTTGTCCCTGGGGCTCCAGGCTGGGTACCACTACCCAGGATTCGAAAGGCTGCGTCTTGGTGTTCTGCCCATCCCAGGGCACCTCCAAGTATTCAAAATTGCCACCGGTGTTTGAGCTGGTTCCCCGGCTTGCCAGCACAACTGCCACCACCATCATCACAGCTCGTCCGTTCCCTGCAAGCGGCTCCAGTTACTGTCTGGTAAGCCGCAGCAAACTCCATGAAATACAAAACGCTTCGCTGCACTGGGAGTGCTCTTTAGTGCTCACACGCTTTTGGCTCGGCTTCTGAGACTGCGGAGGCACTGGAGAGCAGTTTCCCACTCTTGCACCAGTTTGTTTTCAGCGGCCCATCTGCAGAGGCGCTGAGGGACAATTGCTTATCTTGCACCAAGAACTGTTTGATTTGCCGAGCCAAAGCAGCACAGAGGAACGGTGTTGGCTCTTGTGCCGAAATTGGGGGCAAATTGTGAAGCGGCGCTTAAGGGGTACATTTTTACTGCTGCGCCTTTCAGGCTTGTGACAGCTTGCACGAGCGCTGGATCGTGGATTGCCAATCTAGTGTCAAACGCCATTGGCTAACAGCCGCTTAAGCGCTGACTGGACATTTTGCTGATTACGCACCGGATTCATTGCCAAGGCCTGAGGTTGGGTGAGCTGGGGCTATGCTGGGAGCACAACCATACCTTTTCATACGCCCCCCTCCCAATATATATTTTTTAAAAAAACACCTCATTTTACTTCTTTTCACATTGCCTCGAGCATCCTTACTTCCTGCCGCCTCTGGTCATTATAAAGGGGCCGGACAGCATTATGGCCGATTCCAATCTGTCCTCCGATCTTGAACAGGCCTATAGCCCCCACCAAGGCTTGTAAGTATACAAAGCCTAGTTCTAAGGGTACTACAAAATGCACCAGACAAGCTACAGGCATGGCCAGGCCTTCAGCTTCTCTGCCCTCAAAACAGTCGTCTGCTGATGACAAGGATGCTATGAGATGACATAAGGCCTTACAGAGACAATTTGCCTTGGCTCAACAGAAGGCCCAGACCACAGGACCTCAGATGACGTCTGCATCTGAAACACCTGTACCTGGCTCTAATAAGGGCCCTCAACCTATGACAGGAGTTCTAGAGTCGTTCCTCAGGAGCTGGTGTCCTCCAACGACCTGTGGTCAGAGGTCCTCAAAGGGATCCTGCAGTTTTGCCCACAAGTACAGGGGTTGAGATTCACGTCCCACCATCTGCAAGATGTCCCATCCCTGAAGCGACGTTTACCCCTACTGCAGAGGGGCTCCGCGCCGGGGAGGGGCTGCAGCCAAGTCTGTCTTTTGACATTCAGACCCTAGTTTCTGAGACAATATTGAGAATTATGACAGCTGGAGCTCAACAAGGAGCCCAGTTTTCTTCCTTGCCAGCTATTCCTCAGTCGCAGGTCCTGGCATATGTGGATCCAAATTCTGATTACTCATGCCAGCAGGATTCCATCCATAGCGAGGATGATGATGACCACAGAGACATGGAATTCTCCAATGACAAAGGGATGTTACCAGATAGACCAGCATTTACGGGTCTCTTCCGCCCCTCCATCTTCAAGTCCTTACTTCATAAGGCCAAAGTAACAACTAATATTGGAGTATCAGAGGGCCAATCTGACCAACAAGGGGCATCCCATCGGCATGACGAACTGTTTACAGTTTCTAAAACTGAGCAGGAGTTTATTCCTTGCCCACAGCTTTTCACGGAGGTGATACAAAGACCATGGAGCCAACCTGGTTCCCTAGCGGCACCAAATGGTTATGACAAAAAACTTTACTGTTCCGCTCCAAATCTTCAGGATTTACTTCAGTTATCATCTGTAGATGCCATCTGTAGATGCTGTAGCTAGCTTAACTTCCTCCACTGTCCTCTCCAATGGCATAATGGACGGATTGAGGACGGAGGACAGGAAGGCAGAATTTTCCTTCTGTAAAATTCACCAAGCGACCACTTGGGCCATTAAAGTTGCTACATCGGTGTCCTTCTTTAATCGGGGATCATTGATATGGCTGCACCAACAACAGGAACAGCTGCTGCCAGACAACACTAGGCTACACCAAGACATTAATAAATTGGTAGCAGCCACTGAATATTCCGCAGATGCATCTTTGGATGCAGCGAAATTTGCTTCTCGAGCCCTAGCTTCCACTGTAACATCTCGACGCCTCCTATGGTTACGACATTGGAGGGCAGATATGAAATCTAAGTGGAAGTTTGCATTGGACCCAATATTAGTGGAGGACAAGGACAAACATAAGGTTATGCCTTCCTCTTCTAGACAGGCTGATTGCAGGTATTCCCCTTATTCTCAAAGGCAGCCCTTTCGGACTGAGACAGGGCCCAGTGGGTCCTACTTCCACCGGTCCTATTCCCAAGGGTTCGACTGGCCTTCTGACAGGTCTACCTTCCGGAATCAGGGTAGACTCCAGCCAAGCAGCCATTTAGAGGAACGGGCAATAGGCGCTTCAGGCGAGGCAAGTGACTACCAGACTGCCTTCCCCATTGGCGAAAGGCTTCATCACTTTCAACACCAATGGGAATTAGCCACAACTGATGCGTGCGTCCTCCAAACAGTGAGGCTCAGCCTCACTTTGGAATTCTGTTCCAGCCCTCCAAACCGCTTCATTCAATGCCCGGTTTCTGGAAAAGAGAAGATTAATGAATGCAGAGATGTTGGAAATTTGCGCCCTTGAACCGGTGCCCATAGAATAACAAAGGACTGGTTTGTATTCAATCCTTTTCCTGGTATTAAAAAGTTCTGGGGGCTGGAGAGGGATCTTGGATCTCAAGGAACTAAACAAATTTATTGTGTACCACCAATTCAAAATGCAATCCCTCGAGTTAATCTTGGGTTGCATACAAGAGGGGGATTTAATGACCTCAGTAGACCTCAAGGAGGCCTACCTTCACGTCCAATTCGAACATCTCATCGAAGGTTCCTGCGCTTCATGTATGCCATTTTCAATATTGGGCCATGCCATTTGGCCTGTCATTGGCCCCCAGGACCTTCACAAAATTATTAGTGATGGTGGCCGCCTCCCTCAGGCAGATAACCATCAGAGTACTTTGCTACTTGGATGACATACTAATTCTGTCATCCTCGCAGACACAAGCTATGGAGGACCTGATTACAGTGGGTCAAGCCTTACAGCAACATGGGTTTTCCCTAAACCTGGAGAAAAGCCATTTGGTGCCTACCACTCGCATTCTCCATCTGGGAGCAGTGATAGATTCCGTCAGCAGTCAAGCCTTCCTATCTCCGGATCGACGTCCGGAGTGCATCAAGATACAACAGATGCGAGCCTATTTGACTGGGGCGCTCATCTTCTCTCCAGGGTAGCCCAAGGACGTTTGTCTCCAGTGGATCTAATGAATGATATCAACTGGTTGCAGCTACGGGAAGTCCACTTTGCCCTACACTACTTCCAGTCCGCCGTGGCAGGCCACCATGTGCTAGTATTAATGGACAATGTGACCATAAAAGTGCATGTGAACCATGAAGGGAGCACTTGGCCAAACTGCTCATGGACGAGACAGTGAAGATCCTAACCTGGGTGGAGAGACACACGCTGTCCCTCAAGGTGGAGCACATCTCTGGATAAACCAATATCCAGGCGGATTGGTTGAGCAGGACTCAGATAGATTAGTCGGAGTGGCGTCTACATCCTTCTCTCTTCCATAAGCTGTCGCAGAGGTTCGGACATCTGATTCTCAACCTCTTTGCGCACCCAAAGAACATGCAACTGCCACAGTTCTTTGCCCAGTTCCCATGTTCAGGGGCTGAAGGGTGCAACGCTCTCCGCTGCCCCTGGCCTCGGGGGCTAGTCTACACCTTCCCATCCCTCCCACTCATCCCGAGAGTGATTTGCAAAGTTTTAGCAGAAAGAGCAGAAGTCCTGTTGGTCGCCCCCATTGGCCACGGCAACCCTGGTACGCAGATCTGGTAAGCCTGTCGGTGGCCCGTCCCTGGAGGATTCCCCAGGACAGGATCTCTCTCAGCCAGGGGGTCATTCTGCATCCGGAGCCTTAGTGGCTCCAGTTTACTGTCTGGCACTTGAGAGGATCCTCCTGAGGAAGGACAATATCTCAGGGAGGGTGATAAACACTATACAGGCTTCCAGACAGGCATCAACGAACTGGATTTACAACGCCAAGAGAACAAGAGAACACCAATAGCAGAACTGGTATGTATATGTGGAAAGGGAGAAGTCGAAGATATCTCACATGTTTTATTGTACTGTGAATTATACAGAGTATGTAGGTCAATATACATTCTCCCCTTACTAGAGAGATTGCCAGGGAGGACAGAGGACTTTTATATAGGCTTTCTCCTCCAAGACTCTAATCCGGCTATCACGCGTGTAGTGGCAAAATTTTGTGTCACTGCAATATCCACAAGAAAAAAATTGATTACCGAATTATAATATCAACTGGTGCCAATATTTTGAGATCTATAATGATACACTTACTCACATACTTACAAGCATGTAAATTAGGACTGAGATCAAGTATTTATTCTATTCTTCGATTTACAATGCCACCTGGAGGTCATTCTGTCTTTGGTGTTCTAAGGTGCACATCGATCCAACTTTGGCGTCGGTGCCTGAGATTCTTGAATTTTTACAAGATGGTTTACACAAAGGTCTGGCTCCCAACACCCTTCAACAGCAAGTTGCGGCCTTGTATACTGTCCTGTCTGATGACAATGATCATCCTCTTACCTAACAATCAAGGATTCAGGGTTTTCTTAAGGGGGCAGCTAACCTCTGACCCCTGGTCATCCATTGATATTGCACATGGGACCTTTCCTTCGTTTTTCAGGCACTCATGTCTCCCCCTTTGAACTGTTGGGATCCATCAGCCTCAGGCTCCTGACTCTTAAAGGTCGCCTTCCTGGTGGCAATAACCTCTGCCAGATGGGTTTTAGAGATAGCAGCACTGTCAGTGCGGGAAGATCTCTGTATCTTCCATTCGAACACAGTGGTCCTGCGGATGGATCCCTCCTTTCTGCCCAAGTCTGGTATCAATGTGCCCAGGAGCTTATTCTGCCGGACTTCTGTCTGGACCCGAGACACCCTTTGGAAGAACAATGGCATACCTTGGACATTAGGAGGGCTCTCCGCAGGTACATTAAAAGGATGATGCCTTTCCATAGATCAGAGGCCCTATTCCTTTCTTTCCACCTGTCTTCAATGGGCAGGAAAGTATACTCTTCCACCATTGGTCACTGGCTAAAGGCGTGCATTGCAAAGGTGTATGCATTTGAAGAAAAAACCCTTAGCGGCAAAAATTTGGGGCCACTCAACGAGAAGTGCAGCTACCACCGCTGCATGGACCACCCAATCTTCTGTTAGTACATTTGCAGGGTGGCCACTTGGACTTCCTTGACACCATTTATCCACCATTACAAGGCTTACTCCTTTGCCTTGGCTGAGGTGTCTTTTGAACGGCGTGTGCTGTAGACGGTCTGCTCTACTTCTGCCACTCGAGAGCAGTCAGCCTCCCACCCATCATATTACTAGTTTAGGTATATCCCACGCTTTGGATTCTCCAAGTAGCGGGCTGGAGAACGGACGTAGTCTTACCTGAACATCCCTTCTATGTGCGCTGTTGGGGAATCCAACCCATCCTATTAGGCTTCTGGATCTCGGGCCCGGGTGGCTCTCTTCACATACACTCATTATCTATGTCTTCATGAACAAACTGAGGCTCAGCCAAGCAGAGGAGGCGTGGTCAAGAAAATTTTAAGAAATATTCAGTCTCTAGCAAATAGATGAAGAATAACCCATGCTTTGGATTCTTCAGCAGTGCGCATAGAAGGGACATTCAGGTAAGACAATGTCCATTTCAGTCCTAGTGTGAGCAGAAAGTCTGTAAAGGGTTGCCAGAAGTAACAACATATCTTGTTTTAACCGGTTTTACATTCCTTCCTTTTACGTCTAGCAGTTGTAATCTTCAATTCATTTAAATATTGTCATAGGACTTTATTTCTCATTTCTTCATAGTGCACATAGTTCTTCAAAACTTTAATAAGCCTCTTTTGAAAATCAAGTAAAAAATATATAAGTTTGTCATTTAATGGTTTGTCATTTAATAGAATAACAGAATAACAGTTGGAAGGGACCTTGGAATTCTTCTAATCCAACCCCCTTTTAAATTTGAATTATCCTTTTAAATTTTAAAGCATCAACCAACTTCTTTTGTAGATTCAGTGGAACATTCTTTTCTAAGTCATTCTCTAATTCATTTCTTAAGTAGCTCAATTATATGGAAGGTTGGCACCAATTAGGAAAACATAAGACATAAACTGATAAGACCATAATCAGCAAAAGCCTTCATAAGCCAATTACAAAGGAGGTGATAAAGAAGACAATAATGTTAAAACTTAGTGAAACTCCAGGATCAAATGAACTTTCTGCTGCATTGCCTAAATGTGGCCCAGTACCAGACCATGAGCCATTTGGAACCAGGCTGCGGTAGTGGCAGACGATTATGTGGTATTAACCATACCAAATTTGAAATTATCCACTCAGGCTATCTGATTGTCCTGGATTTCAGATTAGATTATAACTCAATGCGGCTGGATTGCATCTATGGAAAGAGCAGGATTCACTGAAGGCTATATAAATATTTTTAGATTGATACAAAATCAGTATAAGAAATATAGCAAGCTTGAAGTAGTTTATTAGAAGTTTAGGATAAATACAGAGAAAAAAGTATAGGTAGTCCTCAGTGTATGACCCCAATTGAGCCCAAAATTTATAATGTTAAATGAAACATTTGTTAACTGAGTTTTGCTCCATTCAGAGTCCCTTGGGAGTTGGGTGGCACAGAAATGTGTGTGTGTGGGGGGGGGGGGGAATTCTATGTTCTTGCTTACCACTGTTATTAAGGTAATCTAAGTTAGTAACACATTTGATAAGTGAATATTGTTTCCTCATTGATTTTACTTAAGGTGATCAGATAACCCTGGGACAGAGTAACCGTCATAAATATGAACAAGTTGCCAAGCATCCGAATTTTTTTTTTAAAAAAATAGTCTTTATTTACATTTTCCATTAAAATCACACATACACCATATAACAAGAAACACACAAAACACACAAACGTTACATATAGCACACATATGGTAGGTACTGATAGTACCTCACTCTATATATATACAATATAGTATTATATTGTATATATATAGTATATATATAATACTATATATAGTATAGTATTAAGCATCCTAATTTTGAGCATGTGACCACAGAGATGCCACAATGGTTGTAAGGGCGAAAATTGGTCATAAGTCACTTTTTTCAGTGCCATTGTAACTTGAACAGTCACTAAATGTATTGTTGTAAATCGAGACTACCTATATGTCTTCTGGTTTCAGTGTTGAATAGAGTATATACTTTTTTGAAGAAGAGTATGCTAAAAATTTGATCAATAATGAAAAAAGTTATAACTTGTAAAACTTAACAAAACAAAATTTAAATCATTCAAGATTCTATCCTTAGAGAAATGCCTTCATAGTTTCTGTATAACCATTTTATATTGAGCAATATAGTCAAGTAAGAAATACAAAAACAAGTTGTATGCTAAGAAATTTGTTTGGATTTGAAATAATACAAAACATCTGTCAGTTTTATGTCAGTTATTACTGAAATATAACTCAGAAGACAGAACAGGTGAAAGATGGTGTGATCAAATGGCTGCTGAACCTCAACAGGACATTTGATGTTCAATAATGATAAAAATCAGTAATGCCAATATTACATTAAGAGAAAAATGGTATAAGATATTATTCTGCTGGTATATCACCCCACTGATAGCTGTTAACTTGGGCAATACTTGCTCAGAAAGCTGTTTTAAATGTAAATATTTTAACATATTTGGTGGAAATATCATAAAGCCCAACTATTGTGGAAGATGATTTATTGCAGAATGAAGCCCTAAATGTTTTTCCTTTCTACCAGTTATTTTTCTATTGTGTATTATTAAAACTAGCTGTATTTTATTGTCTTTATATACCGTGTTTTCCTGAAAATACAGCCTACTCTGAAAACAAGCCCTAGCCTGATTTTCACGCCTGCCCCTAAAATAAGCTCTACCCCAAAAATAAGCCCCAGTTAAACCCTGCTCTACCATCTGGTTTTATGAGATGGGGTGAGGTGCAGGCTTAAAAATCAAGCTGGGGTTGGGGGGAGGAGCTGCCCCATGCACCCCGCACCAACTTACCTTAGGAAGCTTCCCATGCCGCAACACCTGTCACACCTCTGTGTGACAGGTGACAAGACTTCTGCAGCTGCTCGCAGCAGGACGGGAATGGCCACTTCTTCCAACTTTAGCTTGGTTGTATTGTAGTAACACTACCTGATAGATTCCCCTCCCCCACTCTTCATTATACCAGATGATTTATAAGAACCCTTGAAACCCATACATTATATGTCCCATTTCCCAGAAAATAAGACCTATCCCGAAAATAAGCCCTAGCATGCTTTTCCACATGCACCTAATATAAACCCTACCCCAAAATAAGCCCTACTTATAAGTATGCGCAGCTGTCCAGCTGCCCATTCTATCTGGTTGCTCGCTGTGCCACACCCACAAGGCGAGACGGGAGGGTGTTGAGCTGCCCCATGCACCCCACATCGGCTTACCTCCGGGCCCCCGCAGCCAGGCCATTCACGCTCTGACACCTGCTTCTCATTGGCAGCACCAGCAACTGTGTAGCAGGAGTCCACGTTGCCACCAGCCCGCTTCTTCTGCTTGCTCGGTGTCGCAATGGAGCAGGAGGCCAAGTGGTGTGTTGGTGCTGCAGCCATGAGGCAAGGAAGGGCAAATGTCAGGGTGTGGATGGCTTAACTGCAGGGGCCCTGAAGTAAGCCAATGTGCGGTGCATGGGGCAGCTCCACCCCACTGTCTTGCTGTGGCACCAACACATTGGTCTCCTGCTCTATTGCAGCTGTGAGCAAGCAGAAGAAGTGGGCCTCTAGTACATGGGGAAAAAATAAGACACCCCCCAAAAAATAAGTCCTAGTGCTTATTTTGGGCCCAAAAGAAAATAAGACCCGGTCTTATTTTTTTGGGAAACATGGGTATAAAATAGGAGGGACCACTGTATATGCTGGTTTATGTTTCTTTCTTTTTTTAAAAGGTTTTTATTTTTTTATTTTTATAAAAATGTCAAATCAATGCATGAACCTAGGCACCATGCATTCCAATACAAATAAAACTGATCAGGTTAAACATTATTATTATATTCAATCAACCTATGTATTTCTAATAACAATACACATTCATATTAGATTACAATCTATCATTCAAGTATTCCACCTATTTCTCATTGTTACCTTCATTTTATCAAATAAACATGTATACATTAATATTCCTTTTATTTTTATCACTTACTCTAGCTATTGATCATGTCACCCTATCTTAAAAGTCTTTTTCTTTCTTTCCTTTCTTGCTTCTAATCAGGTCACCTGCCTAAAAAAAGAGAAAAGAAAAGAAAGAAAGTAGAGAGGGAGAATAAGAAAAAGACAATTCAAAACAGCAATAAAAAATGGAATCATCCATTCATCATCTCTTACCTGCTTTATACTTTAATTGATATATTTTACAGAAAGGAAAGGAAAGCAGAAAAGCAAGTCAAAACAGCAATAAAGAAAGAAAACAGTACTCATCTACCCATCGTCTCTTGCCCACTTTGGTACTTCAATTGCTACGCTTTTTTTAAAATTTGCCTTCCCCATTCCTCTCTTAAATCTCCATCTATGTTTATTACTTGGAAGTCCAATCTAAGTGTTCTTCCCACCTCTACTCTCCTCCACTGTCTATTTTCTAAAATTCTACTGAGGTCCCTGCCTCCACTTCAAGCATATCTTCCAACTGTCTTTGTATGTTTTTCCCCTTATTTAATTCATCAATCATTATTATTTTCATTGCAATCTCCTCTCTGTCCTCTTTCTTCTTCATTTCTTTTTTTGGCTCCTCCCTTTCCTGGACGTCTTGGTCTGTAACCATCATCCCTTGTATGATTTTTTTCCATGATGTCCTTAAATCCTTTGTCCATGATATCTTTTGTATTTTGAAAGAGTAGATCCATCTCCTGAACAATTCCACTCATCTCCTTTTTAAATGTCTTACTTTATTTTTTAAAGAAAGTTAATTTTCATCCAACAGTCCAAGAACTATTTATTTAGTCTTTAAGCATTCAGTACTATTCAAATACTCCCAGGGGTTATCAAAAAGCCCCAATCACTTCCTTGTAGTTTACCTTTTTGTCGGCAGGTGGCACTCTCCACTTAGATTTCAGTTTACTAGTCCATTGTCGCTTGGATTATTCGACAAATAAATAAATAGAGTAAGTTTTGCCTATGTATAATTCCAATATTTCAAAAAATGCCTTCCCAGTATCGCTTCTTCCCATTTTAGGAGTCCCTTTTCTGTTTATTTCAAAGTCTATTGTTTATTCTCCAACAGCTTTCCTTTCTGGTTAGGTATTTCTTCAGCATGCCCCAAAAAGCTTAGGGGCCGTTTAAACAAATAGTTCTGGGCAAATAGTTCTGAATTGTTTCCTGGCATTATTTAAAACAAAGAAAAATCCTCTCCCTCAGTTCCACCACAGCTCACCTTCTTCTCTCCTGCACAAGTCTTAGCTGTTATTCATCAGTTGTCCCAGCTTTGTAGTGGCCATCTTTAGAATGCTGCTTCTTCTTGCCATGGCTGAGAGGGAAAAAAGTCCACAGGCCAGACAGGAGAGCTGCAACTCTACCTGGCCTCACAGGGCGCCCCCCTTTGCTTCACCCCCCCCCCCTTTCAGGGCAGCTTAGGCTCTCTCCAGAGCTCACAAACAGGAAGAACTCAGCACAGGGAACGTGGAAACCCGTTCCTCTGTGTCTGAAATTGCCATGATGTCAACTGGAAGTTTAGGTTTCTTAAAGGAAAATGAAATATTTGAATACTAATTTAGTGGCAAGATGCAATTGTATAGAATTCCATGGAAGGAAGTTGGCTAGTACAGAAAGGGAAAAAAACTGTGATTATTTAAATATAGAAAATGACTTGGTATTGGAAGATAGCAATAGCACTTAGACTTAGACTTATATACCGTTTCATAGTGCTTTACAGCTCTCTAAGCGGTTTACAAAGTCAGCATATTGCCCCCAACAATCTGAGTCTTCATTTTACCAACCTTGGAAGGATGGAAGGCTGAGTCAACCTTAAGCCTGGTGAGATTCGATCTGCCAAATTGCTGGCCGCCTGTGATCAGCAGAAGTAACCTGCAGTACTGCAGTACCACCGCGGCTCCTAAAGATGGATGGAATTTTAAAGGTTATTTAAAAAGCCTGAGCAGGTGAGTATACTTTTATAGATTTAAATAATAGAAGTTAGAGTGTGAAGTCCTTAGAGTCAATAGATATTTTTTATATTCTAATTAAGCTTCTCTAATGCTCATAAACCTTATTTTATAAAAACAAAAAGGACCTGTGTATAAATCCAAGCAGTAGATTAGGAACCTGAAATTTGGATGTGCTATGGTAGGGGTGTCAAACTCAAGGCCCAGGGGCCAGCCCCGGCCCATGGGGTTCTTAGATCTGGCCTGTGGGGCTGCCCTGAAAACAGCAAAGGACCGGCTCGCAGTGCTTCTGCCAGTGAAAACCGAGATCGGGAAGGCCGCATGCAGCCCTCTCAAACTCTGTTTTCACTGGCAGAGAGTTGTAGGAGGCTGTCACAGCTGAAAACAGAGCTTATTTTCGCTGGCAGAGAGCTCGGGCCACCACAAGTACCCCCAACACAAGTGACATCATGGTGGCCATGCCCCTGGCCAAGCCCATCCTGCCCCCCTGAGGTCAAACATAACCCTGATGTAGCCCTCAATGAAATAGAGTTTGACACCTCTCTACTAGGGTGTTCAAAACTGCGATTACAAGTAGTCCTTGACTTACACAGTTCAATTAGTGACCATTCGAAGTTACAATGGTACTGAAAAGAGTGCCATTTGTTTACCATTTTTCACATTTATGACCAGCATCCCCGTGGTAACATGATTTGCATTCAGATGCTTAACAACTGACTCTCATTTATGAACGTTGCTGTGTCCCAAGGTAATATGATCACCTTTTGCAATGTTCTGATAAGCAAAGTAAATGAGGAAACTAGATTCACTTAACAACTGTGTTACTAATGTAACAACTGCAGTGATTTACTAACAAAGGTGGCAAGAAAAGTCGTAAAATGGGGCAAAATCCACTTAACAAATTTCTCATTTAGCAACATAAATTTTAGACTCAATTGTAAGTTGAGGATTACCTGTACTGCACATGATGATGGATACATAGTTTTCTTCTCCTGATTTATCACTGCAGTGGAGAACCAAGTTAAGAGAAACTGTCATCTGGACAATGTTTTATTCAGTTTAGAACTTTATCATTGCTGCACTTAAAGCAAAGCAGGGTTAAGGATTATAATAATGTTAGTCTAAACATTTGGTTCTATTTTACAATTTTAGATTTAAATAAAGACTATGTACTATTTTTGCAATTCAGAATAAAGATCCCATTTGACTGAATTTTAAATATATATGATTAGTTCATTATTGGGGTGTTTTCTGTGTCCACCATTATCTTTTATTTCAGTTTTTGTAGTGTGTACTTAAATCTGTTTCATTTGGAAGGAATGCTTTACTTTAAAGCAATACATAAAATATAAAACGCTTGGAAATGCTGACATTAAATTTATACATAATTTAAATATATATAATTTAAAATTACATTTCTTAATCTTTAGATTAAGATTTGTTATGCAAATCATCATTTGCATAACAAAGTATGTGTTCATTCTTTAGTATTTTCTCTTATATACCTAAAGTCAGTTGATGGGAAAGATTCTGAAACCCTAGGAATCACTGCCAGTAGTCTAGCTTAATAAAAGCAAGAAAGTAGGTGAGAAAGAAAAATACTGGTAAAAGGTGAATTATGTGGCAATTAAGGCAATCACTGCAAATAATTTATTAAACTTGTATGCCACCAACTTTTAACAACTCTGTGTGTCTCACAAAGAAAGAAATTACAATAAAACCAATAAAAGATATAAATAAAAAAAATTACAATTCAGTGAGGGACCCCAGCTCAAATGTCAAATGTCGTTGCTGTGTCCCAAGTCGTGTGGTTCCTATTTGTGAACTTCTGCCAAGCAAAGTCAATGGGGAATCCAGATTCACTTAACAACAGTCACTAAATTATCAACTGCAGTGATTCACTTAACAACTGAGGCAAGAAAGGTCATAAAATGGGGCAAAACGTACCTAACAGATGTCTCACTTAACAACAGAAATTTTTGGCTCAATTGTGATTGTAAATTGAGGACTACCTGTATATGAATACACTATTAAATAGAAAATACCTACAAGAAAACAATGTCATCCTAGTGATTTTGTAAAACTGCAGCTAGAGATTCTTGAAGATGGCCTACCACAGTTGTTTGTTTTATCCTTCTTCCAATTGAAGCGTACATAAGTACTTCCTTACATTGAGAGTTGGAGTTTAAGACTGCCTCCTAATCCCCAGCAAGATGAATGATCACCAGATACTGAAAGATAAAGCATTGCATGTTACTTTTGAACCACTCAACATTATTTGCCAGGATCAAAGAACTCTACTTTTTAATATGGAAGTAGTACATGAGACTGATCTTTCTTGCTATTGAAATATTGACCAGACCAGACCAGACCAGACCAAATATTTACCATACCTGGTATAAATAATCTATTTGGAAGTAGATATGGTTAGTGTCAGGAATGCCTCCGTTCAAAACCCAAGAAAGAAAACCCCCAGCTCCATGTAGAGAAGAGGTACTTTTAGTGAGCTTGAAATGATAGCAATGAAAGAAAAGCAAGATCTGAGCCAAAAGGCACGAAAGTTTCGTGCCAAAAGGCATGAAAGTTACCCCAGGGACCCAGGCTGAATGTCCAATCCCCATCCCATATGGTGTCATGTGAGGCACATCTTCAGATGTTTTTGTATAAACAATTCCATTCAGCTGCACAGAAGATCATGAGAGCATCCCTCCCTTTTTGTTCACACAGGCTGTCTTCATTCCAACTCACTTCCCCACCCAAATGCCAATGCCAATCTTCCCCTCTCCCTGTTACTATGACAGCCAATAGCAAGCAAGCATCAAAGAGGCTGACATTCGAACCCTCTTGCAGCAGAGCCGTTAACCCTGGAGAAAAACACAAGACAAAATAGACAAGATAGAAACAAACTAAACAACACAAAATACAGGAGCATTTATAGGAATAACATTAAGGCTTGCTAGGATATTTAGAGTGAAACAGTTATAAGTGTTTTGGGGCTCTGACATCTCGAGCGTTCACCCATTCAGATTGAAAGAGGAAAATGTTTCCAGGCTACCAAATACTGTACTTTTCCCCTATGCTGGAATCCAGGATCTCTTTTATCTTGAAATGCTGCTCTCCTTCGATGAGGAGGGGAACAGGAGGGGCAGGTTGGTCTGGTTGAAGAGAAGAGACATGTTCGGGTTTCAGCAAAGTAACATGAAACACAGGGTGGATCCTTCTAAGGTTTTTTGGTAGGTCTAACTGTAGACTGTGACCGGGTTTATAATCCTTACAATAGGGAAAGAATCTACATACTTAGGTCCCAGTTTCTTTGATTTCTAGGTAGTCTGTAAGTCCTTAGTGGACAAGAAAACACTATTCCCAACTTGGTAGCCCTTTGGCATACTTTTCTTGTCGGCCTGTTTCTTATGAGCTCGATGAGCCTCGTCTAATGCCTTAGGAGTGATGGGCCAAATAAACTGAAGCTGCTCAATCCATTCCACTAGGGAAGAGGTTTGGGCCTTCTCCTGTGGCAACTCTGGAATAGGTACGAAGTCCTGACCAGAAGCCACTTTGAACGGGGTGAAGCCGGTGCTACTATGGATGGAGTTATTATAAGTGACCTCTGCAAAAGGCAGTAAGTCGGCCCAGTTATCTTGCTGATAATTTACGTAACACCTGAGGTATTGTTCTAGAACCGAGTTAGTGTGTTTACGAGCCCCGTTAGTTTGAGGGTGGTGGGAGGAGCTTAGGCCTTGGGTGGAGCCTAACAACTTCAGGAACTCCCTCCAGAAGTGGGAGGTGAATTGTAACCCCCTATCCGAAATGATACATTTAGAAACAGTGTGTAACCTATACACATGTTGAATAAACAGTTTAGCATTTTTGTGGAGGGAATCATGGAACAGGGTACAAAATGTACCTGCTTGGAAAACAAGTCCGTGACTACCCAAATGACCATATTTCCCCCACTCTCGGGTAATTCAACAATGAAGTCCATGGATATTTCCTTCCATGGAGCACTAGGGCTAGCAACATTCTGGAGCAGTCCAGCCAGCCTTCCAGGGGGCCTTTTTCCGGAGGTACATACTGGACAACTAGCGAAGTAGGCTTCTATGTTCTTTTTCAAAGAGGGCCACCAGAACTGCAGTTTAACTAAGTATAAGGTTTTAATGAACCCGAAGTGTCCAGCAACTTTTGAATTGTGGGCCTGTTGTAATTCAGTCCCCCTAAGACTGGTGGGGACGTATAGTTTTGCTCCCACCCATGCTAGGCCATCACGAATGGTGCAATCGTTTGAGTGGGACAAAAAACAGTCAAATCAGTTTTCAGCGCCCCCTTTAACTGCTCGCTTAAAACAGTTGGAAGGTCAAGGTCCACCTTCCCCTGGGCTCTGGTGACCATTGAGGCAGCCAGTTGCTTGGAGGGGATAACTGGGTAGATCACTTCTGGCCGAGTGCTATTACACTGGGGTAATCTAGATAAAGCTTCCGCCATAAAGTTCTTTTCCCCAGGAAGGTAGTGCAAGGAGAAATTAAAGTGTTGCACCCAACGGACTTTCTTGGATGACAATTTCCGGGATGTTTTTAAGGCCTCTAGGTTTTTATGATCTGTCCACACCTTCAAAGGATGTTTTGCCCCTTCAGGGAAATGTCTCCAGGTTAGCAAGGCCCCTCAGACAGCAAATGCTTCCTTCTCCCACATTGCCCATCTCCTTTTGCTTTCAGTTAATTTCCAGGAGGTGTAGGCGCAGGGTTGTAAAGTTCCAGTAGCGTTGGCTTGTAGTAATACCGCCCTCACAGCTACATCACTGGCGTTGGCCTGGACTATGAAGGGGGCCTCCATGTCAGGATGTTTAAAGACAGGTTTGACTGCAAACAACTTTTTCAACTTCTCAAAGGCTGCTTGGCACTCCATGGTCCACTCAAGGAGATGGCTAAGCCTTGGTTTAGCTTCTCCATTTGTCTTTAGGAGATTGGTAATAGATAATGCAATTTTTGCAAAGGCGGGGATGAATTGTTGATAAAAGTTTGCAAACCTAGAAAGCTTTGCAGCTGTGTTCTGGTGTAAGGGCGCCCATTCCATGACCGCCCGAACTTTTTCTGGGTCTATATCTATCCCCTCATGCGATATGCAGTAACCCAAATAGTCAATTTTAGTTTGGTGAAATTCATACTTTAAGAATTTGGCATACAATTTAGCAGCCCTGACATCACAAAATCTCCAGAACCGTAAAGCCTACAAACTTGAAATTTGCCACGTATGTTCCTCTTGGCTTCTAGGTGCTCACTAAGAAAGGATTTTTTGAAATGACCATAAGAGCATTAGTATTTCCTATATTGTTATTAACACACTCCAATGCTAAGAAATCTGTTCCAAATGCAAAACACAAGCAGAGGAGAAGAGTTTCAGTTTCAGTTTTATTTCACAGCAGCAAGCAGCTTTACTACAGAACAGTTGAGCTAAACCACGGCCAGGCTCCATCCTGTCTCCTCCTTGCTCACACAGCAAATACTGTTTCACTTTCCAAATAGCCCTCTGATACTTAAGGTGTTCTACTTCCCCTCCCCACCTGAAAATAAATATTCCACACTCTGATGCTAAGGAGTTCTACTCCCCTTCCCCATCTGAAAAGAAATCTGTTCCAAATGCAAAACCCAAGCAGAGGAGAGGAGTTTCAGTTTCAGTTTTACTTTCACAGCAGCAAGCAGGGGATAGGATAGGGGAGGCTTCTGTGGGGCAAGTCTGATGGAAAGAAGGGATAGGATAGGGGAGGCTTCTGTGGGGCAAGGCTCAGGGAGAGAAGTGGGATAGGATAGGCTTCTGTGGGGCAAGACTCAGGGAGAGAAGGGGAGAGGAGAGGTCGATCGTAACTACTCATTAATTTTCAAGCTGTAAGTTTCGTAGCAGAGCATGGGTATTCAGCTAGTAAGGATATCATCTAGGTAGACTAGAATCTCCTTGTAAAGATGTTCATGCAGCACCTCATCAGTTGCATAAACACAGCTGAGGCTCCTTGTAATCCAACCGGGAGCACCTTAAACTATGAACAATCCAAAAGGCAATTGAATGCAGTTTTCCACTCGTCTCCTTTAATTCGGACTCTGTAGTAAGCTTCTCTCAAGTCCAGCTTCATGAAAATCTTTCCTTTGGCTAGATGAGCCAACATGTTCTTCATTAGGGGTAATGGATAAACATTTTTCTACAGACACGGCATTGAGGCCTTTATAATCAACGCAAAGATGAAAAGAGGCCTCCCCCCCCCCCCCAGAATAACACTGGCGCGGCCACTTCTGGTCTAGCAGGTTGGATGAAGCCCCATTTTAGGTTTTTATCAATAAAGGTTCACAGTTCCTCCAGTTCTTGTGGGTCATTGAGTAGGTCTTTGGCCTAGGTCTGTGCTGACGAACCTATGGCATGTGTGCCAGAAGTGGCACGCAGAGTCATGTTGCCTGGCACGCATGGCATCGCCCATTCCTCTTCTGGGATTCCAGGGCATGCATGCGCACCAGCCAGCTAGTCTGCTGGTTACTGGTGCGCATGCGTGCACGACAATCAGCTAGCCTTTAGCGCGGGTGCGCACCGGCCATGCCGTCGTTGCCTGCATACAGCCCGGGATATCCACCCCTTGCCAGCCAGCAGCACTGCCACCAGTCACTCCCCTACGCCCGACTGCCTGCTTGCCTCGCCACTGCGAGGAAAGGCCCCGAAGCTGTGCTGCCTGGAATCGATGTGGGCTGTCACAGGGGGAGCCCAGGTATGGCTGCTTGGACTCTGCCCAGAGTGTGAGGGTGGCAGGAGGAGCCGCCGTTGCCTCTTAGCCGGTGTGACCAGCCTGCTGCCGCAGCCTGCTGCCACCCTCTCTCCCCCGCCAGCTGTTCCTGCCACCGCCGGGGAAGGGGAGCATAAGAACTGCCACCGCGGATGCGAGGGGGCAGTTGGAAGTATGTGTGGTCTGGGGCTTCCCTGTCTCCCCGCCTGAGCGGGCTGTCCAGGGGAAGGGATTAAAGCCCCGGCCTGCTGCTTCTGGTGCTGGCACCCCCTCGCCCCCGGCAACAACGGTTCTTGCAGTGCCTCTTCCTTGGCAGCACCAGGAGCAGGACTTCTGTGGGTTTTTTTCCCTTTGCACCACAGCGCATAGGGAATGGGGGGGCGGGAGCGACCCACTTAGCCCTTTTCTGGAGGAGGTTGGGGGGGTGTTGTCGTCGTTATTCTGAGGCAGGGCCCTTTTTACTATTATTATTTAAATATTTTATTACTGTGATTGTAATAAAAATTGTTTGTTTGATTAAAATAACCTAGATTTCTTGAGATTTACGCCTGCTGGTAAAATGTTATAGTCTGGATTAAGAAGCTCACAGAGTATAAATTCTTCGAGCACTGAGTTCTTCACAGGGTGGATGTGAACCTTATTAAACACAGAAAGCAGAATTGAGTTGTTGTTTTTTTTATTGAAAAAGTTTTAAAAGTTTTACATACATTTTCTCCCCCCTCCCCAACCACCACCCCGACTTCCCAGAGCAAATACAAAATATAAAATACAGCTTAAATCCCCTAAATTCAACTCCATCTCTCACTTATCATAATCATTAAACAAATAGATAAAAGGAAAGCAAGTCTTCTTTCTTCTTATTCCATCTAATTCAACAAAATTAGTATCCATTTATAATTACAGCAGTTAATAAAACAAGTATTACCTAATCAAACCTATCATTACTCAATTTAGCTAATAGATACTTAACAGATTATTAGATCTATACAATTTAACAAGATATTTTATAACTTCTTTCATTTAAAACAAAAAAAAAAACCTCATTCAAAAACCCCAAATTTAAAATAAAATACTATATAAACTCTTCCGTCCTCCACTTTTAAACCATCAAGGTCCAATTATAATTAAAACACTTAATAATAAAAAAAAATTTCTAACTAAAAAATAATAATCAAACCTCTTATTAATTTATCAATATATATTAACAAATCAACTAAAAACATCATTTAATAGCTATATCAAACATTTAAATTCTTCATACTAGATTAAACCAGTTGCTAATCTTCTTATCTTCACATCTTCCAACAGCATATAGAATGTCTTCATTTGCGTCTACCCACCTAAATAAAAATTGCTTCTTTATATAAAAAAAAAACCCCGAGTGACTTTGTAATTGTATTTCAAATAGTATCCATCAAATCCAGCCAAAAATTAGATTAATAAATTCATCAGACGTATTACGGAAACCACCAGATCAACTGCAATTGCCCTAGGCCCTAGTCCTTTTGCCTTGTATTTATTACCATCAAGCAGAAAACTCCAATTTACTATATTCAATAAAACTTCTGCGATTGCAATTAAGTCCAAATTTATTACAGTCCTTAATAAAATATTCCAAATCATTCAGGTCAAGGCATATTTCACAACCCAACACACCAGCATTGCTGTGATCTGTTTATTCTTCTCAAAATATTCCAATACAGCTGTAGGTTACCTCCTCATCGTCGCTCATCGCTTAGTTAACTGGCATTAAGCTGCTGGATGTTTTCTTCCAAAAGTTCAAAATCTTTAAACACTTAAACAATACTTTTTAAGGACCATCATCTCATCAAGCAGGGTTATTTTCCATGTCTCCAGTCTTTCTTCTTTTCCTTTTTGCGAACTCTTTTCTTAACTTTGATCCCTCTGCCTTTTTTAACTCCAGTAAAATTTTGCATTTTTTGGGATTGCATATTATAAAATTTTTGCAGAAATATAACTTCTTCTGAAAACAGCTCTTTAAATGCAGGTTGGATTTTATAAGAAAAGATTCGTGTAACCAAAGTCTCATCAGCTTCCAAAATTTCTTGCTCCTTATTCTGCACAGCATCCATCTTTCTCTCCCCCAAAAAAACTACTATAGGCTGTTGTTGTTCTTTTCCATCTCCCAGCTCTTCAATCAATCCCCCACTGCTAGATTGCAACTCAGTATTTCCATGTATTTCATTGTTTCCAACTTGAGAAGCTTGAAATATAGTATCAATTTTTCCAATAAAGCAGAGGTAATTGAGCTCCAAGCTTCCTCAAAATCAGACCATATCTGAGGGTTAATTAACCCTTCTTTGCTTTCTAAAAGACCAGCCATCTTGCCCCCCTTCTTCCTTCCCTTCCAAAAGGACAGGGGGGGAAAAGTATCAAAAAGAAAAAAAAAGACCCTTTGCAATTTGTAATTTATATTACTGCTTCAGTTATTATAATTACTTCCTTTCTTGGTTCATCCACTTTTCAAAAAAGAGTTTTACATTTCAAACAGGGGCTTGTCAATAATTACTTTTAACTTTCACTTCTTCACGCCCCGTTGAAACTCAAACGCCATCTTGCTTTCACTTTCTGCTTAAGGAAAATCTTTTAAAGAAGGTAAATCTTTGGAGTTAAAAAAAAGAAAATACTTGCTGTTTTATTCATGCTGCTTATGCTCCGCCAGCTCGATTCAAAAAGTATTTATTTAAAGTTGGTTGCTGGGATGGTCACGACATCTAGCTCTGCAAAGCAGAGACATCCAGGGTCCGGAGTACTGACAGGCTTAGCGGGGAGCTCTCATCTTCGAGCGCCAGATTATGGGTAAAATCTGGCACTCTAGGGAGCTCTACCCCACCTGTCTACTCACTTTCCCCCCTCTTACCAGGAGGAAAGTTTCCAAACCGCAAGACAGCTGATAGTCGCTGCTCTTGCGGTTCTACGGAGCCCTGGGTTGGCGCTTCAAAAGAAGCGTCCGGCGATGTTGCGATCCCACCGGAAGTCCAGAATTGAGTTTTTAAATCAGTTTTGAATTTCATGTTTACAGCAGATTGCTTTATCCCTTGAATAATGCTGTTTGATAGTTTGAGCATCCTAATAAATCAGGGCTATCAAATTCCCAGCCCTTGGGCCATATGCATCACACGTTGGCCATGCCCACATCCAGTTTAGCAAAGGGGGAGAAAGTCTCAATATATCACGTGATGCCGCTGTGATGCCGTGAATTTGACACCCCTGTAATAGATGGTTTGAGCAGTCTCTAATA
>WNWU01013587.1:2071695-2082406 GCA_012654045.1 Ptyas mucosa | reverse complement strand
CTCTCTGAAAACCTTAGTGGTTTTCTTGCAGATGTTTCATTACCAAATTAATTAACATCAGTACTTGCATCAAACTCAGAGAGCACCAAGGACCCCATAGCTTAATAACTCTCAAATAGCTTTTAATGGGATTTGTACTATTATAAAAATCATATTTGGCATGATTAGATTTTCTACAGGTCCTAAAAAGAGGATAGGTACCTAATTTTCTCCAGATGTATTTGCTATAATTCCCCTATGCTAAGGGGATCACTAAAATTTATCGGAACCATTAATACAACATGAGTTCATTGGATGAATCAAAAGTTGCAATCAGGTAGTTCAGTTCACCTCCAATAGTGCTGACTTAAAACAGAAACTGGGCCTCT
Organism: Ptyas mucosa; assembly: GCA_012654045.1. Taxonomy (NCBI): domain Eukaryota; kingdom Metazoa; phylum Chordata; class Lepidosauria; order Squamata; family Colubridae; genus Ptyas; species Ptyas mucosa. The sequence goes on along the minus strand of WNWU01013587.1, from coordinate 2,082,038 downwards.
AATTCCAATTTGCCTGATCTCTTTGCTTTTACACCTGAATTCTCTTAAGAATAGTTGCACCAAAATAATGCTTGAAAGCACACATATGTTCCTTATAGTAGTTATCTGTTTTCTTGTGATTTTTCTTTAATTAAATATGATGGGCACAGCACATACTTGTAGAAAGTTGTTTTCTGGTGCTGTACTTCAAACTAAATATTTCATTTAGTTTGATTATAGGAGTTTGCTTGACCTCATGAGGACTGTCTATTCCTCTGAACCTCTTGTGTTAGTATGAGGATGATTTCTGGACTACCAGTGTTTATTGGAACTTATACAATCATAAATAACATTTAAATTTTCTATTATTCATTATAAAACTCCTTATAATGTTTCCATATTAACAACATAGAAAACATCATGCTTTGCTTAATATGGTTGACTATATGGCATATGGGCTTCTATAGCAAGAAAGCTTTTCATAAAATTTGTATTTATAATCCTATCATATAAACCAGGGGTGTTTAACCAATTTTTTTCTTACTTTTCTCTCCCCAAATTTTTTCATCCAAAATAACAGTATTGTGATCTACATTTGGAACAAAACTGATCTGATTCGTATCTGTATCTACACTAAACATACCGTGTTTCCCCGAAAATAATAGAGGGTCTTATTTTGTTTTGGGCTTCAAAATAAGCACTTGGGCTTATTTTCGGGGAGATCTTACTATTTTAAAGTGCTACCACTGGCCCCGCTCTCTTTCCGTCATGCTGTCTGCTCCCCAGAAGCAGCAATGGAAGGGAAAGAGAGGGGGGTGGAGAGACAGGAAAGAAGTGATCCCAGAAGCAGCAGTGGAAAGGAAAGAGACTGAGGGTGGAGGAGACCAGAAAGAAGTGATCCCAGAAGCAGCAGTGGAAAGGAAAGAGACTGGGGGGGTGGGGGGGAGAAAGAAGCAATCCCAGAAGCAGCAATGGAAGGCATGCAGGCTGGCATTCAGCAGCTGAAAGCCATCAGTGGGCGAGGCGACACAGGCAGCCACTCCCAAAGGGACCCTGGCAGGCTGGTGGCGCTCACAACGCTTTTTGAGGTTTTCAATCTGGGATGATTCAAGGCCACCAGGCAGGAGCAGTCCCGCAGCACTGCTGAGTGCATGTTGCCAGGAGGGCAAAGAAACCAGCAGCAGCATGGGCAGCCGCTTGGCCACTTAAAGACTTGTGGATTTCAACTCCCAGAACTTCCCACAGCCCCCCCCCCCCATCAGCTCCTTCCCCTTTCTGGGTTGGGGTAGCTCGCACCCACCAGGTCCGTTGGGGTTGAAAGTTTGATCGCACCTCACGAGGGAGCCTCCATCAGCTGAGCCAGCACAAACCGGGAGCTGCCTCTCATTCTGTGTCTCTGCAGAGGCCTCCCAGTGCAATGCTCTGCCACAGCTTTGGAGCAAACCTCTGCCTTCCCTGCGCAGGATTGCAAGGCTGGAGGCTTCGCCTTGCTCTGATCAGCAGGAAAATGCCCCCCCCCTTTATTTTCCTGCCAGTCGTTCTGTCCTTGGGGAGCTCTGCACAGACATACATCCCAAAAATGCTCCGTCCTAAGCCTTCAGCCTTGCAATCCTGCGGAGGGAAGGTGGAGGTTTGCTCCGAAGCCATGGCAGAGCATTGCACTGGGAGGCCTCCGCAGAGAGACAGAATGAGAGACAGCTCCCGGCCCATGCTGGCTTAGCTGATCCGTGGGCCACAATTAAGGTGCTAAGCTTCCATAAGGTGACTAGGGAAGGAAAGGGCTGCCTCCTGTGCTGCCCATGCCCACCCCTTCACTAGGGCTTATTTTCGGGGGAGGGCGTATATTTACACCCACCCGAAAAATCAGGCTTGGCCTTATTTTTAGGACATGTCGTATTTTTGGGGAAACACAGTATATTTCTGACTAGCGTTCTAAGCATGGAATGCCTTGCATGCATAGGTAGTCCTCATATTAGGACAGCAATTGGGTCTGGAATTACTATCACTAAGCCAAAAACTATTTGATTGCACATTTTAGCTTCAGATTCAAAGGACCATACCTTTGTAACACATGCATTGTCGTTAAGCTTTCCTAAATTCATCTGTGTCTATAATAGGGCCCCTGAGTTTTCCGATTGTGACACAGTGTTTTGGCACTCTTTATTTTCACTTTTAGGGTGCAGTGCCCAAAGGTAATGCCACAAAAGAATTCATAGAGAGCTTACAGCTGAAGCCAGGACAAGTAGTTTATAAGTGTCCGAAATGCTGTAGTATCAAACCGGACAGAGCACATCACTGCAGGTAATTATAATACATCATCATCATGGTCTATTTATGTTACTATTGTACTTAAATAGAGGCATCAGCATTAATCTAGCATGTGAATCACTCATTTATTAGTATGATTTTAGCACGTTTCTACATTTTGATTTATTTTAATTGTGTTGCAAAACTCAGTATAATTCAGAACTGAATTTTGTAACATCTTCAAACTTTCTGCTTAGAAAAACAGATTTGAACACCTATTAATCTGTAATATGTTAATTTATTCACTTTTAGTTATGAGGTAGTTTAGAATGGTTTCCACTGGCAGATCTACATGTCCGGAAAAATACTGCCCTGGTATGTATTTGCTCATGCGTGCATGCGTGCGTACACACACACACAGAGCAGTATTTTTCTGGATGGGTGGATATAGATATATCTAACCCCCTTCCTCTGAAGACATCTGTGGGCCTAGCATTCTTGTCAAGCCCTCATAGTCTTCTGGTAGCAGGAGATCACAACAACATATGGACACCTGCAAGGGAAGACCTTTTTCCATTCTATGATGTACAAACCAGTCCCATCAGGTGGGCTGAAGGATTAAAATGTGCTCCATGGCACCAATGCACACAGGACACCAATCTTAATGCATGTAGTCAGTGAAAAAAGTCAGTCTGCTAATTGCCATGGAGTTTATTGTGAATTGCACTTCAGAAATGCTGAAAATTCTCAAACTCTCCCTCTCCTTTTCCTAGCATTTAAATTATATTTAATAACTGAAAACTAACTAAAATAACTGAAATAACTAAAACTGAAATAAAAACTAGAGCCTCTAAACCAATTAGAGTTTCACAGCAAAGTTTGCCATTTATTCATAATGCTCCAAATCTAATATTTACTTCTGCTTTGAATGACAGTGTGAATCTAAAAGTGCGTGAGAAAGCAGTGTAGAATTTGACAAAGTGAAAATATTTATTCCACAGTTTGACATCTATAGAAGACCAATTTCTCGATGTAGAGGGGATTATATTTTAATTTGTGATGTTTTTATTTCCTTTTAGTGTTTGCAAGAGATGTATACGGAAAATGGATCACCACTGCCCATGGGTTAATAACTGTGTAGGAGAGAACAACCAGAAATACTTTGTACTGTTTACAGTAAGTAATTCACTGAGTGAGTGTTCTGTGTAACTATTGAAATTGGCCCTGGAACTTCAAGTAGACCTTGCTCAATTTTTTTTACACTTCCTCCAAAACTAATCAAAAGGATTAGAGAAATCCTTGAGAATACGTTGTGAGAAACGTAGCTACTTGTTGAAGCGGCAAGATGCTTGAAGCAAGTTATAAAATATAGTCAGCCAGCAAAATATGGTTTCCCATAGTGTATTACTAGACTTGATATTATAAGCTGTAATTCTAGCCATTTCATTTGCTTAATATTGTATCATATTCCATCACCAAAGTAGTCTGATTCCCTGCTTAATATGAGGGGGAGGGAGAGAAAGAGAGAGAGAATCAGAATGAGAGAGAGAGAGAGAGAATCAGAATGAGAATGAGGACAAAGTTTTGTTTTACCCTGGTGCGTGCACAAGAAGTGATGAGTGCGGGGTTGGGCTGACAGTATCCGGCAGCAGCTGCAGCCGGCCGGCCCCTTGGTTGGCACAGTCTGGAGCTGTGCAACCTGCACAGTGCAGGTGGGATGATTATTTGTCAAAGCAGCAGATGGAGGCAGGGCAAGGCATGCTGTCCAGATTTGCCATGCGGGAAAGCTGAGAGTCGGTGGGCCAGAGTGGCTGGCTGGCTAAGGGAGGCTTGTTTTCATGCAGCTGCACCGGCACTGACAGAGGCAGAGGCGCAGGGGGGAAGGCAGGCGATCTGATGTGCTGCATGGGCTGCAGTAAAGCTAAGAGTTGGTGGGCTGGAGCAGGTGGCCAGCTGCAGGAAGCTCATCTTTGCGTGGTGGCACCAGCAGCAGACAGAGGCAAAGGCACGGGGGCAAAGCAGGTGATTCTGCTGCATTGTGAGGGCCGCAGGCAAGGCGAGACATGTGAAGATGAGCTTACTGCAGCTGGCCACCCACTCCGTCCCACTATCTCTCTGCTTGCCTGCGGCCTGTGTGGCGCATCAGGATCGCCTACCTTCCCCCCGCACTTCTACCTCCATCTGCTACCAATGCCGCTGCGTGATAAGCTTTTTATTACGATGTAAAAGTAACTAACGACGCTTATAAAGCGTCTTCAAAGGGAACACCCAGGAACCGGAAACACCTCATAGAGGCACATAGAAATAAAGATTAAAAGCAAACCCAACCCCATAACATCTCCCCTTTTCTAATAACAGCAACCCTTTCTACAAATTGAGTCTATCAGGGGGGCGTGAACATCTACCACTCCTAGTAACGACTGGTTCTCTCACGCCTGGCTCTCTCATGCAGGCCGGATCTCTTCGCTCTCTCACGCCGGCCAGATCTCTTCACTCACCATTTTCTGAGGCCTCGGATGTTTGACTATCACCAGACACACCAACTAGCTCAGGACTGTCATCAATGTCCGACGGGCATTCATTATTATTCTTAAGTAGGTTTGGCTTAGCAACTGGGTCTGACCCACCCACTAAATGTGAGGAGTCTGGTTGCTCAGCCACACGCAAGTCCACACGGTTCCGCCGATAATCGGGTTCCTACAACCTCCACCAAATAGGAGCGAGTGCCACTTGTTGTAAACAGGTACCCCTTTCCCAGTGGCCAGTCCGATCTCCAGGCAGTGGTCTCATCCGAATTCGCTCTCCCACCCTTAGCTCTGGCAGGTCTCTTGCAGATCTATCATATTTGGCCTTCGCCATTTGCCTCTTCTGTCGTAGCCTTTCCGGGACCCCATGTATCACCACAGGCTCAAGCAACTTATTTGCCATGGGTAAGGACGTCTTTAATCTCCGTGACATTAATCTTTGTGCTGGGGTACTGTCCATACCTTCGGTTGGCGTATTCCTCCAATGTAAAATAGCCTTCCACGGATCGCTACTTTCGCCAGATGCTTTCCTACATAAGTTCTTAGCAACCTTTACAGCTGATTCGGCTTTTCCATTCGCTTGTGGATGATGTGGCGATGAAGTAATATAATCAAACTCCCATTCAGCAGCAAATTTTTTGAATTGCAGACTTGCAAATTGAGGACCATTATCTGTAATAACTATATTTGGTTGCCCGTAACGTGCAAACTGAGACTTACATCTCTTTATGGTGGTCTCAGCCGAAAGGTCTGGAAGGAGGTCAATCTCCCAAAAGTCAGAATAGTGGTCCACTATTATCAAGTGCTCTTTCCCTGCATAATTAAACAAGTCCATGCTAATGATCTGCCAAGGTCGGGATGGTATCTCGTGTGACATCATAGTTTCTTTCTGTTGCCGATATGCATATTCATTACAGATGGTACAATTACTGACAAAATCCTCAATTTTGCCTCACATATTCGGCCAGTACAATGTGTCACGGGCTTGTCTATAGCATGCCTCCCCATCAATATGGCTTGAATGGATGCGCAATAACATCTCTGGTCTCAATAACTTTGGCACTATAACTCTTGGACCCTTATACAGAATGCCATCTTGTACAGCAATCTCATCTCTGAAGGACCAGTATTCCCTTACAGTCATGGGAACTGCCTCTTTCACATCCGGCCACCCACTCAGCACAATATTCTTTAGTGTCTGTAGGGCCACGTCAGCATCCGTATGTTGCCTCAACTGCTGTAACCGCTGATTCGTAACATTAAGGTAATCTGCTTGGTTAATTTCAGCAAAACATGTTTGTTCCTGTCACAGCCAACAAACCGTCTGGTATTTATGTTCTCCTCCCGTAGCTGTCTGATCTACTGTGGCTCTACTCAGAGTGTCGCTGATGTACATTTCACGTCCTGGCTTAAAAACGACATCCAGATTATAATGCTGTAAACTGAGCATCATGCTTTGCAAACGCTTAGGGGCACACAGAAGAGGCTTTTTGAATATAATTATTAACGGTTTGTGATCAGTTTCAACTGTAATTATATCTCTACCATAAAGGTAACAATGGAAACGCTGGCACGCGAATACGATACATAAACATTCTTTCTCAATCTAAGCATAGTTTAACTCTGCTGGCGAAAGCGCTCTGGACGCATATGCAACTGGCTGACCTTCTTGTAACAAGCAGCATCCCAGACCGTTCTTACTTGAGTCGCTTTGAATAGTAACTGTCTTTGTGACATCATAGTATTTTAATACTGGAGCGGTAGTAACCAAGTGTTTTATCTCTTGCACTGCCTGGTCATGTTTAGGGAGCCAGTGCCAAACTGCGTCTTTATCCAACAGACGTCTCAATGGCTGCACATCTCAGATAAGTGTGGCAAGAATTTTGCTAGATATGTTACAAAGCCAATGAATCTCTGCACTGCTTTAGCATTAGTAGGCGGTGGCATATTCACAATAGCTCTGATCTTGTCTGGGTCCGCTTTTAACCCTTGTGATGTTAAGATATGTCCATGAAAGCAGACTTCTCGTACTTTAAACTGCAGCTTCTTTATGCTGAGCCTCAGCTTCACCTGCTTACACCGCTCCAATAGTGCCATTAATTTCCCGTTGTGATCATGCTCCGCTTCATCATCAGTGTCGCCACACCCAACTACAAGAATATCGTCCGCTATAGGCTCAATTCCGCTGAGGCCACTCAATAATTCATGCTGCTTCCTTTGATACATTTCTGGTGCTACAGAGACACCAAAGGGCAGTTTAAGCCACCTCTTTCTGCCCCAAGGAGTCCAAAACGTAGTCATATAACTGCTCTCTTCATCCAGTTTGCACTGTAGGAAGGCATCCCTGGCATCAACAAGTGTAAAAACTCGTGCCTTAGGCAGCTTGTGCAAAATATCCTCTAACGTTGGCATTGGGTAATGCGATAGTTTCAAAGTCATATTCAAAAACTTAGGATCGATGCAAATTCGGATCTTTTCCAACTTCCTAATCACCACCATATTACTTATCCAGTCGATTGGCTTGGCTACTGAAACAATATGTCCCTCTGCTTCATATTTATCCAACTGTGCTTTAACCTGTGACTTAATGGCTGTAGGGACATTACGCGGGGCACTTTGTACTGGAGCGACAGTGGGATCAAGTTGAAAATTAACCTCTCCAGGCACAGATGCAATAGGGCCCTCAAACACCTCCCTATAAGCTTGAAGGACTTGGTGCTTTATCAATGACCTCCCCAAGGCTTTGGAGGAATAGGTGTCAACATTATGTAAGTCCCTTGGAATAGTAAATCGCATCAGTCCCAAATGCTCACACGTTGAGCCTGACAGTAATGGCTTTTGATCTACATCCACAATTTCAAATTCCAATTTATGAGTACCCCACATATGTTACACTCTGTATAAAATAAGCCTAGTTACTCCATCAGTACCCCCGAATATAACTTCAATGTGGCACTACTAGGCTGAAGGGGTGTCTCAGGTGCCAATTTCCTTTTGTCCTTTAGGCTCATCACATCGCATGTTGCCCCCGAGTCCAACTGACAAGATTGAGTTATATCATTAAATTTAAGATTAACAAACCACTTTTTGCCCTTTAAATGTACTGCACCAATGCATTCTTTCGTATAGATCGCCTCAGTGGTGAACAGCGATACATCCTCTAAATCCGACGTTTGCTCGACCATATGCAACTTCCTTGCTGTCAGACACACCCCAGCAAGTTGGTTCAGCCTCCCACACACCCTACAGATTTTACCATATGCTGGACACCGATCTTTCCCACGTGCATGCACATTGTCACGGTATTTACACGGTATGTGGTTATCTGCTGGCAAATTGCGAGGATTCTGTTTGAACTGCTGCTGTTGTTATGATTCCTCACAGTTGGCTGGTGCTTGTAAGCTACGTTAACACTGTTGGTCTGTTTATCTCGCTCCAACGCCATCAGCCGTTTATCTGTAAGTTCAATAGTCCGACATATTTCTATGGCTAATTGCAAGGTTAAACCATGTTCCCTTAATAAATAGCGGCGTGTACTTTCCTTGGCAACTCCCAAAGCTATTTTGTCTCGGATGAGTTCATCTCTCAGGGACCCATAGTTACAACTTGCCGCCCTTTCCTTTAAGCGTGTTACAAAGGCTTCTATCATCTCTCCTTCTTCCTGCGTGCAGCTGCCAAATAGATATTTTTCATATATAACATTCTTATGCGGTCTGAAAAAAGCTTCCAAAGCGTCCAAAATAGCCTTAATATCAGTCCTCTGTTCTTCTGTAAGAATTAAACTATGCTTGTAAATGTGAAAACATTCTGCGCCCATCAATCTTCTTAGTGTGGCAGCTTGTACTGCTGCCGGCTTATCATTTAGGCCTGTCGCCAAAGAGTAATCTTCAAACTCTGCCCTAAAATTTTCCCAATTAGTGCTAGAGTCCTCACATACTCGCATGGGTTGCGGCAGTGGTATATTAACTGCCATGGTGCTATATTTCTTACTTCAAACGCTCAACTTTCAGGGCTGAACCACTTCTGACACCATGTTTCGGATAAGCTTTTCATTACAATGTAAAAGTAACGATGCTTATAAAGCGTCTTCAAAGGGAACACCCAGGAACCGGAAACACCTCATAGAGGCACATAGAAATAAAAATTAAAAGCAAACCCAACCCTATAACAGGGAGTCTCCCGTGACTGACTGACCATTCTGGCCCACCAACTCCAGGCTTTTCTGCAGCCCTTGCAGCCTGTCCGGATCATGTGCCTTCCCCCTGTCTCTGCCTCCGTTTGCTGCTTGGACAGGTAATCTGTGTACCTGTCCTACGCAGGCTGCGGCTGTTACCGGAAACTCAGCCCCCATGCCCTCTCCGCCTCTGGTGCTGCCCTCAAGGCTTATTTTGGGGGTAAGACTTATATTACAGCATGCTAAAAATCAGGCTAGGGCTTATTTTCTGGTTAGGCCTTATTTTGGGGGAAACACGGTACAAACACGGTACATATAGTGCATTCAGAGAGCATTCAGACCCCATTCACTTTTGTCAATTTTGTTATGTTGCAGCCTGATTCTACGGTTACTGAAGTTCATTTTTTTCTTATTAATCTACACTCAGTGCCCCATAATGAAAAAGTGAACAGAGAATTTTAAAATTGTCTGTAAATTTATTAAAAAGAAAAACTGAAATATCACATTGGCATTCAGACCCTTTGTAACAACACATGAAATTCATTTCTGGTGCCTCACATTTCTCTTGATCATTGCTGACATGTTTCTACACTTTTATTGGAATCAACCTGTGGTAAATTAAATTGATTGGACATAATTTGGAAAGATATACACCTCTCTATAGAAGGCCTCACAGCTGAGAATGCATACTATAGCAGAGCAAAAGCCATGAGGACAAAAGAACTGCCCTACAGAGCTCAGAGATAGGATTATTGCAAGGCACAGAATAAAATTTCTGCTACACTCCTAAGAGCACAGTGGCCTCCATAATTCTGAAATGGAATAGGTTTGGCATAACCAGAACACATCCAGGCTGGTTGCCTGGTCAATCTGAGCAATAGGGAGAAGACTTTAAAGGTGCTTTAGAGGGAGAGGTGACTAAGAACCCAATGGTCACTGACTGAGCTCCAGAGAGATTTTATAGATATGGGACAGAATTGCAGAAGGACAGCCATCACTGCAGCCTTCCACCGATCAGGGCTTTGTGGCAGAGTGGCTCAATGGAAGCCTCTCCTCAGTGCAAAACATGGAAGCTTGATTGGAGTTTGCAAAAAGGCACCTAAAGGACCCTCAGACTGTGAGGAACAAGATTCTCTGGTCTAATGAAACAAGATTGAACTTGTCAGGGTAATGATGATTTAAAGCTGAGTCCTGAGTGGTGCAGTGGACTAATTCACTGTTATTAAGATCAGCTGCCTGCAATTACTGCAAGTTCGAATCCCACCAGGCTCAAGGTTGACTCAGCCTTCCATCCTTTCTAAGGTGGGTAAAATGAGGACCCGGTTTGTGGGGGCAATAAGCTGACTTTGTATAAACATGCAAAAGTATGAAGGCTATTTCTTAACGCATTGTAAGCCGCCCTGAGTCTCCGGAGAAGG
>WNWU01013587.1:2056018-2071595 GCA_012654045.1 Ptyas mucosa | reverse complement strand
ATATATATATATATATATATATATATATATATATTTTTTTTAAAAAAGTGAATGCGTCTGAATGCTCTCTGAATGTAATGTATATCTTATGCTTCAAACATAAATAGTTCAAAAGATACAAGCTTGCTGTCATTTGATTACCAGTAAATATAGGGACCATGTTGTTTCAAGATTTTTAGGGCAAAGGTTTATGAAATCATTGTTCTTTGTGTGTATCATAAAAAAAATTCTGTGCTATACTTGTACATATTTTACACATTCTTATTCAATGTTAAAATCTGTCTTTCTTAACATTCCAAATTCTATTTCAGATGTATATAGCACTAATTTCTCTGCATGCTCTAATCATGGTTGGATTTCACTTCCTATATTGTTTGGAAGAAGACTGGACAAGTGAGTATTGGCAATATAACAGTTTGAAAGTAAAACATCCCAATTGTATAACCCTCACAAAAGAGATTTGAATGGGTGATTACATATTTCCCAATAACATGTTTGTCCATAATTTTATAACATTGTATTTAGCTTTCTTTCTCTCCCCTCCCCATGAGGAAAAAAATGCATATCTCCTTTAAAGAAAATCAGCTATAAGATTACTTGATTTAGGCTGATCAGAAGTACCATACTGTGATCCTTCTGTCTTCATCATGAACATGGTAAGAACTCAGGAAATGGTCTCTATTAATAATTCTCACTGAACTTTCCTTAGAAAAAGTAGTCACATAATGCTTTCAATGCCCCTGCTGCATCATTACTTTGTATGCCTACAGGGAACACTGTTGACCCCTGTTGTGAGATAAGAAGGCTGTGGGGCAGGGGCGGAAATTGTGTGCAAATAGAAATGAAGTGCAATATTGGAACAAAACCTGTAGAGAATCATGCTTTTTCTGGCCAGAGGTGAAGGGAAAGATGTACTCCAGGACAGCGGTCACCAACTAGTGGTCTGTGGACCTCTGGTGGTCCGTGAGAAAATTTTGGTGGTCCACAGAAAAATTATTTGCATTTTTTATATTGCACTAAATCAGAGGTCCTCAAACTACAGACCCTAGGCTGGATACATGCAATGAATGTTTATGTTGCTGCAGAGAGTCTCCCCCTTTGGGGTCTTTTTGTGCGAGTTGGAAGGGGGCAGAAATTCCTCCTGATGGGCTTTGGGCGAAGCTTTGGGTAAGTGCCGCTAGTGGCAAAGAGCTGGAGGGCCTTGTTCCAGTGGGACTGCCTCATGGCCTGGAACTGGCTGACCATCTCAGCCTGCTGAGCCTTCTGGCGCTGGAGGCTTGCACTCCTTCGGGTCTTCCCTCTGCTTGGAAAGCCTATGCTCATAGTCCTCAGTAAGGTGCTTCTGCTGAGCCTCCTTCTTGGTCAGATCCAATTTGAACTGAGCCAGCTGTTTTGACAACTCTTTCTCATGATGGCTGCTTAGCTCCAACAACTGCTTCCTGTTGGGGCCCTAAGGAGCCCAGGAGGGCAGGCGAGGAGTGGCTGGGAGGGGAGGGGTGAGTAGAGGCCGGCGAGGCACCCCTCGACGCAAGTGACATCGAGTTGGCCATGCCCACCCAGTCACATGCCCACCTAGCCACACCCATGCCCACCCAGTCGGTCATTAGGCACATCATATTAGTGGTCCACTGCATTTTAAATTATGAATTTAGTGGTCTCTGAGGTCCGAAAGGTTGGTGACCCCTGATCCAGACCATCCTCAAAAGCAGTATGGGGACCTGGGGTTTACTGATGGCCTTATGAATAGGTACACCATTTTTCTAAGCAATAGGCCTTGAAGAATTATATAACTATTGTGAAATAAGATACGTTTGTGTATTGTATGGTAGCTGAAAATGGTCAATGGAAGTAAAAACAAAGACAATATTCACTTTTAAAACAGGACATGAAAATTCTGCATATCAAAGTCGAAAAATGTTTGTGGGCCAAAAGTGAATTCATGTTTCATAATTAAAATTGTAAGAAACAATACTATGTAGAAAGTACCCTGGAATATCTTGTTTGCATAATCGTTATGAATGCAAATCACAACAGACAGAAAAATATAGAAGAAGAAATTAAGGAAGATTTTTATTTGGTTTCTATTTCTATTCCTTGTTTCCAACTGCCTTATTTTACTTCCAGCATCTTTGCCGTTTCATTCTGAAACTTAATCTCATGTCAATGTGAAATAAGGTGTGATTAAGTGATCATTTTTTATTTGATGAACTATATTGGAAAGGAGAACATCTAATAATTTTTTTATAAGAAAAATGCATAAAAAATCAAGAACAGATTGGATTTAAATTAGGGAGCTGAAGAAGGAACCTGCCTGCAGTTACAGCATAACTTATAATTACAAGACATCCTCGACTGATGACTACAATTGAGCCCAAAATTTCTGTTGCTAAGCAAGACATTTTGCCCCATTTTAAGACCTTTCTTGCCACAGTTGTGAATCACTGCAATTGTTACGCTAGTAATATGGTTGCTAAATGAATCAGGTTTCCCCATTGACTTTGCTTATCTGAAGGTTGCAAATACTAATCACATGGCCAAGGGACAATGCATCAATGAGAAATAGGAACCAGTTGCCAAGCTTCCAAATTTTGATGATGTGACCATGGGGATGTTGCAATAGTTGCGTGAAAGACAGTTGTAAATCACTTTTTTTAGTGCCGTTGAATAGTCACTAAGTGACTAAGTATATTGGAGAGTACCTGTATTTATTCCTGCTACATTTTAAAGTTTGTCTGTATGACCCCTGGCTTTTGGAATTTTATAACTGTAATTTCCAGATGTTGGAATTTGGTGGTTTATAAATAATTATGAATAATTAAATCTCATTTATAATTGAATAAACTTGAAAACTACTCAATATAAGCAACTCTAAGTAGTGTACAAAAGCAGAATTATCATTAGTTCAGTTGCTAGACTATGAATGCCTTTTCATATTATATTTTCAGAGTGCAGTTCTTTCTCTCCACCAACTACTGTGATCCTTCTGATCCTCTTGTGTTTTGAGGCTCTCCTTTTTCTCATTTTCACATCTGTAATGTTTGGAACACAGGTACATTCCATCTGCACTGATGAAACAGTGAGTATTTCCTGTCTCTTGATTATTTTGTTTCTTTTTTAAAAATTTAAGAATATGAGGGTGCCAAACTACAGTAGAAAATATATTTTATAAATAGCAATTGGGCTTCCTGAAATAAAAATATTAGCAAAGTTTTTCCTAATGTGATGCTCTCCAGACATTTAATTAATTTAGAGGTGGGAACGTTGTTTGGAAAGTTTGGTATAGGACAAATGTGGATATAAAATGTGGCTATTCCTTGCTGATAACTTTCTACAATTTCATTTTTTACTGTTACTGTTATTCTATTGAACAGTAACCAGGGCTGGGTTCTACTTACCTTTACTACTGGTTTGCAACGGGGCTGTGCGCACGCATGCACAGAAGCATTCTGTTGATGTCGGGGTCGTTGGGCGGAGCCTCCCGCCAGTTTTACTACAGGTTCCATAGAACCGGTGCAAACTGGGGGCAACCCATCACTGACAGTAACATATACATTAGTGACATACAAAGATAATTTGGGCAGTATATGTTTCTACATATCTAGAGGACTTGCCACCCACCATTTCTGAACTACAGTTAAATGATTTAGCAATTAAAACAGTTGTACATTTCAACATTAATAAGTTCTACTTCCTTTTCAAAGGAAAATTGTTACCTACTATTAGTATCCGGTATTTTTAATAGCATCTGAAAGAAATCTCTGATTGCCTGGCTTAGAATGTAAGTGGATCAGGCATCTTTTAGCATCTGTTTATCAATTTTGATTAGCAATAGATGTTGTTTATTTCTCTTTATTGGCTCCTACCCAATAGAAAGTGCTGTTATTTTGTGCAATGTGATCAAGTTGCCTGGAGTAACAGGTAGGAATATAAGAGTTATTTTTTTATATGAGATCCAAACAATTTGAGCCAGTGTTGTCATCTGTTTATTGTGTCTCATGAATTGAAAGAGGTTTGGAAGAAACCTACTCTCATGGAGTTATGCATACAAATTTACAATAGTTTTCACCAATAGTTTTGTGCCATGTTCTGCAGAATCCTGAAATGATAGTCAAATAGTTAATCATCTTTTTTGTTATTTTTCTTACAAAGGAAATAATTAAACTTTTGTACATTGAAATGAGATCCATAGGTATGTTGTCTTTCACCAAAAATAAGGATGTTGAGCATCTTATAAGTGAGGAACCTCATGGAACATATTGACACTTATTTCTGTTGAAGCTTCCTTAGAATTTTTCTTTAATATTCTTCTCTAGACCCATTTTCAAATAACCTATGTTGAAAAATGAGGAATTATATCTCTAGTAGAGAAAGAGAATGAAAGATTTTAGATAATTGCCCAAAGTGAGAAATAAATTGGTAGCACTTTAAATAAGGAAGAGAAATCTCAGGGAGAAAAGTCCTTATTTAGTATTCAGAGTCTCTAATTAGTTATTTCAAAAATGTTCTTTGTTCCCAGTTGTAGAAATTTAATAAGGAAGACTTCAGTCCCAAGAGTCTCAGGATGGAATATTATGTTCAAATGGAATAGAAATTATTTTGCATCAGAATCAAAATCTTTAAAAGCAATAGGTTTCATGTATTCCAGTGTTATACCTAAGGAAGACAGTCCATCATCATTCTGAATGGAATGAATATGGCAAAAGAAGAACAAAAGAATTCAGTATATCAATGCAGATGATACAGTTTGCAACAGTCCCTTTAAACCAACACTATAAATATAGATGCTTATATATGCAGCTATCTTTAGGGAATAAAGTTTTGGGAATTTATTTATTAATAAATAAAATATTTTTATTTTATAGTTCTACAAAACTTCTATTGTTGTAACCTTTTTTTCATTTCATCTATTTTGCGAACTAAAATACTTTCAATTCTTGAGCTTTTGCATAGTAAAAAAAATCCCTTCATTATTTTGATGGCTACTTTGATGTTGTTTGTTTTTCCACTGTTTTGTTTTGTTTTGTTTATTTCTTATTTTGAGACGGGAATACTAGAATTCTGCACAAAAATTGAAATGTGACCATGCCATTGGGTTTTATATGAAGGCAGATGGCAGCATCTAATTTACCTCACCTATCTGAAAACAATTTAAACTGTTAAGATTACTCCAAAATCCCAAGGATATGGACTAGACTTCCCAGAAAGTGGTAGTGACAAACAGCTTCCACATTTTTGCCAAAATATTAGTAGATGAGCAAGTCATCATTAATTGAACCCAACTCAAGGGCATCATCATCATTTATTATGATTCTAAAAGTTTACATTGAAGTGCACTGCAAAGTAAGTTGGCCACTTATCGTTTTCCTGGTTGCATTTAAGAATCTCCTCAGTGTATACATTTATTTATTTAGATTTTTATATCGCCCTTCTCCTTCCGGACTCAGGGCGGTGAACAACCAACTAAAACAACTGTATACAAAAGTTAAAATGAATTTAAAATAATTTATAAAAAATTGGCCCATAATTTAAAATGATTCAGTTAAAATTCATATTATACATTTAAAACCCAAATGGAGTCAGACCAGCCCAGCTAGCTGAAAAAAGTAGGTTTTAAGTGCCCGACGAAAAGTCCGGAGGTCTGGGATCGCTCGTATCTCTGGGGGGAGATTGTTCCAGAGGGTAGGTGCCACCACAGAGAAGGCTCTCTCCCTGGGAGTCACCAGCCAACATTGTCTGGCGGACGGTACCTTGAGGAGGCCCTCTCTGTGGGAGCGAACTGGCCGGTGGGAGGCAATTGGTGGCAGAAAGTGGTCCTGTAGATACCCCGGTCCTAAGCCATGGAGCGCTTTAAAGGTGGTTACCAACACCTTGAAGCGCACCCGAAAGTCCACTGGAAGCCAATGCAGCTCACGCAAGAGAGGTGTCACATGGGAGCGCCCCGTTGCTCCCATAATCCCCCGCACGGCCACATTCTGCACCAGTTGGAGCCTCCAGGTGCACCCCAAGGGGAGCCCCATGTAGAGAGCGTTACAGTAGTCCAGATGAGAAGTGA
The DNA here is from genome assembly GCA_012654045.1 of Ptyas mucosa. NCBI lineage: Eukaryota > Metazoa > Chordata > Lepidosauria > Squamata > Colubridae > Ptyas > Ptyas mucosa. The sequence continues at coordinate 2,065,543 of WNWU01013587.1, read as the reverse complement.
CAAGTGCTTGAGTGACTGTGCGTAGGGAGTCCCGATCTAGAAAGGACGCAACTGGCGTATCAGGCGAACCTGATAAAAAGCCCCCCTGGCCACGGCCATCATATGCTCTTCTAAAGACAGCCATGAGTCCAGGAGGACGCCCAAGTTGCGAGCCCTTTCCGTGGGGGCCAATGATTCGCCCCCAATAACCAGCAATGGCACCAGCTGGCTATACCGGGACACCAGCAGCCACAGCCACTCAGTTTTGGACGGGTTGAGTCGGAGCCTGTTTCTCCCCATCCAGACCCGCACGGCCTCAAGGCACTGGGACATCACTTCCAAGGCATCGTTGGGATGGTCTGGGGCGGAGATGTACAGCTGGGTGTCATCAGCGTACTGATGGAACTCCACCCCAAAGCCACGGATGATCTTACCCAGCGGCTTCACATAAATGTTGAACAGGAGGGGTGAGAGGACCGACTCCTGTGGCATCCCACAGACAAGGTGCCTTGGGGTCGACCGCTGCCCCCCGTCAACACAGATTGCGACCGGTCGGAGAGATAGGAGGAGAACCACCGCAAAACAGTGCCTCCCACCCCCAATCCCTCCAGCCGGCGCAACATGATACCATGGTTGATGGTATCAAAAGCCTCTGAGAGATCTAACAGGACCAGGATAGAGGAATAACCCCTATCCCGAGCCCTCCAGAGATCATCCACCAACGCGACCAATGCCGTTTCCGTGCTGTATCCAGGCCTGAAACCGGACTGGCGCGGATCCAGATAGACAGCTTCATCCAGGTACTGGGGAAGCTGCCGCGCCACCACACTCTCATATATACATTCATATACATATAAATGAATTATTTTCTTATATCACTTTACATATCATATCTTATATCACTCCCTATATCACTTTACATATCATATGTGTTACTTGAAATGTCACTGTATTATTTATCCATCCAATTTGGAAAGATAATTCATAAAATCGTCTGCTTTGTATTTTTGATCAAGCAAGGTAGCTGGCGCATATTACAGCCTCAGCCACCTCACTGTTTATATCCTACTCAGATATGAAAAATCAAATGAGTCTACTGTAGTTCTTTTAAGAAAGTAAATTCTATTGTTCATATACCTGCTATTTTCCCACTCTTCTTAACTATTTATTGAACCATAAAAGGACTGATTGCCAGAGATTGGCCTGCTTTTTTTGCCCACAGGATCTGTTGGCTGAAGGAGGGGAAGTTATTCAAGGCATGTGCTACATGTTTATTTGCTCTTAGACTAAGAAACAATTGATAGGAGTAGGATGGGAGGGTGCTAAAAATCAGTTTTATCAAAGATCTTTTAGCACTCTCAAATTTACTGTGGTTGTTTTTAGATGGAAAGACTCAGTGTGCTATATATGGCATGATATAGAAGCATCAGTAACCCTGAGAAGTATGCACTACTATTGCATGAAATGAAATTAGAGGTCTCTGTACCTGGTTTATCTATATTGTATCAAATTGTTTCATTATTCTGCAGCCCAAGCAGAACACATCAAACTTGATCCAAAATGACCAGTGGACTATTGCCACAATTTGAGTTTCTTTTAAAGTATAGAAGCTCAGAATATTTCTGCAGCCTTCTGTTAAGCTAAATGCTGCGCACAGTTATTCTGTGAAACTAAATGTAGTTTGTACGTTTAGTTTAGTTTAGTACATTCGTCTCTCCCTTTCTTAGATTTGATCCAGTAGCATTTTAGGATTTGAGATTAGACTGTTTAAAGTTGCAGTGAAGATTTAGCTACCATGCTTAGTTTTTGGTTTAAATTAAATTGATTCTTAGCCTTAGTATTGGCTGATTGTTCTTAATTAATCATAGGACCTTCATTTAAAAGTTAAACACTGCCCATATAACCTTTCACCAAAATCACCCTTAGTTTTAGGATTTGATCATGCTAAAGTAGGCATAAAAGAGAGAGTAAAGATATGGAACATCAAAAAAATGTGTCTTTTTTTAAAAAGTTTTTTATTTTTTAGACAAACATTTTTTTAATTATAAAAGTTTTTATTGGTTAAAAATAAACAATATTATCGCTTACAATATGTAGAATTTTCATTATCCTTTTACAAAGATAATATATAATTACTTTTTTTCACATACAGCAGATCTTCCCTTATTAAAATCACAAATTTAGCAACCGAATTTATATAAAAATATCAGTTCAATATCCAGAGTAATATTAAAGTTTACAAAAATAAGAGATATCATAAAAGGCACAAAATAATAGATTCCTCTCACTTCATCATTTCTTGGTTCTAGATCTCAAGGTTCTGGCCTTAGCACCCCCTTCCTCCCGGACCGCCACGGCCTTGCCCGCCCCTGCTCCTTGATCATCTAATACCTCCCCTTCCTCGGTTCCTGTGTCTTCACCCTCTAGGAGGGTCTTATGTTGCTCCAGATAGGCCTGAGCCTCCATCACACTATTAATTTTCTTCCTACTGCCCTCCCTGAAAATCATCAAACCTTCCGGCATCAACCACCTGAAGCCTATTCCCTTAAGGTACAATTTACTTGATAAAAAATAATAAGGCAGACAAACATTTAATACGTCAGTTATCTCTTCCCTGTGATATCTCAGTGTTATCTTCCAAAGTTTGTTTCTTCTTCTATATATGTGTTATTTCTTCTATCTTGATCCTTAACCAATCCATAATATTAATTCATCGCTAGTATAATATTCTATTCATCACATATTTATACATACTTATATAATTAATCATTTATATCTCTTCTCCAACCAGTGATGAAAATAATTCCTTACTTAAAAGTATTCTGAGTCTTCTCAATCCTTAATCATCAAAGTTAATCTATTCATTTCTGCACAATCTATTTTTTTTTAATTACTACTTCTTCCAAAGGTATTTTCTCTGCTTTCCAATTTTATGCATAGACAATCCTTGCAGCTGTTATTACCTGTACTATCAAGTAAACATTTTCCTTGCTAATTTTTCCAGTGAGGATACCCAGTAGGAACAGCTCTGGTTTAAGTTCAGTACGTTGCTGTATCATTTCTTCCAACCAAATCTTAATTTTATTCCAATAATTTTTTGCTTCCGGATATGTCCACCACATGTCTGGAAGCACACTTCCAACATCTTGCTGATTTTTCTTTAAATGTTTTTGCTAATTTCTCAGGTTGCATATGCCATCTATAAAACATTTTATATTGATTTTCCTTGTACGCAGTGGACATCATTAGTTTATAATTCCTTTCCCATAATTGTTGCCATTTTTCCAAGTCAATTGAATATCCGAAATTCCTTCCCCAAGCTAACATTTTTTCTTTTACTTGCTCCTCCTCTAGTTCAATGTTAAGTAAGAAATTGTAAAAAATTTTTTATTAAATTGTCATCTGTTCCTATGAGTATCCTATCCAATTCAGTCTTTTCCATATAAAAACCATATAATTTAGCATCTTTCTCATATCTTATTTGTATCTGAATATACATATACCAATCTGTCTCAATCCCCTGTTCTTCTAGTTCCTGTTTCCCTTTCAATTCCCCCTATCCGGTAGTAAAATATCTAACAGTATTTCCAAAATTAAAAACATTTGGGTGTATTAAAGCTTCCATAGTCAATAACCATGTCCGTATTTTCACATATTTGTCTCTTACTTTCTCCCATACCAATAACAATGCATTTCTTACATAATGTCTTTGAAAATATGTGTGTATCTTATTTCTACCATACCATAGAAAAGCATGCCATCCCAATTGTAGATCATAACCTTCCAATGTTAACAACCTTGTATTTCTTAGCTTCACCCATTCCTTTAACCATGTCAGTGTTGCTGCCTGATAATATAGTTCCCAATTTGGCAGACCAAATCCACCTCACAGTCTTGTATCTTGCAGCATTCTTATGCTTATTCTTGCTTTTTTCCCTTGCCATATAAATTTCCTTATTATCTTATTGAGATGTTGAAAATAAGTCTTTTCAATTTTTATCGGCACAATCTGGAATAAAAATAATAGTCTTGGTAATATATTCATCTTTATCAGTGCAATCCGTCCCATCAGTGATAATTGGAGATTCTTCCATTTTTCCAAATCTCTTTCAACATGCTGTTTTAATTTATAGTAGTTATCTTCTTTTATTGTTACACATCTTTAAGTTAGATATGCTCCAAGGTATTTAACTTTTTTCACTACTTGTATATCCCAATTTTTTTATCCCTCTTTTTTGTTTTTTTGTTATGTATTTGACCAAAATTTTTGTTTTATCTTTATTTATTTTCAAGCCAGAAACTTTCCCATATTCTTCTCTTTGTTCTAATAGTTTAGGGCCTGTTGTTTGTGGGTCCTCTATAATAAATACCAAATCATCTGCAAAGGCTTTCAATTTATACTCTTCTTTTTTAATTGTTATCCCTTTTATCACTTCATTTTGTCTAATATTTCTGTTTAAGAGTTCTAAGGTCAAGATAAACAACAATGGTGAAAGGGGACATTCTTGTCTAGTATCTTTCATTATATTAATCTTTTCTGTCATATCCCCATTCATCATTATCTTAGCAAATTGTCTATCATATATAGTTTTTATAGTGTTTATGAATCTCTCCTCAAAATCCATTCTCTTTATCATAAACTGCCAGCTCACATTGTCCAAAAGTTTTTGGCATTTAGAAACATCAATGCCATTTGTTTTTCTGGATGGTTCTCATAATACTCCAAAGCATTCAAAATCATTCTCATATTGTCTTTAATTTGTCTTTTTGGTAAGAATCCATTTTGGTCTACGTATATATTCATTTAGTGGCTTTTTCAGTCTGTGTGCCATTATTGACGCAAAAATCTTATAGTCCACATTTAGCAACGAAATCAGTCTATAATTTTTTTATCAATTGTAAATCTGTGTCTTCTTTAGGTATAAGTGTTACATACAGTCATAGCCGTAAATGTTGGCACCCCTGAAATTTTTCCAGAAAATGAAGTATTTCTCACAGAAAAGAATTGCAGTAACACATGTTTTGCTATACACATGTTTATTCCCTTTGTGTGTATTGGAACAAAACCAAAAAAGGGAGGAAAAAAAGCAAATTGGACGTAATGTCACACAAAACTCCAAAAATGGGCTGGACAAATCATTGGCACCCTTTACTTAATATTTGGTTGCACACCCTTTGGAATAAGTAACTGAAATCAGTCGCTTCCAATAACCATCAATAAGCTTCTTACACCTCTCACCCGGAATTTTGGACCACTCTTCCTTTGCAAACTGCTCCAGGTCTCTCTTATTGGAAGGGCGCCTCTTCTCAAAAGCAATTTTAAGATCTCCACAGGTGTTCAATGGGATTGAGATCTGGACTCATTGCTGGCCACTTCAGAACTCTCCAGTGCTTTGTTGCCATCCATTTCTGGGTGCTTTTTGACGTATGTTTGGGGTCACTGTCCTGCTGGAAGATCCAAGATCTCCGACGCAAACCCAGCTTTCTGACACTGGGCTCTACAGTGCGACCCAAAATCTGTTGGTAATCCTCAGATTTCATGATGCCTTGCACACATTCAAGGCACCCAGTGCCAGAGGCAGCAGAACAACCCCAAAACATCAGTGAACCTCCACCATATTTCACTGTAGGTACTGTGTTCTTTTCTTTGTAGGCTTCATTCCATTTGCGGTAAACAGTAGAATGATGTGCTTTACCAAAAAGCTTTATCTTGGTCTCATCTGTCACAAGATCTTTGCCCAGAAGAATTTTGGCTTACTCAAGTACATGTTGGCAAACTGTAGTCTTGCTTTTCTATGTCTCTGTGTCAGCAGTGGGGTCCTCCTGGGTCTCCTGCCATAGCGTTTCATTTCATTTAAATGTCGACGGATAGTTCGCGCTGACACTGATGCTCCCTGAGCCTGCAGGACAACTTGAATTGCTTTGGAACTTGTTTGGGGCTGCTTATCCACCATCTGGACTATCCTGTGTTTGGCATCTTTCATCAATTTTTCTCTTCCATCCACGCCCAGGGAGATTAGCTACAGTGCTATGGGTTGCAAACTTCTTAATAATGTTGCACACTGTGGACAAAGGCAAATCTAGATCTATGGAGATGGACTTGTAACCTTAAGATTGGTGATATTTTTCCACAATTTTGGTTCTCAAGCCCTCAGACAGTTCTCTTCTCTTTCTGTTGTCCATGCTTAGTGTGGCACACACAGACACACAATGCAAAGACTAAGTGAACTTCTCTCCTTTTTATCTGCTTTCAGGTGTGAGTTTTATATTGCCCACACCTGTTACTTGCCCCAGATGAGTTTAAAGGAGCACCACATGCTTGAAACAATCTTATTTATCCACAATTTTGAAAGGTTGCCAGTGATTTTGTCCAGCCCATTTTTGGAGTTTTGTGTGACATTATGTCCAATTTGCTTTTTTTCCTCCCTTTTTTGGTTTTGTTCCAATACACACAAAGGGAATAAACATGTGTATAGCAAAACATGTGTTACTGCAATACTTTTCTGTGAGAAATTCTTCATTTTCTGGAAAAATTTCAGGGGTGCCAACATTTACGGCCACGACTGTATGTCTCCTTCCATGAATCTGGCATTTTTGCTCTCATTAATAAATCATTAAATAGGTCCAACATTACATTACTAATCACCTCTTTATACAATTCTGCTGGTAAACCATCTGGTCCTGGTGCTTTCCCATTTTTTTGTCTTTTTATTGCTTCTGTTATTTCTATCATTGTTATTCTTTCTTCTAGCATTCCTTTGTATTGTTCTGATATTTTAGTTAAGTCTGATTTTTCCAAATATCTCACTATCTCTTCCTCTGAAATCTTCTCTTGGGAGTACAGTTGCTCATAATATTCTTGGATTATTTTCTTTTTGTCTTCAATTCTATATTGTAATTTCCCTTCTCCATCTTGTAGGCATTTTATGGTTTTCTTCTCCTTCTCTTTTCTTAACTTATATGCTAGCCATCTTCCTGGTTTATTTGCGTTTTCAAAGATATTCTGCTTAGTTGCTCTCAATTTGTTTGCTAATGCTTCTTTTTTTTTATTGAAAAAGTTTTACAACAATTATTATCACCCTCCCTCCCCCCTCCCTTCCCCCCACCCTCCCTAACCCCCCTCCCCCCACCCACCCCGACTTCCCAGAGCAGAATACAGAGTATTGCATATAACAATCAAGAACTAAATTAATCTAACTTCAATTATAATAACAAATCTCCCATAGAACCATAACTCCGCTACAGATAATATACATCTAAAGTTTACATTCATCCATAAGCAATTTGGTATTTCTTTGTCTGGTATTTGTTCTGAATATATTCAATCCATTTTGTCCACTCCGCTATATATCTTTCTTGAGTAGTATCCTTCAAATAAGCTGAAATCTTCACCATTTCCGCCAAGTTCGTTACTTTCAGTATCCATTCATCAATAGTAGGCAAAAAGTCCTTCTTCCAATATTGCGCCACCAACATTCTAGCTGCCGATATTACGTTTAAGATCAATTTAGTCTCTATTGTAGTACAACCTGTTGTAATACCCAACAAAAATAATTGAGGAGTAAATTTCAACCTTTTTTTTAAAACATTCTGTATCACCCACCATATTTTTATCCAAAAAGCTTTAATTTTCTTACAAGACCACCAAATATGAAAATAAGTAGCATCATCACAATCACATCTCCAACATTTAGGTTGCACATTTGGATACATACATGATAATTTTTTAGGATCTAAATGCCATCTATAAAACATTTTGTAAAAATTTTCCCTCAAATTTTGTGCTTGTGTAAATTTAACATTTCTAACCCAGATCTTTTCCCAAGTTTCCAACTTTACTGGTTCTTGAAAATTTTGTGCCCATTTTATCATACAGTCTTTTACCAATTCCGTTTCCGAATCTATTTCCAACAAAACATTATATAACCTTTTAATATGCATTTGACTTTGGTCTCTAATCTGTTTTACCAAATTTTCCTCATATTGCATTAAGCCAACTTTTTGATCTTCCCTCCATCTAGCTTGTAATTGACCATATTGAAACCATGTATAAATTATACCTTCTTCTTTCAATACATTTAAAGATTTCAGCTGCAGTTTACCCCTTTCCATAAACAGGAGCTCTTTATAAGTAATCACCTCCTGTTTCTGCTCTGTACTTATATTCTCTATTGCATGTCTAGGATTTGCCCAAATTGGAATTTTATAATTTAACTTATATTGATACTTTTTCCATACCCTCAATAAAGCATTTCTAAGTATATGACCTTTAAAAGCCTTGTCCACCTTTTTTTCATATAACAAATAAGCGTGCCATCCATATAATAAATCATAACCTTCTATATTTAAAGTTCTCTCTTCAGTTAAGTTAAACCAATCACTAATTAGTGTTAAAACAGCTGCTTCATAATACAGTCTTAAATTTGGCATCTTAAGACCTCCTCTCTCACGTACATCCTGTATAATTTTCATTTTTATTCTTGGTTTTTTCCCATCCCAAATAAACGTGTTAACCCCTTTTTGCCACTCCCTCAGGTTTCCATCTTTCTTAAGCACTGGTATCATTTGAAACAAAAATAAAAACCTAGGTAATACATTCATCTTTATTGCTGCTATCCTACCCAGCAAAGACAACTGAAGTTTTTTCCAAGTTTCCATTTCTCTCTGGATTTTTTGCCAGAGCACCTCATAATTATTTTTGAAAAGTTTCGTAATTGAAGCTGCAGTATAAATTCCAAGATATTTAACTTTTTTAACTACTTCGAACCCCGTTATTCTATCTAATTCCTCACATTGAGATACAGACATATTTTTAGTTATCACTTTTGTTTTATGCTGATTTACCTTAAAACCAGATACCTTACCATATTGAGACAAAATATCCAACATAGATGTAATTGATTCAATTGGTTGAGATAAAGTAACTACCAAATCATCTGCAAATGCCCTTAATCTATAATCTTGTTGTCTAATTACAATTCCCTTTAGCTTATTCGAATCATGTATCCCATTCAACAGAACTTCTAAAGTCAAAATAAACAACAATGGAGACAGGGGACAACCCTGTCTCGTTCCTTTCTCAATTTTAAAAGACTTTGTCAAACCTCCATTAATAACTATTTGTGCAGTTTGTTCCTGATATATTGCCCTAATTGATTGTATAAAATAATCTCCAAAATGCATTTTTTCTACTATCTTAAACAAAAACTGCCAATTCAATTGATCAAATGCCTTCTCTGCATCCAAAAACACAAATGCTGCCGGAATTTGATTGTTTTTTTCCAAATATTCCAATAAATTTACAACTTGCCTAACATTGTATTTCATTTGTCTCCCTTGTATAAACCCTGACTGATCAGTATGAATTAATTGTTGCATGACTGGCATTAATCTATTTGCTAGTATCTTCGCAAAAATTTTATAATTAGTATTCAAGAATGATATTGGCCTAAAATTTTCTGGTCTAATACAATTTTGATCTTCTTTTGGAATCAATGAGACAAAGGCCGTTCTCCAAGATGGCGGAACTCCCCCCCCCCAATTGAA
>WNWU01013587.1:2004702-2055918 GCA_012654045.1 Ptyas mucosa | reverse complement strand
AATGAGACAAAGGCCGTTCTCCAAGATGGCGGAACTCCCCCCCCCAACTGAATTTTACTAAATAAAATTCTAAGCGGTTCTACCATTTCATCTTGTAGCTTCTTGTAATAAACAGCTGTTAATCCATCTGTCCCTGGAGTTTTACCTAATTTTAACTGTTTAATAGCTGCAGCAATCTCCTCAGACGATATTGGACAATTCAACCTTTCTCTCTGTTCCGTTGTTAAATCAAGAATATTCTTGTCTTTTAGGTACTTATCTATGTCTTGAATTAGATCCCCTGAATATAACTTTGAGTAAAATTCTTAAAAAGCATTTTTAATCATATCCTGTTGATATACTTCCTTACCTCTAAATTCAATCTTTTCAATAACTCTTGATCTTTGTTTTTTTTGTAAAGTATAAGCCAACCATCTACCTGGTTTATTAGCATTGCAAAATGTGTTATATTTAGCATATTGTAAGCTTGGTCAGCCATAAGCATATTAAATTGCTGTCGCAATATATTAATTGTCTCCCTAATTTTATTATCTCCTGGAGTAGCCACAAGTAATTGCTCTTTCTTTTTAATTTCCTCCTCTATCTCCTTCCGTTTCTGTTGTTGTTTCACTCTATATTTATTGTTCATATGTATTAAAACTCCCCTCATATAGGCCTTACTAGCATCCCATACCATTTCCATAGATGTACCTTTATACATATTATTAGTAAAAAATTCCTTCATTTGTTTTCTAAGTTCATTCACATTCTCTTCATATCTAAATAAATTTTCATTTAATCTCCAAGACCTCCTTTCTCCCCTTTCCTGTTCTAATTCCACCCAAACTGGACTATGATCCGTTAAGGTTCTTGGACATATCTTCACCTTCTTCACCCTAGAAAAGAAATCATTTGTAGTTAATATAAAATCGATTCTAGAAAAAGATTGATGTCTGTCAGAAAAAAAAGTAAAATCTGCATCATCCGCATTCCGTATTCTCCAAATATCTCTTAGTTCCATATCTTCCATCATTTCAAAAAAGGATTTGGGTAATTTAGAGCGTGCTGATATTGTAGACAGACTTCTTTTATCTTTCCTAATATCGATCACGCCATTCCAGTCTCCCATCATTAAAAAAAATCTATAGTCCCATTGTAATATCTTGTTGTGCAAAAATTTATAAAATTTGTCCTGTTGTTGATTAGGGGCATATATTCCAACTAAAAGCATCTTTTCATTCTGAGTCAAAAGTTCAATTGCAATATATCTACCTTGAGTATCTGCTTCAATTAAACTAACCGGTATGCCCTTCTTGACATATATAACAAGGCCATTTTTCTTTTCAGTTGTTGAAGCAATAAAATGAGAACCTAATCTTGAATTTATCAAATATTTTTGATCTAAAGTTATAATATGCGTTTCTTGCAAGCAAATAACATCATTCTTAAATTGTTTCAAGTAATGAAATATCTTTTTTCTTTTTTGTGGTAAGTTTAAGCCATTAACATTCCAAGATAAAAATTTAGTTGCCATCTTTGGCCCCTCGAAGCTTAGTGAGCATGCCCTGAAGTTCTTTTTCAATCTTACTCTTAGGCCTTGCTCCTCCCACTGCTTCTGTTTTTTGAACCCTTTGAGCTACTACTTGAGACTGTTGTTCCTTCAGTTTTTCTTGAAGTCTATAAGTTGCTCGTGTCAGTCGCTGATCTCCTGGATCCTCCAATAGTTTAAGTGGACCTGCTTGCCCAGCTTGGGTTAAATCCTCCTCCAGACCACATCCTCCAGCCACAACTTCTGCATAAGTTTGAGCCTGCTTTCCTTCTATCTCTTGTTGAGATAGATCTCTTGTTCCCCCCCCCCCCTTTCTACCTTCTCCAGACGAGGGTGGGTGTCCAGCCTTTAAAACATTAGCATAAAAGTCCTTTGCCTTCCAAGGTGAATTCACCTCCATAATTCACTATTAAACCAATTGGAACATCCCATCTATATTGAATTTGTCGATTTCTCAACTCATTGACCAAAAATTCAAAGTCTTTTCTATCTCTCAGCATCTTTGAGGGAATTTCTTTCAAAACAATTATTTCTTTTCCATCTTCTTGAAGCTTATTTTTGTATGAGGCTTGTAAAATGTCATTTCTAATCCTCCTAGATGTGAAGTAAATCACAACATCTCTTGGTAATTGTCTTTGTCTTGCCACCCAGGAATTAACCCTGTAAATCTTGTCAATCTGAATTGCAATGTGGTCTGGTCTTTCTTCAATTATCACAGATAGGGCTTCAGCACAAATATCTTTTAAATTCTCTCCAGTGTTTTCTTTCAGCCCTCTCAACCTCAAAGCAAACTCCATTGATCTGTATTGCATCATAATTAGCTCCTCATCCACCTTTTCTGTTTTGGCCCCAATCTCTCCAACTTTATTTTCCAGATTCAAATTAGCCTCATTGAGTTCTTCTACTCTATCCTCCAATTCAACAATGGATTTTGACAATCCTGAAACAGCTGCAATAATATCTTCTCTTATTTCATCATGTTTTTGTTCCACAACATCTTTAATTGCTTTTATTTCTTCTGCAAACTCTTTAAGTTTTCCATCTATAATTGTTGTCTGATCATTCATGGCTGCAGTCTGACTAAGCATAGCTTCCCTTATAAACTCCTTAAGATCTTTCAAGGAGGTCTCCTGACTCTGTGATTCCACCAGATGTTGTACTTTTTGTATCACTACTGGAGAACCTCCTCCCCCCTTGGGAGCCACTGTTTTAACTTGTTTAGCAGCCATCTTTAACCAAGAGAAGAAAAGAAAAAAAAGAGGAAAAAATCCTTTTCTTATTCTTTTAAACTTGCCAAAACCTTTTTTACTTCCAATAGTTTGTAGTTTGTCAAATAAAAAAAGTCTCTCCTCTATTTCAACAAGTTCACAATCTGGCAGCTGTATCTTTAAAAGCACAATTCACAAACAGCAAGAGGCACTTTCGTTTCCCACTTTCACTTTCACAGCCAGTTCAAAAGCGCCATCTTTAAGCCTCCATTCACAAAGTTTCCATTCATCACAAAGTAACCTCGGAGCTAGGGATAAATACTTGCAAATACTTGTCTCTCTGCTTCCGCTCCGTCTGCTACTGTAATCAATTGGTTAATTTTGAAAGCAGAGTTGGTCGCGACGTCTGGCTCTGCACTTTACAGAGTCGTCCCGGATTCGGAGCTTCAGCAGGCGAAGAGGGGGGCTCTCACCCTCCAAGCCCCTGGAATTAATCCAGGGACTTTCGGGGAACTCTACCCATGCCCACCGGCTCTCCTCACCTTCTTCTCCCGAAGGTGAGGATTAGAAGCCGTCAGACAGCTGATACGCGCTGTCAAAACGGCTTTATGAGATCGCGGGGCTGGCGGTCTAAGGAAGACCGTCCACGACGGCGGTGCCAACCAGAAGTCTGGTAATGCTTCTTGTTCATTTAAATTTATTTCATGTTTCTTCAATTCCATCAATTTCTTAGTTTTTTTTATTTAAAACATCTTTCTGAAACTCTTTTTCCAATTTCTTATAATCCTCTTCTAGTCTTACTTGTTTCTGCCATTTCTTATTGTTCTTTTTTCTCAACTATGTTATTGTTAGGCCTCTAATATTTGTATCCCATAAATTTTGGAGTGATGTATCTTCTTTCTTGTTTATTTTAAAAAATATTTCCAATTTTTTTTCTGCAAAATCCTGGAATTCTTTTTCATTTAAAATTGTTGCATTCAATGTCCACCTTGTCTTTTTCTTTTGTCCTTTCCATGTTATTGTCACTGGACTGTGGTCCACCCAAATATTTGAATCAATATTTACTTCTTCCACAGCATCTATAAGTCCGGTTGACATCCATATCATAGGCCTTCCTGTGCATGCTCGAAGATGGCGGTTTGCGACTGAGGCTCCTAATGCCTGGAGCAATGTAAGGCCGTTTTGGATTCCTCAAGGGCTGAATTTCTATCGGTGAGCCCTCGGCCCAGCAAGAGAATACTGAGGACAGCCTGCTGTGATCTTTCCGGCTGTCCTGGGTCATCTATTGTGGCCATTTGGAGCCGAAGAGCGCCGCGGGATTGTGGCGACACTGACGGGAGGCTCGGGTATGGCTGGGCGGTGCTTCCTGCCTCGGCGTTTCCCCAGTGGTCTCCTTGTGACAGCCGAAATGGGGGTGGGAGTGTGATGGCGATGGAGATGGTGTGCTGGAGCGTCGCTGTCCCCCCCCCCTCGGAAAAACGTTAGCGACCAGCAGCGGTGGTGACGTGGTTGGGGCGGCATTCTTTTTCCTTGCCTCGATGTCCCCCAGCAGCGGCCGGAACGGGGGGGGGGGTATGGTGGAGATGGTGGAATATCCCCCCCCCCCGGAAGGGAAGCTCAGGGCTACCAGCAGTGACGGCGACGTAGGGCTGTGGTGGCGACGAGGAAAATGGTACCCGCTGAGGCAACGCCGAGGGGGGATAGCAAGGCTCTGCCTGAATTTTCTCGAACCTAGACCTTTACAAACTGGTCCTATTGTCAGCTGTGGGGGAGAGAGTGCAAACTACCGATTTGGAGCTCTCGGGTTGGTGGCTCTATTGAAGATCTGGGAGCTAAGGGGGGGAAGAAAATCTGGTGGAGACTGGGGGAGCTGGGAAGAGTTGGAAGATGGTGTGGATTGTCCTGCCCCCCTTTGGTCAGTCTCCACCCTCCCCCTTCTCTTCCCTTTTTCTTTTTTCCGCTGTGGCCTGGTTTGTGGGCGTGGCTTGGATTATTATCTCCCCAACCAGATTTTTCCAACACCCGGAGTTAATAGCTCCTTGTATGCCCACAGCTGATCCCCGGCTTTCAGCAATTCCATCGGCCCTATTGACATTAACATCCACTTGCTGTGAGGAGAGATGTGAACCTGGGCGGGGGCATCGAGGGAGTCATCTTTGTTTGCAGCTGCCATTATATAAGATCTGCTGACACTGGCCACCATGAGAGGGTGTCCGGGTCATGGCTTCCTGGATATGACCCCTGCCGAAATGGTGAACTCTCTCCCCTGGACTCTTTCTTTAAACCATCAGCAGGGATCCTTGGCCTCTTTCCATCTACCCCAGACAGATTTTTGGAACCTTAAGATGTATTCATCCGCTGATCTCTTCGCACTGCAAGACTCCCCCCTCCATATTATCGAGGGCCTATCTTGATGATGGGTTTTGGAACCCCAAAAGATGGCATGCAGCAAAGAGGGGGTTGAGGGGTTTTCTATGCAAATTTTTAATGAAATTTTTAAGGGGACCCGGGAGGAGGGAGGGGAAAAATGATTTTTTAAGGGGAACCGGGAGGAAGACCAAGGAGTTTGGGGTGTGTGTGTGTGAACCTATTAAGGTCAGAGCCGAGCCCGGAACGGGGACGGTCTGGAGGGCGCAAGACGAGGGATTGGGGAGGGATTAGAGGACCACCCAGAGGAGGAATTTTCCATCAGCACGGTGAATGGGAGGGGCAGATATGGCGGGAGCAGGGGACCATATCATGTGTCGGAGGCACGCACTTGCTGTCTGAAAGCAATTGTGCACCTCGGTCCCCAAGACTCCACTCAGATACTAGGTGGCTTAGATACTCAGGACCTGGGCCTCCGACTAATGCTATACAATGCCAGGTCCATGGTAAATAAGGCCCCCCTCATCCATGATCTTATACAGGAGGGGGGAAGCGGACCTGGCAGCTATCACTGAGATCTGGTTGGACCCGGAGGGAGGGGTCCCCCTGGTTGAGATGTGTCCACCGGGTTTCAGGCGTTCCATCAACCGAGGGCCCAGGGGAGGGGAGGGGGGGTGGCGGTTATTATTAAAGAAGAGCTTGGCTCGAGGGAATCCACTGTGCCACAGATTGCCAGGTGTGAAACCCTCTTTGTGAGATGGGGTCATGGGGTTCAGATGAGCCTGTTGCTCACATACCTGGCTCCCTGCTGCGTGGCAACGGCCCTGCCCAAGCTACTCAATGTGATAGCCACGGTGGCAGTTGATACACCAAGGTTTATGGTCATGGGTGATTTCAATCTGCCATCCATTGGTGAGACATCTGAGATGGCTCGGGAGTTCATGACTTCCATGACGGCCATGGACCTGACCCAGTTAGTTCATGGCCCCACCCACGGGGCGGTCACACTCTGGACCTGATTTTTGTCTCTGGCCAGTGGTTGAGTGGGCTTGTTATAGGGGATATAGATATGGAACCCTTGTCATGGTCTGACCACTCGCTCCTTCGCCTGGATCTTCAAACCGCTACACCCCGCCACAGAGAGGCGGGGCCTACAAGATGGGTCCGCCCCAGGCACCTGCTGGATTCTGATTGATTCCAGATGGAGCTTGGGCCATTTCCTGAGGTTCTAGCACATGACTTGGTCGGGCACCTGGTGGCGGCCTGGCATCGGGCCGCTAGCGGGGCCTTAGATCGAGTCGTGCCTTTGCAGCCTTTGACCCGGTGCCGATCCCTCACAGCTCCTTGGTTTACTGAGGAGCTAAGGGAGATGAAGCACCAGAAAAGACTCCTGGAGAGCGGTTGGAGGGCCAGTCTCACTGAACCTGATCGAACACTGGTAAGGTCGCATATTAAGACCTACCTAGTGGCGATAAAAGTGACAAAGTCTAATTACTTTTCCGCTCTTATTGCGTCATCAGAGAATTGTCCGGCGACCCTGTTCAGGGTAACCCGCTCCCTGCTTCATCCGGGAGTGCGGGAGGACCCCCTGGAGGGCAGGGCTGAGGATTTCAGACGATATCTGTTTGACAAAATCGCTCAGATCCGGTGGGATTTGGACTTTGACTGGGAGATCCGGGCAGGATGGCGAGGAATAGTCTTGAGAATGTTATTTGGGAAGAGTTTGACTTTCTGACTCCGGATGACATGGACAGGATTTTGGGGAGACTTAATGCGACCACATGTTTACTGGACCCGTGTCCCTCCTGGTTAGTACTGGCTTCCCGGGAGGTTACACGAGGCGGCTCCAGGGAATTATTAACGCTTTGTTGAGTGAGGGCCACTTTCCCACTGCCCTGAAAGAGGCGGTGGTGAGGCCTCTCCTCAAGAAGCCCTCCCTGGACCTGGCAGTATTGGCTAACTACCATCCTGTCTCCAACCTTTGCTTTGTGGTGAAGGTTGTTGAGAGTGTGGTCGCACGACAGTTCCCACGATTCCTGGAGGAAATGTCTTATCTAGATCCATTCCAGTCAGGTTTCAGGCCTGGTCACAGCACAGAAACGGCATTGGTCGCGTTGGTTGATGATCTCTGGTGGGCTTGGGACAGGGGTTGCTCCTCTGTTCTGGTCCTATTAGATCTCTCAGCGGCTTTTGATACCATCGACCATGGTATCATGCTGCACCAGTTGGAAGAGTTGGGGATGGGGGGCACCGTGATACAGTGGTTCTCCTCCTTTCTCTCCGACCGGTCACAGTTTGTGTTGACGGGGGCAGAGGTCGACCTCGAGGCCTCTCATCTGTGGAGTACCGCAAGGGTCGGTCCTCTCGCCCCTTCTGTTCAACATTTATGTGAAGCCGCTGGGCGAGATCATCCATGGTTTTGGGGTGAGATACCATCAGTACGCTGATGACACCCAGTTGTATATCTCCACCCCAGACCACCCCAACGATGCCCTTGAAGTGATGTCCCAGTGCCAGGAGGCTGTACAGATCTGGATGGAGAGGAACAAGCTCAAGCTCAACCCTTCCAAGACTGAGTGGTTGTGGTTCCTGGTTCCCGGCATCCCGATATAGTCAGCTGACTCCATCGCTGACTATCAGGGGAGAGTCTTTGACCCCCGTGGAGAGGGTGCGCAATCTGGGTGTCCTCCTGGATACGCAGCTGTCTTTGGAGGAACATCTGACGGCTGTAGCCAGGGGGACTTTTTGTCAGGTTCACCTGATTCGCCAGTTGCGCCTGTTTCTTGATCAGGATTCCGTGTGCACAGTTACTCATGCCCTCGTCACCTCTCGCCTGGACTACTGTAACACTCTCTACATGGGGCTCCCCTTGAGGAGCACCCGGAGACTCCAACTGGTCCAGAATGCGGCCGCGCAAGTAATTACGGGAGCCACATGGTGCTCCCACATAACACCGCTCCTGCGCGAGCTGCACTGGCTCCCAGTGGTCTTCCGGGTGCGCTTCAAGGTGTTGGTCACCACCTTTAAAGTGCTCCATGGCATAGGGCCTAGTTATCTTCGAGACCGCCTTCGGCCACTGACGACCTCCTATCGACCCATGCGCTCCCACAGAGAGGGCCTCCTCGGGGTGCCATCAGCCAAGCAATGCAGGCTGGTGACCCCCAGCGGGAGGGTCTTCTCTGTGGGGGCTCCTACCCTCTGCAACCAGCTGCCCCCAGGGATACGGAGAATCCAAGACCTCTGTGCCTTCCGCCGCGCCCTTAAAACTTTCCTTTTCCAACAAGCTGGGCTGGCCTAACAAATCCTTTTAGATTATTTTAAATTGGTTTGTCTTTTTAAAATTTTGGCCAACTAAGATATTCCTTTTAATTGTTCTTAATGTTTGTATTATGTGTTTTTACTTGGCTGTACACCGCCCTGAGTCCCCAGGGAGAAGGGCGGTATATAAATTCGAAATAAAATAAATAAAATAAAAATATCGTATCTATCCTTGACCATGATAAATGTCTATTTGAATAGAAAGTATATTGACTCTCTTTCAAGTGTTTTTATCTCCAAATATCTTGAATACTTAATTCTTCTATCATTGTAAAAAAGATTTTGGCAATGTACTTCTGGGTTTTTTATTTACCTTCACTGTTTTATAGTCCAAGCCTGCATCCATTACTGCATTAAAATCTCCCATGATACATACAATTTTCATAATCCAGCTCTATGATTTTCTTGTGTAATCTCAGATAAAATTATTCTTGTTTTTCATTTGGCGCATATAATGCTATCAGAAGTATTCGTTTAAAGTTCATTTTTATTTCCACCATCAAAATCCTGCCTTCCTCATCTTCAAAAAATAATTTGGGTTCTAATTTTTCTTTAATATACAATACCACATCTCTTTTACTTTGATGTGCCAGTGATGTAAATAAAGCTCCTAATTTTGGATATTGTAATAGTTTTAAGTGTTGTTTTCTAATATGTACTTCTTGTAAACATATAATGTCCATCTTCAAAGTATTTAATTTGGTTAATGTTCAATTTCTTTTTATCGCCGCATTCAATCCATTTATATTTAAAGATATTGCTTTAATTTCTTCTTCCATGTTTTACTTGTTACTAGTTCTTAGTTTCATCACTCTTGTCTCTCTTTGTTCCATTGAGTCTTTGGCTCTCGCTCCCTCTCTTAGTTCTTTTTCCTCCTTTGCTTTTTCATCTTTATCCTTCTCTTCCTCTTTTGCCCCACCTACAGCTCCCAAATCTTCTTCCAGAGGTCCACAAAATTGTTGGTAAAATAATTTTGCTTTTTCACACGAGTCCAATCTATGTCGTTGTTCTTACCATGTCACCATAATTCTTTCAGGTATTAGCCATCTAAAACTCACTCCTTTATATATTAAAAATTTCTTTAGAAATTGATATTCTCTCCTCAGATCTCTAACTCTTCTAGGTATTTGTCTTAGAAGTACAAGTTCTTTGTCTTTATGTTTCAATGCTGTAATTCTTGCTGCTTGTAGTATCTCTGTTTTCATTGCCCTCTTTGTAAATCTTACATGTACTTCTCTTCGTAGTTTGTTTCTTATTGCATATCTAGTATATACTCTGAACATTTCATCGATCTCATTTAGTATCTTTTCCTTAGGTTGTTCCAAAGCCTCAGCCAAAATCTCTGCAATTATTTCAGGTAAATTTTCTCCTTTTTCTTCCTCTATATTTTGAAATCTTAAGTAGAATTCGGAATGTTCCATCTCCAACAGGATAATTTTTCTTTCTTGTGATTTATCTGTTAGGACCAATTTCTCTTCCAATTCCTCAACTTTTTTCTCTGTCATTTCTGCTTTTTCTTCTACTTTCTGAATTCTCTTCTAATTTTTCCCCATCATTTATTTCATATCTTTTAATTCCTGTTTTTTATCATCATGAAGCGATTGAATAACATTTCTTAATTCCATCATCTCTGAAGTTTTCTGTGTTTCTGCCGCTGAGGGACTTGATGTAGGATGCAAATGGGCTGTAAATTTCTTCATCTCCCCTTTTCTCAAATAATTTATAATCCACTTGTGGGTTATTTGTAATCCAAATGTCTAATTCAAACTACAGTTGAATTAGTTAAAATAAAGTAGAGTGAAAAAAAGGAAAAAAATCAAATTTTCCAACAACCCCCACCCTCCCAAAATTTAAAAATTCCATGTATCAAAATAAAAATCAAAAGTCCAAGGAAAAGTGGGCTTAAAAAAAAAAGAATAAGTTTAAAAAGGATTTCTTCTGACTCTTCAAGTCTTAATCCAAAGGAAAAATATTTTAAAATCCAATTCCATTAAATTGAATAAAAAGCATCTAAGTGTCAGGCGTGCTTCCTTCAAAATCCAGGAAAGAAAGACCCAGACTCCATTGTTTATAGAGAAAGGTACTTTTACTAGAAAATGAAGTGAACGCAACCAAGGAAAGCTGGAACTAAAGGCAATAGGCGCGAAAAGTGCATATACAAAGCATCCCCTCCCACTGTCCATCGTAAATCATCCAATCCAAAGGTCTCTCAGGGGTCAGGTGGAAGCACGTCTGGCACCGTCATCAATCAGGAATGCCACGCCAGTTGCCCGACACCCCCCCCCCCCTTCAAAGATATAGTTTCGTTTCTTCTTGACTTTCAATTCTTTCCTCCAGCTTCCTTCCCTAGCCCCATGGTCCCTAGCTCTCCCCCTTCCCATTACTATGGCAGCCAAAGCAGTAAAGGCGGAGGCTGACGTTCGGCCCCTCTGCAGAAAAGACATTAGTCCTGAGCAGGGAAAGAGAAAACAACACAACATTAAAATCAGGGCTTATCAAGATATTTGGTGTGAAACAACTGCATTTTCTTTGGCACCCGAACATCACGTTTATTCACCCATTCAGCTTGAGATAATGGGAACTGTTTCCAGGCCACCAGGTATTGCACTTTACTGTGGTGCTTTCTAGAGTCCAAAATTTCTTTAACCTCAAAATGTTGTTCCCCTTCTATCAGAATGGGGACCGGAGGAGAACCCTGGTCCGGACGCAAAGGGGATGAGTGTTCTGGTTTCAGCAAGCTAACATGAAACACAGGGTGGATTCGTCTCAAAGTTTTTGGCAATTCCAATTCAACTGTGACTGGGTTAATAAGTCTAGTGATTGGGAAAGGACCCACATACTTGGGTCCGAGCTTTTTTGATTTCTGGGAAGTCTGTAGATATCTGGTGGAAAGGTAAACCCTGTCACCCACTTTGTACACATGTGCCAGGCACTGTTTTTTGTCAGCTTGGGTTTTATGTGCTTGGTGTGCCTCATCTAAAGCTTTTCGGGTTACAGCCCAAGTACCCCGTAGCTGTTCGATCCACTCAATCAAAGAGGGGTTCTGTGGGTCATCCTGTGGTAATTAGGGGATCGGTAAAAACTCTTGGCCAGATGCTACCTTAAACGGAGTGAATCCGGTGCTACTATGTATGGAGTTATTATATGCCACCTCCACAAATGGCAATAGATCCACCCAGTTGTCTTGCTGGTAGTTTACGTAACATCTCAGGTATTGTTCTAACACGGCATTGGTTCTTTCACAAGCCCCATTTGTCTGAGGGTGGTGGGCGGAGCTTAACCCCTGGGCGGAGCCTATCAACTTTAAAAACTCCTTCCAAAAGTTGGAAGTAAATTGCACACCCCTGTCTGAGATTATGCGTTTTGGAGCTCCATGTAATCGGTAAACATGATGAATAAACAATTTTGCAAGGGTTTTAGCTGAAGGGATTTTAGAACAGGGGATGAAATGCACTTGTTTAGAAAACAAATCTGTTACTGCCCAAATAACTGTGCACCCCTCACTGTCTGGTAGATCAACAATAAAATCCATGGATATCTCTTTCCAAGGGGCATTCAGCCTTGCCACACTCTGAAATAAACCAGGTGGCTTTCCTGGAGGTCTCTTAGCTGAGGCACACACCGGACAGCTAGCCTCTATGTCCTTTTTGAGCGCAGGCCACCAAAATTGTCTTTTAACAAGATGTAAAGTTTTAACAAATCCAAAGTGCCCCGCCGCCTTGGCGTTATGAGTGTACTGCAACACTGTTACTCTTAAACTGGTAGGAACATACAGCTTGGCCCCAATCCAAGCTAGTCCATCATGGAGGGTGCATTCATTCGAATCGTTTTGAAACCACTTGTCAATTTTCAGGGCTTCTTGTGGTCTCTGAAGTAAATCGCCTGAGAGGCCTGGATCGGTCTTTGCCTGCGCCGTGGTAGTCACCGGTGCTGCTAGCTGTGTCAAATGGATGATGGGTTGAACCACTTCCACCTTGGTGCTGTTGTATTGAGGCAATCTGGAAAGTGCATCCACCATGAAGTTCTTTCCACCAGGAAGGTAGCGTAGAGTGAAATTAAACCGGTTGAAGTGCTGGGCCCAACGCACTTGTTTTGGTGACAACTTATGTGGTGTTTTCAATGCCTCTAGGTTTTTATGGTCAGTCCAAACCTCAAAAGGATGCTTTGCTCCTTCCAGGAATTGTCTCCATGTTAACAACGCCCATCGCACTGCAAAAGCTTCCTTTTCCCAAATGGCCCATCTTCTTTCGGTTTCTGACAATTTACGGGACGTGTAAGCACAGGGTTGTAATTTCCCTTCTGCGTTATTTTGTAGAAGTACTGCTCCCATGGCCATGTCACTTGCGTCAGCCTGTACTACAAAAGGTTCTTCTATGTTTGGATGTTTGAGGACTGGTTCAGCAGCAAACAGCCGTTTCAATTTTTCGAATGCTGCCTTACAGTTCATAGTCCATTCAAGGGGCCGTGAGGGCTTTAGTTTTACTTCACCTTTTGTTTTCAGAAGATTTGTTATTGGCAGCGCGATTTTGGCAAATGAGGGGATAAACTGTCTATAGAAGTTAGCAAATCCCAGGAAACTCTGTAGTTGTTTGCGGGTGCATGGTGCGGCCCATTCCAATACAGCCCAAACCTTTCCAGGGTTCATCTCTATTCCCTCATGCGATATGCGATACCTAAGATAGTCAATTTTGCTTTGGTAGAACTCGCACTTAGAAAGTTTGGCATATAGTTCAGCAACCCTGAGTTTTTTCAGGACAGTTCGCACCAATTTCACATGGTCGTCCATGTTCTCAGAGTAGCTAAGAATGTCACCAAGTAGACCAGCACCTCCTTATATAGGTGCTCATGCAGTACTTTGTTAATGAATTGCATAAACACAGCAGGGGCTCCCTGTAATCCAAAAGGGAGCACTCTAAATTGGAAGCATCCCAGTGTGCAATTAAATGCTGTTTTCCATTCATCCCCCTCCTTAATTCTCACTCTGTAGTATGCCTCTCGTAAGTCAAGTTTGGTGAAGACTTTTCCCTTCCCTAAGTGCGCTAGCATGTTTTTCATGAGCGGCAGGGAGTAAATGTTTTCCACGCAAATGGCGTTGGGGTTCCTATAATCAACTACCAAATGAAAGGAGCCATCTTTCTTTTCCCGGAACAATACCGGCGCCGCCACCCTTGGTCTGGCTGGTTGGATAAACCCCCGCTCTAGGTTTTTATCAATGAAGTTTTGCAATTCCCCTAGTTCTCAAGGGGTCATGGGGTAGATTTTTGGCTTAGGGAGCTTCACCCCAGGGAGTATTTCAATGGTACAGTCTGTAGCTCTGTGGGGAAGTAGCACATCTGAGGCCCTTTCACTAAAAACTTCACAGAGATCCCAATACTCCTTTGGAATCTTCTCCCCTTCGATATGGCCTATTGCCACTTCCGCCCTTTCGGGTTTTATTCCGTCCTCCAGGGGGGCTTCTTCCCTCTCTAGTCTCGGTTTTCCGGTGCGAATACGCAGGACCCCCGTCTTCCAGTTCACCCATGGATTCTATCTGCGGAGCCAGGGCAGTCCAAGTATGAGGGGTCGTTCCATGCCAGGGGCTACAATAAATCTGAGAGTCTCTATGTGATCCCCCAACTGCATTTCAATGGGTTCAGTCATAAAGCTGGCGGGCCCCCTCCTGCAAACGATCTGTCCAACTGACAGAACACAAT
This sequence comes from Ptyas mucosa, assembly GCA_012654045.1. Taxonomy (NCBI): domain Eukaryota; kingdom Metazoa; phylum Chordata; class Lepidosauria; order Squamata; family Colubridae; genus Ptyas; species Ptyas mucosa. Next base: position 2,041,804 of record WNWU01013587.1, on the reverse strand, counting down.
AGGTCTTTTTAACGTTTTTAGCCTCAGGCCTATTTTCTCTACCACCTTCAGGCTGATTACGCACCTGGTGTACCCAGAGTCTAATAGGGCTAATGTCTGCGCATGTGTCCCTGTGGATGGCACCCTTATTTCTATGGGGATAAGCATGGGGTCCTCTGTATGACTCACCGGATCATCGGAGTCGGAATCCGTCTCGCTGTCGTCCATTGTGGTCGGAGTTCCCAACTCACCCTGGTTTCGGGGAGCGAACTCAACGACTTCTCCTTTCAGGGCGGTTGCACGAGCTTTTGCGGGTGCTTTGTCAGCCTTCTTGGGTTCCGAGCCGGTAGATTTTGGCACTGGCTTTGAGAAGCATTCAGCGGCTCGATGGCCTTCCTTTCCACATTTGAAACACGTGAAGGACTTCAATTTGGGTTAAGTTCCGCTCTCCCCCCGGTTGTCTTGGGCGCTCCTTTGCTGTAGAAGGAAGATGACGTGTCTCGCGCGCAGCCTCCTTGGAGTCGGCTTCAGGCCAGCTCGATCTCCACATCTTCAATACTACGTACCAACTCTGCAGTCTTTATATATTTCCTCATTCAGCCCATCCTTGAAACTCTCCAGTAGGGCCGTTTCTGACCACCCTGTCATGTAGGGTGCCAGCTCGCGAAACTCTTGGGTGTATTCTGCCACTGATCTCCGGCCCTGCTCTATACCCTTCATTCTGAGTCTCGCCTTCTGCTCAGCTTGATGGTCTTCGAACTGCCTCCTCAGGGCCCCCATAAACTGATTGTAATTTTTCAGCAGAGGGGAGTTATTATTGTGGAGGACCACCATCCAGTCAGCTGCTACCCCTTCTAAAACGTTAGTGACACATCTCACTCATGCTGCATCTGATGGGTAGTCCTCCCCCCAGTCCTGCATGTGGTTCCATACTTGGGTCAGGAAGAGCCCCAAGGTCTTCGGATTCCCATCATATTTTCCAGTTAGGGGGGAATTTTTGGTTTTTTGCGCCTGCGGCGTGGGGCCTGCAAGGCTGAGGGTCCCTGGGCTGCTGCATCCCTCATTTGGGCTCCAGAGGCCTGAGATGTTTCTTCCCCACCTTCCTCTTCTTCTCCCCCACAGGCTGTCTCTTCTGGATCCCTCCTGGGGTAGTCTCCTCCCTTCCCCACAGGGAACCCATAAGACTCACAACTTTTCCGGCTCTCCTCAATATCACGGAGGAGTTCCATCCTCCATCATGAGGCTTCCTTTTGCTCTTGCAGCCACACTGCCTCTCCTTTACGGGGTCTGGAGCTGGTTACTCCCGGGGGGGGTCCTTCCCAGGTCTGGCAATCTTCCTACTCCTCTGGACCACCACGCTTCCTCAGGTTCCTCTCTCAGCCGAACCTTTTCTAACCATTCTGCTGCCTCCTTTTCTGCTTGAAGTGAGGTCATGGTAGAGTCAAACGTCTACATCCAAGTAGACGAGCACCCCCTTGTATAGGTGTTCATGCAGTACTTCGTTGATTAATTGCATGAACACGGCAGGGTCTCCTTGTAGTCCGAAAGGGAGCACGCTAAACTGGAAACATCCCAGCGGGCAGTTAAAAGCCGTTTTCTACTCATCCCCTTCCTTAATTCGAACTCTGTAGTAAGCCTCTCGTAAGTCAAACTTGGTGAAGATTTTCCCCTTGCCTAGGTGGGCCAGCATGTCCTTCATAAGCGGCAGGGGGTAGACATTTTCTACGCAAATGGCGTTTAAATTTTTGTAGTCAACCACTGGACGAAAGGACCCATCTTTCTTCTCCCGGAACATTACTGGTGCTGCCACCCTCGGCCGGGCTGGTTGGATAAAGCCCCATTCTAGGTTTTTGTCAATAAAGTTGTGCAGTTCCCCCAGCTCCCGAGGGGTCATAGGGTAAATTTTTGGCTTAGGAAGCTTCACTCCAGGTAGTATTTCAATGGTACAGTCTGTTGGTCTACGGGGAGGTAACACATCCGAGGCCTTTCGCTGAAAACCCCCCAGAGGTCCCAATATTCCTTTGGGATCTTCTCCTCCCCCTCTATGTGGTCTATTGCTGTTTCCGCCTCCTCGTATTCCCCTCCGTCCTCCAAAAGTGGTTCTTTCCTGTCTCTTCCTAGTTTCTCGGAACAAATGTGCAAAACTCCCGTCCTCCAATTAACGCACGGGTTCCATTTATGGAGCCATGGTAGTCCAAGTATGAGGGGCCGCTCCATGCCAGTGGCCACAATGAAACTAAGGGTCTCTAGATGATCCCCCAACTGCATCTCGATGCATTCAGTCACAAAACTGGCTGGGCCCCCTCCTGCCACTGATCCGTCTAGCTGACAGAAAGTGATGGGCCTTCTCAATGTTTTTAATCTTAGGCCCATCTTTTCCACCACTTTTGGGCTCATTATGCGCCTAGTCCATCCAGAGTCTAGTAGGGCTGGCATCTGCCCATGAGCCCCAGTGGATGGCACCCTTAACTCTACAGGGATGATCATGGGGCCCCCATTGTGACTCACCAGGTGTTCGTCGTCGGACTCGGTGTCAGTCTCGCTGTCGTCCATGATGGTCGGAGTTCCCAACTCACCCTGTTTTTGGGGAGCGAACTCAATGACTTCTCCTTTCAGGGTGGGCTCGTGGGCTTTTACGGGAGGTTTGTTGGCCTTCTTCCCTCTGGGGTCGGTTGATTTAGGTGTTGGCTTGGAGAAACACTCAGCCGCCTGGTGTCCTTCCTTTCCACATTTGAAACACACTAAGGATTTTGGCTTGGGTTTGGGCTCTGTCTTCCCCACTGCTGCTTTTGGCGCCCCCTTATGGAAAGAGGAGGTTGACTGATCCCAGGCGCGGCCACTGTGGATCTGGCTTCGAGCCAGGTCGATCTCTATATCCACTGCTACCACGTACCAGCTCTGCAGATCTTCGGGGACCCTACATGCTCTGCAATCTTTGTAAATGTCCTCATTCAATCCATCTTTATAGTTTTTCTAATAGGGCCACCTCTGACCACCCTCTCATGAAAGGGGCCAGCTCGCGGAAGTCTTGAGTGTACTCTGCTACCGATCTCCGGCCCTGGTGAATGCCCTTCATTCTGATTCTCGCCTTCCGCTTGGCTAGGGGGTCCTCAAAGCACATTCTGAGGGCTCCCATAAACAGGTTGTAATTTCTCAGCAGGGGAGAATTGTTATTGTGAAGGCCCACCATCCATTCGGCTGCCACCCCCTCTAGGGCATTTGTAACGCTCCTCACGCACGCTGCATCCGACAGATAGTCCTCCCCCCAGTCCTGCATGTGGTTCCACACTTGGGTTAAAAAAAATGCCAAGGTTTTCGGATCTCCTCCAAATTTGTCAGGTGGGCGGGGGGAGTTTTGGCTTTCTTTGCCTCTGGGGTGGAGCCTGCAATGCTGGGGCCCCCTGGACTGCCGCATCTCTTGCCTGGGATTCAGAGGCTAGAGATGTTCCTTCCCCAGCTTGCTCTTCCTCTCCCCCACAAGCAGCCATCTCTGGGTCTTCCCTGGGGTAGTCTCCTCCCTTCCCAGTTGGGTAAACAAACCTCCCTGTCTTTGGCATCTTTGAGAAGTTGCATAGCTTGGGCGACCATGAGGCTTTCTTTCTGCTCTTGCATCCACGCTGATTCTCCCCTCCGGGGTCTGGCACTGATTACTCCTTGGGGGGGTCCTCCCCCAGTCTGGTAGCCTCCCCACTCCAGTTGACCATCTGGCTCGCTTTGATTCCTCTCCCAGTCGTAATTTCTCCATCCATTCTGAAGTCTCCCCCCCCCCCCGGGTAGAGGGAAGGTATCGTAGAACCTACAGCTCCTATCTGGTCCTGATCACTGTCTTGATCTGACATTGTTTGGTTTCCAACCCCCTCGGTAGTTATCCGGGATGGTTATAAATGAGATCTTGCTTAATGTCAGGTGTGCCTCCTTTCAGATTTCAGGAAAGAATGACCACGGAAAGAATTACCCCAGGAAAGAATGACCATTTTCTTGGAGTAAAGGTACTTTTACTAAAATAGAACTGAATGCAGCCAAAGGAAAGCAAGATCTGAAGCAATAGGCACGAAAATCACATGTAGAAAGCTTCCCTCCCATTGTCCAGCATAAATCATCCAATCCAAAGGTTCTCCAGAGGTCAGGTGGAATCAACATCTGGCAGTGTCATCAATCTGGAATGTCAGGGCCGTTGATTCGATAGCTGCTTCAAAGGCACAGGACTGCAGCTACGTTTCGTTTTCATTTCCCCTTCCTCTCATCCTCCTGCAGGCTTCCCCAACTAACAACTCAGTAGCTCCCCCTCCCCCCGTTACCATGGCAGCCGACAAGCAAGCATTGAAAGAGCAGAGGCTGACTCCTCTAAGGCTTCCGAGTTAGGCGCGGCTAGGAGGCTATCAATCGAGAGATCGTGAAAGCCTTAAAAAGGGCAGATTCTCTGAAGACTGTCCCTCAGTGGTCCCTTGACAGAGAAACCAGTTCCCACCTTTTTACCCTGCAGCCATTGGAGCTGCAGAAGGAGTTTGACAGCTGCCCTGCTTTGCAGTGATTGCCAGATGGCGCCAGCAAGCAAATGGAGCTTGATCTGCTAGCAACAGAGAGACTCTGCTGAGTTCAGTTCCTCAGACAGCTCAGAGCAGTTCCGCCTGGCAACAGCCTGTCAGGCTTAGATCAGCAAGCACAGAGGCCCCTTTCAGACAAATAGCTGCTGAAAAACGGCAGAGCACTTACCACCCAACATGGGGGATATTATTTCTGAGACCATTGCTAGAGCCTTAGCTGCTAGCAGGCAGCAGGTGCTAAAGCCTGCTTCCTTATCTTCTGCTGGCCCTTTAACACCTGCCTTTCCCACTGGGCCAGTTGAAACAAGGAAATCTGCTTTATTGCAGGAATATTACTCCCCTTACCAGTCACATCATTCTTCTGTATCTGGGGAGGAATCAGGCAGAGATCTGGACTTGTCTGAGGATGAGGGTCTGCTGCCTGAGCAGCCAGTATTTTCTGGTCTTTTCAAGCCTGCAATTTTCAAGGCAAGGAAATCCACTAATATGCCTTTTACCCTGTCCTCTATGGAACCTGTTCCAGGACCTTCTGATGCCACAGGTTCTTTGTTTTCTGAGTCAATTAATGAGACAGAGGTAGTACCCTCCCCTCATCTATTTCTGGATCTTGTAAAGCGCACATCCAGCGACTGGGCCTAACCCTGGTTCCCTGGACAGACAGCTGTATAATGTTAGGCCTGAATTATCGCAGGCTCTGTCATTGCCTTCAATAGATGCACCTGTGGCTGCTTTGGCTGAGCAAACAGTGCTCCCTGAGGAAGGTCTCAGACCCAAAGATAAGAGATCTGAACAAGCACTAAGAAAGATGCACCAGACGGCTGCCTGAGCCATGAAGGCGGCCACATCAGCCTCTTTCTTTAACCGGGCGCTGCTCGTATGGCTTAAGCAGCTGCAGAATAGGATCCCTTTGGGAGGTAGCAGAGCCCACCAGGACTTGAATAAGTTACAGGCGGCTCTGGAGTTCTCCGCCAACGCGACGCTGAACGCCACAAGGTTTGCGTCAAAGTCCATTGCCTCCAATGTGACCTCTAAGCGACTCCTCTGGCTCCGCCAGTGGCAGGCGGGTGTCAAGCAGAAGTGGAGGTTGGCTTCCGCCCCCTTCTCTGGAGAGCGACTTTTCGGGGACGCACTGGATCCACTGCTTATAGAGACATGACAAATGTAAGGTGCTTCCATCCCTTTCGCGATGGTCAGAATCCCGTCCCTCGCCTTATTTCCGACGGCAAGTTTTCCCTGGGACTGAGCGGGGCTTTGGGCTGTCCCGGCCACAGCGCCCTTTCCAGCAGAGGCAGGATCCTCAACCAGACAGGGCAGGGAGGTATAGACTATTCCCATCTAAATGACCCTTTCGAAGGGGAGGGAGCCATTCTTTCAGACGCCAACATTAATTCTAGTACAGGCTCTCCCATTGGGGGACACCTGGCAATGGGAGGGCATAACCACGGGTTCTGGAGACAGTCCACTCAGGCCTCTCCTTGGAATTCCTCTCCACACCCCCGAAGTTTTTCATTAGTTGCCCTGTATCAGGGAACAGCGTCAAGCGTGGGCTCATGGAAACTGCTATCCAACATCTTTTGGATATCCAAGCCATTCAACCAGTTCCAGAGGCCCAATGCGGCTTAGGATTTTATTCCATCCTCTTTGTAATTCCTAAAGCTTCGGCGGGGATGGTGGTGGTACAGGGCAATTCTGGACCTTAAGAGACTGAACCGCTGTGTTGTGTACAAGCGGTTTAAAATGCATTCGCTTCAGTCCGTTTTGGATGGTGTCAGGGAGGGTGACTTCCTCACTTCAATTGACCTCACTGAGGCTTATCTTCATGTCCCCATTTCTCTGAATCATAGACAATATCTTCGTTTCTATTATCAGGCCCGACATTATCAATATAGGGCCTTGCCCTTTGGCCTGTCATCAGCGCCTAGGGCCTTTACCAAATTGCTTGCTTCCTTAGCAGCACACCTCCAGGCTGTTCCTGTGCGCATCCAGTGCTATCTGGACGATATTCTGATTCAATCTACATCCAGGTCCCAGGCCTATAGGGATCTAGGAATAACTGTACAGCTGCTTTAGGATCACAGGTTTTCAATTAATGTCAGCAAGAGTAACTTGACACCGACTAATCGGTTGCTGCATTTGGGGGCAGACATAGACACCTTAGAGTGCAGGGTGTATCTCTCTCAGGAGAGGCAGACGAGCATACGGGATCTGGTAGGCCGGGTCCGAGGTGACCAACTCGTGTCCCTGTTAACACTTTCACAGCTCCTGGGGAAGATGGTATCCTGCATCTCCATTGTGCCTTGGGCTCATTTCCATGCCAGGGCTCTCCAATGGTTTCTTCTCTCCTATCAGAGATCAGGCAGGAGCACTTTACCTTGCAAGGTTAGAATTTCACAGGAGGTAGTCCACTCCCTACTATATTGGGAATCTGAGGCGATTACTAAAAGTTGCCTTTTCAAGGAACCGGAGTCAGTGACAGTAACAACAGATGCCAGTCCTTTTGGCTGGGGAGCACATCTCCTGAATAGAGTGGCACAGGGCCAATGGTCCCAGAGTGATTTGACCCATAATATAAACTGGCTGGAGCTTAGAGCAATCCATCTGGCTCTTCAGCAATTCCAAGACAATGTGGCCACAGGCATGTGCTGATTCGAATAGATAATGTTGCCACTAAGGCACATGTTAACAGACAAGGGGGTACCCTATTCAGGTCCCTTATGAGAGAAATGGAGAGACTCTGTCTTTGGGCGGAGTGGCTCCATATGTCCCTGAGGGCAGAGCACATTGCAGGGACTTCTAATGTACAGGCAGATTGGTTTAGCAGGGCCATGATTGATCATGCTGAGTGGTCCCTGCATCCCTGATTTCTGTCCCAGGCCAAGGCATTCACTGGAGAGAAAATGGCATACACTAGATGTGAAATTGGCACTCCAGATTTATATTAAATGGGCTTCCTCCTTTTGGAGGACGGAGTCGCTCTTTGTCTCATTTCAGCCAACCACTTTAGGAGCTAAGGTCACTCTCTCGACCCTGGGCTACTGGATTTGGGTGTGTATTGCCAAAGCATACGAGATACAGGCCCTTCCATTGCCAAGAGTATTACAGCACACTCCACGAGCAGTGCAGCCACAAGTGGGGCATGGGCTACACAATCATCCCTGGAGGAGGTTTGCAGGGCTGCCACTTGGTCCTCCCCGTCCCCTTTTATCAAGCACTATAGGCTGGACAGCTATGCCTCTGCTGAGGCAGCCTTTGGTAGGCAGGTTCTACAGAGAGTGCATGCAGATGAGGGGATCTCGGGCCAGGCTGTGGCCCACCCGTAAGGACACAACCACTTTTGTATGTCCCATTCCTGGATGCTGCCTCCACTACGATGGAGAAGGAGCATTGGTCCTACCTGATACGATCCTTCTTGTTGAGTGGAGGCAACATCCAGTCCCTCCCTAGCGTAGGGCTGTCCTAGGTCCACATTGGATCATACCAACGATGACTACGTCGGGTCTGTCCCTTCGCCAAAAGCTGGAGACCGTTAGCAGATGGCGTGTCTTTACAGCTTTGACAGATTCAGTCTTATTGGCTGACAGACAAGGACAACCCATTCCTGGATACTGCCTCAATGAGAAGGATCGTATCAGGTAGGACCAACGCTCCATCTAATGACATACATAGAACAGAATATTAGCAAATCATTAACAACTTATTCTAGTGCTATATGGAAAATAGAGCAATACTGTAGCAGAACAATAGAATCAGTAGATTATGTGCTCATAGACTGTGCATAGAGTATACCAAGATGCTCAGTGTTTGTTAATTATTCCACCTCTTTCGTCTTATTTGGGTGACACTAAACATTGCTCATTTATTTTTTAACCCAGAGCTGAGATATGTGTAAAAGAAGTTAGATTTAGTGTAGTAGTTGGGAAATATAACACCAACCCCCAACATTTACATTCCAGACATTTTAAAATTTGAGACATATTTAAATATTATGATTTTGCATTTTATAAATAGTTTACATTTATATGCTTATTTTTGTTTATTTTTGTTCCACTTTTCTGTATTGTAGTCTATGATTATATAAATATATAAGCATTAATTTATAAATTAATAGAGCTGACAAATTTTGCAAGGTAGCACTGTGCCACAAAATAAGATCTCAAATCATAGTTTTAGTTTGGTTTGGATTTGATATTGGGTAAAGTATAATTTTGCTGAATTTAAACAAATATCGTGTATTCATCAACCGGTTAATTTATTATTAATACTCTTATGCTGCTTCGTGACATGGCTTTAAAAAGTTTAATAGCAATTGCATATATGACAACAGATATCAGAAGCTTTTTATCCTTTCAGCCAGGGTGGAATGACAGGATGAATTAGGGACCTCAGGAGTGAGCCTCCTCAGTAATAGTCCTGTATCCTCTGAAGCATATTTTCCCCAGAGATGAGGCTGATTCCATTCTTATTAGTGTTATGTAGAGCTGTTATGATCCAGAGGGAAAGAATGGTAGATGGCCTGTTCTCTTGAGAAAGGTATATCACATTGGTGGGAAATTATTTAGATTTGATTTATATATTAGTTTATAGTCTTTAAGGAGAATTTGTAAGCTATTCAGAATCAGTTTGATTGGATCAGCATGTAAAGCCAAGTGATAAATAAGTAAACATGCTTGACATTTATGACTTGTCATAATGCAAGCCAAGGTTCACTGTTACGTTTAAATGCAGTCATTATTTACTTTATTATTCCATAACATAAAACTTAACTTTAGAATTTCCTTCAGAATCATAAATAAGAGTTGTGTTAGCAAAGCGTGCTGAACTTAAGTCAACATGATTTTTGCTCAGTTTGTTTAATAATTAAATAGTTTTTTTATTAAAAAGTTTTATAAAAAGTACAAACATTTTCTCCCCCCCCTCCCACTCATTCCCCCACCCCCCTCCCAACCCCCCCCCACCCCCTCCCCCACCCCCCTCCCTCCCCCCTTGGCTTCCCGGGATTAGCTCAGGGTACAAAATGTACAAACATAATACTATAATTAACTAACCATATAATATATCATTAATAACCTTGTTCTTTAACTTCTGATAATAAAAAAAAACACCAAATCCTACTTAATATGACTATCTCTACTGCATATGTCATTCATAAGCTAACTGAAAATTCTTATTCCGATATTTATTTTGAATATAGTCTATCCATTTTCTCCATTCCTTTATATATCTTTCATTTGAATAGTCTTTAAGATATGCGGAGATTTTTGCGATTTCTGCCAAATGCACAACCTTTATTGTCCATTCTTGAATCATAGGTATTTCTTGTTTCTTCCAATACTGTGCCACCAGTAGTCTTGCCGCTATTATTAAATTTAAAATCAATTTTATTTCTAGTCCAGTACAATCTGTTATAATACCTAACAAAAAAAACTGTGGCGTAAATTTAATCTTTTTCTTTAATATATTTTGAATTATCCACCAAATTCTTATCCAGAACGCCTTAATACTTTTACATGTCCACTATATATGAAAATACGTGGCGTCCTGACATCCACATCTCCAACATCTGGGCTGAATAGTTGGATACATATAAGCTAATTTCTTTGGGTCTAAATGCCATCTATAAAACATTTTATAAAAGTTTTCTCTTAAATTTTGAGCCTGTGTAAATTTTACATTTCTCACCCATATATTTTCCCATGTATCTAACATTATTATTTCCCCTACATTTTGTGCCCATTTTATCATACAATCCTTAACTAATTCTGTCTCCGAATCTATTTCCAATAATGCATTGTATAACCTTTTTATGTGCATTTGGCCCTGGTCTCTTATTTGCTTAATCAAGTTCTCTTCATATTGTAAAATACCCTTTAGGTCTTCCTTCCATCTGGCCTATAGCTGGCCATATTGAAACCAAGTTTTAATTATTCCTTGATCTTTTAGTTGTTGAATAGTTTTTAACTGAAACCCCTGCCCTTCCTTCTCCAAAAGTTGCTCATATGAAATCCCATCTTGCTTTTGCTCTATGTTTATATTTTCAATCGCATGTCTGGGTATTGCCCAAATCGGAATTCTATCATTTAATTTATAACTATACTTTTTCCATACTCGTAACAAGGAACTTCTTAATATATGACTTTTAAAGATATTATCTACCTTTTTATCATACAGTAAATATGCATGCCAGCCGTAAACCAGGCCATACCCTTCAACATTTAATATCTTGTCTTCTGTTAAGTTAATCCAGTCACTAACTAGTGATAAAACAGCTGCCTCATAATAAAGCCCTAAATTGGGCACTTTAAGTCCACCTCTTTCTCGAGAATCCTGCATTATTTTCTGTTTAACTCGAGGTTTTTTTCCCTGCCCAAACAAACGTTGCTATACCTTTTTGCCATTCTTTCAGTATTTTATCAGTTTTAAGTATTGGTATTGTTTGAAAAAGGAACAAAAACCTTGGTAAAAGATTCATTTTTATGGCAGCTATCCTTCCTAACAGTGACAATTGTAACTTACGCCAATTCTGAATCTCTAATTGCATCTTTTGCCACAATAATTCATAATTATAGTGATATAGTTTCGAATTGGTTGTCAGGATATTTATTCCTAAATACTTGAACTTTTTAACTACTTCAAATCCTGTTTGCTTCTCCATCTCTTGTTTTTGTTTAACAGTCATATTTTTAGCTATTGTCTTTGTTTTGGCTGCATTTATTTTAAAGCCAGATATTAATCCATACTCTTTAATTATATCCATTAATATTCTAACAGATTGTAATGGTTGAGTTAAGGTAACAACCAAGTCATCCGCAAAAGCACGCAGTTTATATTCATATTGCCTAAATACAGATTATTATATAATACAGATAATCTGTATTCCTTTTATTTCTTCTGAATCTCTTATATTATTCAACAAAATTTCCAATGATAAAATAAATAATAATGGAGACAAGGGGCATCCTTGCCGTGTACCTTTTTCTATTAAAAAATTATCAGTTAAGCCTCCATTAACTATTATTTGTGCTGTTTGTTTCTGATATATAGCCTTTATTGATTGTATAAAAGTATCACCAAACTGCATTCTTTCAATTAAATTTAGTAAAAGCTTCCAATTAAGACGATCAAATGCTTTTTCGGCATCTAAAAAAATTATACCTGCAGGGACCTGGTTGTTCCTTTCTAAATATTCCAGTACATTAACAATATGTCTTACATTGTTTTTCATTTGTCTGCCTGCTATAAAACCCATTTGATCATAATGTATTATTTGTTGCAATACTTTCATTAATCTATTTGCCAACACCTTAGTAAATATCTTATAATCCATATTTAACAATGAGATATAGGCCTATAATTTTTTGGATCTGTATGGTCCTGACCTTCCTTTGGTATTAAAGATATAAAGGCTGCTTTCCAGGAGGGAGGAACCTTACCTCCCTGTTGTATAGTATTAAATAATTATTTCATTGGTTCAGCCATCTCTTCATGTAAATTTTTATAATAGACCGCCGTCAGGCCATCAGTTCCTGGGGCCTTGCTCATCTTTAAATCTTTAATTGCAGACATAATTTCCTCCAAAGTAATTAATTGAGTTAACATATCCCTTTGTTCTTGTGAAACTGGCTGAATATTTTGTTTCTTAAGAAATCCATCTATATCCATATCCTGAATCTTATCTGCCTTATATAATTCTGAATAATAATCTGTAAACGACTTCTTAATTAATTCTTGCTGAAAGACCTCCTTTCCTTTATATTTAATTTTTTCAATTGTTCTTTGACTTTGTTTCTTTCTAAGCATATAAGCCATCCATCTTCCAGGCTTGTTGGCATTACAAAATGTATTATATTTAGCATACTGTAAATTAGTTGCTGTTTGATCTGCAATCAACATTTTAAATTGTTCTTTCAGCAAGTTAATAACCTCTTTAACTTTATTATCCCTTGGGGTTTTTATCAAAAGTTGTTCATTTTCCTTAATTTGCTCTTCCAACACCCTTCTTTTTTCCCCTTGCTTTTTTCTAAATTTATTATTCATATAAATCAAGACACCCCGCATATAAGCCTTACTAGCATCCCATACCATTTCCATTGAGGTACCCTTTTGCATATTCATAATAAAATATTCTTTCAAATACTTACATTCCTTGATATTTTCCCCATATCTGAATAGGTTTTCATTTACTCTCCAGGATCTCTTTGGTCCCTTACAATAATCTATTTCTACCCATACAGGGCTATGGTCTGTCAACGTTCTTGGAAAAATCTTTGTTGTCTTCACCCTAGGGAAAAGATCATTAGATATTAATATAAAATCTATCCTTGAGAAGGATTGATGTCTATCTGAGAAGAAGGTAAAATCTTTATCTGTTGGATTTCTGTCCCGCCAAATATCTTTCAACTCCCATTCCTCCATCAAATCAAAAAAAGATCTTGGCAGTTTAGCTCTTGAGGCAACACTTTGATTCGATCCTAACTTGTCTTTTCTGACATCAATTACTCCATTCCAGTCCCCAAGCAGAATACATGTTTTATATTTCCAATTGGTCATTTTAGCATGTAAAAAACTGTAAAAAATCTCCTGTTGTTGATTGGGTGCGTAAACCCCCAGTATCAAAGTTTTCTGACCTTCAATCAAGACTTCAATTGCCAGATATGTACCCTGCTCGTCTGATTCAATTAATTTAGAAATTAAATCTTTCTTCAGGTAGATAACTATACCATTTTTTTTCTCTGATGATGCTGCAACATAATGCGCGCCCAATTTTGAATTTATTAAGTATTTTTGGTCCTGTATTCTAATATGAGTTTCCTGCAAACATATAATGTCATTCTTAAATTGTTTAAGATAGGTAAATATCTTCCTTCTTTTCTGCGGAGAATTCAAACCATTAACATTCCAAGTCAGGAATCTAGTTCCCATGCTTGAACTTCTGAAGCCTCAGGAGCATTTGTTGGTTTTCCAACTCTAACCGACTTTTCGGTCTGGCTCCCCCCACCACTTCTGTTTTGGCAATTTCAGAATTGGTAGTTGCAGTTGTTGAATTTTTAACTCCTCCTTACGTTTTGCTGTAGCCGCTCTAGTCATTCTTTGTTCTCTGGGTTCTACATCCGCCATCCGGCTTGTTGAAATTGTGATTCCCCCCTGTGCGGTGGATAACAATTCTTCTTGTGGTAACTTCTCAGCTGTTTCTTTAACTTTAATTTCAGGAGATTTTGGCCTTCCAGCCTTTAAAACGTTTATGTAGAAATCCCTTGCTTTATCAATCGTATTCAACCTATATCTTTCTCCAGAAAAATTCACCACCAAGCCGGCTGGAACATCCCATCTGTATTGTAGCTGACGATTCTTTAACTCCTCCACCAAAAAAGAATAATCTCTTCTTGCTCTTAACATCTTTCGGGGAATTTCTTTCATTGTCATCACCTCTTGTCCGTCCACTTCTAGCTTTTTTTTGTAAGTTGCTTGCAGCACTTCATTGTGCACATATCTTGTAGTGAAATATATTACTATATCTCTTGGTAACTTTCTCTGTCTTGCCACCCAGGAATTAACTCTAAAAATTTTATCCATTTGCCACATCACTTCGCCTTTTGGCATTCCCAGCACCTGTGCTACTGCTTCTCCCAGCTTCTCCTTCAAATTTTCTTTTTTATCTTCTTTCACCCCTCTAATTCTCACTGCAAACTCCATTTCTCTATATTGCATAAGTAACAAATCCATCTCAGATCTCTCAATTCTTTGCTGAGCCATATCCAACTTGTTGCTCAAAACTTCAGTAGTTTCTTTAACTTCTTCTATTTTAGAGTCCAAATTTTCAGCTTGAGCAGCAAGCCCTTGAAATGCATAAAGTATATCTTCTCTAATGTCCACATTACGTGCTGCCAATTCCTCTGTAACTGTTTGGATTTTAGTATCAATCACAGCAGTGAGATCTTCTGCAACATTTTGAATTCTGGCTGTAAGATTATTTTCTGTAGCACTCAATGCTCCTTGAATAACCTGTTGTATCATTTCAATTGTTAAAGTCTGAGTCTCTTGTACTTTAGGAGCATGAGCGGGAGAGCTGCCAGCACTAGATGTGCCTTTTGCTGGAACTGTTTTTACTGGGGGAGGTTTTGTAGCCATTTTGAAGAGAGTTTGTCTTTCCCCTCCTCCTTCTTTTATTTACTTTTTTTTTCCTTCTTCCTGTATTCTTAAAGTTTCTTTTAATTAAAAAACAGCCAAATAGTCCAAATTTCTTAAAAGCCAACAAACAATTCTTTAAGAAAAAAGAAAAAGAAAAAGAAAATCCTCCTTCTGGCAAATCATTAACAGAAGAAAAGTTTCTTTGAGGCTGTGGCAGTAATCAGTTCACTTTCCCAGCCACTCAGGCCTCAATTGCCATTTTTTCCCCTTTTTACTTTGTAGCTTCCGAAGGAGGCAATCCACAAAAATAAAGAAGCAAAATACTTGCAATTAAAGTCCTCCTGGCTGATCCCGTCTGCTTCTTGTTATTAAATTCAGTTTAAAAAAAAAAAGAATGCAGATGCGGTCGCGGCTTGTAAATCTGCCAAAGCAGAGACGTTCCCAGTCTGGAGCTCTTGGCTGGCTTCTGGGGAACTCAGCCTTTCACCCCCACAGAAATTCTTCTGGGGGGCTTTGGCGAGCTCTACCCCCACCAGCCGGCTCTTCGCTTCCCCCTTTTGCCCAGGGGGAAGTTTTCAAACCTCCCGGCAGCGTTGGATTGCTGCACGGGGGTTTTTACAGTACCACGGAGCGGGCGTGCTAATTAAGGCGCCATCCAGGCTCGCGGAGCCGCCGGAAGTCAATAATTAAATATTGTAATTCCAAATTAATTGGATGGTTTTCTGATTTCCCCTGTGTCCTTTTAATAATTAGATTGATGGGTAGCATATTTCATACAATAATTTATATAAAATTACATTCAGAACCTGTTTCTTTTTAGAAATTTGTACAGCGAGCTTAAAATATATTTTTATCTCTTTGCAATATTGTGTACAAAAGTATTTTCTTTGTGAAATTCTGACTCTGTAATTTAAAGCTATCTTCTATCAAAATACTATATTTTGGCTGTATCCTGTATTTTTTCTCTATTTTAAATCTTGCATCCTAGGGAAGAGGCAATATTGTATCCCTTTACAGGTAGTCCTCAGCTTATGACCACAATTGAATCCCAAATTTCTAAACCTACGCAAGACAGTTGTTGGGTGAATTTTGACCCATTTTATAACAATTTTTGCCACACACAGAGTAATTCACTTGTTAAGTGAATTACTGCAGTTATTAAGTTAGTAACACAGTTGTTAAGTGAATCTGGCTTTCCCATTGTCTGTGTCATAAGGTCACAAAAGGTGATCACATGACCCCGGGACACTGCAACCAACATAAATATGAACCTGTTGCCAAGCACCTGAATTTTGATCACAGGACCATGCAATCAGGATGCTGCAATGGTCATAAGTTCTCCAAGGAGCTGAGGGAGATGAAGTGCCGGAAAAGACGCCTAGAGAGCGGTTGGAGGGCCAGCTGGTCTGAATCTGACCTGACACTGGTGAGATCTCATATTAAGGCTTACCTAGTGGTGATAAAAGTGGCGAAATCCAACTATTTTGCCACTCTTATTGCGTCATCAGATAATCGCCCAGCCGCCCCGTTTAGGGTGACCTGCTCCCTCCTCCATCTGGGAACGCGGGATGACCCCTTGCAGGGCCGAGCTGAGGATTTTGTACAGTATCTGTATGATAAAATCACTCAGATTCGGGAAGACTTGGCCGCTGATTGAGTTAGTTCAGACGAGATGACTGAGGCAGATCTTGAGAGTGTTATCTGGGAGGAGTTCGACCCTGTGGCTCCCGAGGACATGGACAGGATCTTGGGACGGCTGAACGCGACACATGTTTATTGGACCCGTGTGCCTCCTGGTTAGTGCTGGCTTCCTGGGAGGTTACACGAGGCTGGCTCCAGAGGATTATTAACGCTTCCTTGAGTGAGGGTGCCCTGCCGACTGCCTTGAAAGAGGCGGTGGTGAGGCCTCTCCTCAAGAAGCCCTCTCTGGATCCGGTTGTTTTGGCTAACTATCATCCAGTCTCCAACCTTCGTTTTATTGCGAAGATTGTTGAGAGTGTGGTTGCGCGGCAGCTTCCCCAGTACCTGGATGAAGCTGTCTATTTAGATCCGCTCCAGTCTGGCTTCAGGCCTGGGTACAGCACGGAAACGGCATTGTCGCATTGGTGGATGATCTCTGGAGGGCTCGGGGTAGGGGTTATTCCTCTATCCTGGTCCTGTTAGATCTTTCAGCAGCTTTTGATACCATCAACCATGGTATCATGTTGCGCCGGCTGGAGGGATTGGGGGTGGGAGGCACCGTTTTGCAGTGGTTCTCCTCCTATCTCTCCGACCGGTTGCAATCTGTGTTGACGGGGGCAGCGGTCGACCCCGAGGCACCTTGTTTGTGGGGTGCCACAAGGGTCGGTCCTCTCGCCTCTCCTGTTCAACATTTATGTGAAGCCGCTGGGTAAGATTATCCGTGGTTTTGGGGTGGAGTTCCATCAGTACGCTGATGACACCCAGCTGTACATCTCCACCCCAGACCATCCCAACGATGCCTTGGAAGTGATGTCCCAGTGCCTTGAGGCCGTGCGGGTCTGGATGGGGAGAAACAGACTTCGACTCAACCCTTCCAAGACCGAGTGGCTGTGGCTGCCGGCGTCCCGGTATAGCCAGCTGGTGCCATCACTGGTTATTGGGGGAGAATCACTGGCCCCCACGGAAAGGGCTTGCAACTTGGGCGTCCTCCTGGACTCACAGCTGTCTTTAGAAGAGCACACGACGGCCGTGGCCAGGGGGGCTTTCTATCAGGTTCTCCTGATACGCCAATTGCGTCCCTTTCTAGATCAGGACTCCTTACGCACAGTCACTCAAGCACTCGTCACTTCTCGCCTGGACTATTGCAACGCTCTCTACATGGGGCTCCCCTTGGGGTGCACCCAGAGGCTCCAACTGGTGCAGAATGTGGCTGCGCGGGGGATTATGGGAGCGACGGGGCGCTCCCATGTGACACCTCTCCTGCGTGAGCTGCATTGGCTTCCAGTGGACTTTTGGGTGTGCTTCAAGGTGTTGGTGACCACCTTGAAAGCGCTACATGGCTTAGGGCCAGGGTATTTACGGGACCGCCTTCTGCCACCAATTGCCTCCCACCAACCAGTCCGCTCCCACAGAGAGGGCCTCCTCAGGGTGCTGTCAGCCAGGCAATGTTGGCTGGCGACCCCCAGGGGGAGAGCCTTCTCTGTGGTTGCGCCCACTCTTTGGAACAACCTTCCCCCAGAGATACGAGTGATCCCAGATCTCTGGGCGTTTCGTTGGGCCCTTAAAACCCATTTCTTTCAGTTAGCTGGGCTGGCTTGACCCCATACTTGGTTTTTTAAAGTTTTATATGGATTTTAATTTGAATTGTTTTAAATCACGGGCCAAATTCTATTTAAATTATTTTAAAGAGTCTTAACTTTTGTATTCAATGTTTTTAGTTTGGCTGAGTCTGGAAGGAGTCTGGAGGAGAAGAGCGGTATAGAAATTTAAGCAAACAAACAAACAAACAAATAAATAAATAAATAAATAAATGTGTGAAAAACAGCTGTAAGTCACTTTTTTCAGTGCTGTTGTAACTTAGAATGGTCACTAGATGAATTGTGTAAGTCAAGGACTACCTATACTATATTCTATACAGTATAGTATTGTTTCTATATCCCTTGTCACTGCTTTTGTGTCTAAATTTTGTTTTTCCAAACGTTTTTCAATGGCGTCAATGCAGTATTCCAGTTTGAACATCATACTACAGTATAATGTAACATGACCAAATAGTATATAAGGGTAAGCAGTGTAGCTTGTAGCTGCTGACTCCATCTATGCATAGACATGTTTAATAACTATGTTAACAGCTCCATGAGTGATTTGTGTACATATTGTGTGAACTATGAACAGGGACTTGGTTTTTTTCAGGAAAGCAAACCAGAGAAAGGAACCACCATGTATTTGGTATTTCTTTCTCTGTCTTGTCTGTTTCATGCAGTGATGTGCTAAGCAAACTGTGGAGATATCTGTCATATTTATCAGCCACACCCATTTTGGGAGAAGTGAGTGAGTGTAATCTGAATTGTCCATTCACTACTAACGCAAATAATTTGATACCCAGACCAATTTACTAAGGGCAATGGCATAACTGACTCTATCGTTCCTGTATTTATAAGCATCCTGTGAAGTTTCCAAAAGATGCCCTAATTAATTCATGAGCCTCGAGACACATCACTTGAAAAATTGACCTGAAAGAAGGAGAATGGATTGGTTTCCAAAAATATCTAATATGTAACTTTTATAGCCTAACCAATTCTTAATGCAGGTACAGGTGCTTATTACTGAAGTATTAGAAACTCATCTGACATGTATTCTTCTTCTGAATTTTCCTAAGCTAATACTGTTCCTGTCTCCCCTTTTTCTATTCTCATATATTACGTTGCAATTCTTCTGCTGGCAAGTGACTGCAACTTTCTCTTAACAATGTGCCCTTCAGATGTGCTGGGTTTGTAACTTGTTGCTATATTGGTCATGCTAGCTGAGGAATTTTGAGAAATAAAATTTCAGTGCATCTGAATGGCATCAGGATTGCAGAAAATAAACATGATTAAATGAAACTGGAAAAGTAATGGCTGAGGCTTTTCTTAAATCTGGAAATGTATATATTTTCTTATTACTCATTTCAATAAAACATAATTGGTTTGTTAAGTATTTTGGGGAAGGAGAATATTAATATCAATTCCTAAAGTTGTCATGGCAACTATGATTTTTTTTTCATTTCTACATTATTGGTTTTCCATCCCCCCTGCCAGCCTTTGTTAATTTTTTGAAAAATATGTTTAGAAAATCTTACTATTTTCCTGCTCCAGCCATTTGATAAAGATAGATAAGAGGGAATCTTTTCCCCGAAACCAGAAGTACAAAATAAGTTCCTGCCTGAAAATGTCATATTTCTGTTTTCAGGGAATAGAACAGTTGAAAAAAGAAGAGAGAAGATGGGCTAAAAAAACAAAATGGATGAACATGAAAGCAGTATTCGGCCATCCGTTCTCTATAGTTTGGCTTAGCCCATTTGCTACTCCAGACCAAGGAAAAGCCGACCCATATCAGTATGTGGTCTAAGAATTCCTGACAACATTTTCACCCAAACAAAACTGCATTTGCGGCACTATGGCTATTACATATGAATGTTTCCAATGAAAAAACCGTTTGTTTAAAGACAAACTGCCTGTAAAGGGCAGATAACCGCAGAAAAAAGATGGGGGCGGGGGGGGAAGCAGGTCTGTATTCTGCAAACTTTGGTAATTCTTCATCTCTGGCTGAAGCATTTTCTTCTTTTTTTTTTACTTAATAATTTGACTGGCCTATTTTTTTCCTGTCTGCTTGCTGACACAACTAATGTAAAGGAGAAACTCCTCTCTCTCTGCCCACCTATGCTGACTGTGTAGTATTTACACAACCATTAAACAACAGCCTATGCCAGGAATATCATCTTATATGGGTAGTCATGAACTTCTTTGTGGCAGAAAATACTTTTATGTTGTGGTATTTTGTATGCGCCTGAGTTAAAGCCTCACATAATGTCTGAAATAATGGAAGAGAAAATACAGCTCAACTAGAAGGCCAGTTGATAACTTTGCTTAGTTTTTAAGCTTTAAAATCTGTTGCCAATATCTTTCTGGAAAGCAGGAATTGTCACTATTGGTTATATGAATGAAGGTTGTTATTTGTGTAGCTTTGTAACGCCTTATAATTGAAGAAATATGGGAAGTTAATTTAAATGTGTAGAATAGCAAGATAAAATTTGTATTAATTAAAAAAGGGGAATGGTTAATGAATAGTGTTTATGTATAGAAGAGGCTTAAAAATCCAGGTAAAAGTCTAGCATTGTTCTATAATTTTATTTTTAACATTACCTCCTTTTTATATCTTTAGATATTTGTTCTGCTTTAATTCTATACATATATATTTTACAATTAGAACTGTCATGTGTAAAAAGATCATGCATGCCTTCGTTCATGATTAAATTGATGGCAAACTGTATACATAGTAAGAGCTTGGAAATGAGGACTAAATAGAAGGCATTCTGTTTAAAACAAACATAAGTAGAACATCTTATACCCAAACTGAGTGAGTCGGTAACACTTTGAAATATAGGCTGGGATTTCATTGCATATTTTCGATTTTAAAAATTTTGATGGTCTCATTTGGAAATTAATGTGAATGCTGCATTTTTTCAGTACTGTCAATGCTTCCATATGGGGAACAAATGCAATAAACCTTTTCTGAACACTGCTTCTGTGCCTTTATTTAAAAAAAGTTCTTCTAAATTCCATTGTCCTCCAGATTGTAGATAGTTTAGTAATTAGTATTAAATTTATTTGGATCAAATAATACTGTGGCTACATTTTTATATTCTATCATTATACGTTCAACAAGCAAGCAGACATTTTTGTAACAAAATTAGTTTCCTATTTCCACAATTACATATTAAAATTTTTAGTGCAGAAGAGTATATTTTGTGGGTCAGTAATCCTCAATGATATATGTTAAGAGTTGTTTTGAAAAAAATACTTATAGCAATCATAAGAAATAGATATTACCTTTCAATCTTGGAAGTAAGAGTCACTGAGTTCAGTGAAACTTATTTTAAGCTATTATATTTAGATCATGATTTTGATTTTTTTTAATGATACTATAATTACTAGCCTATTAGACAAAGAACTTCAGTGATTTATAAAACAAGATATTGGAAAGAGAATATGAAAATGTGTTTAGGTCTTACTCTACATATTAAAAGTAATTTACCAGATTTATTCCAGCAGACCAACTTTCCAGTGATGAGGGAGCATTTTCTGTTCCAGTTTTCATCAGTTTTCTAACTGTAGAATTTTATCTTCATGGAGGCTTGGATCAATTCCATTTTGAGGAATTTTTGACAGCATATTCTATAGTTTCCCAAGTTTTAAATATCTCTCTAGAAATTAAATAGATCTGAGGATGGGTGGTGCTGTTAGCTGTATTATTTTATGGTGTATTTTTGGTGAATCATAAAAATTATACTGCAATAAATTTGTCACAGGATACCATTTTGGATTTGCTATAATAAACTAATTTGTCCATCTCTGAAAAAAAGTCAAATAATTATATGTTTGCCTAGCTATCAATGAATAAAATTATTTACATTCAAGTCAAATAAATGATTTTACACTGAATTTGGTTGTTTATTCTTTCCAAACGGAATAGTTTATTTTACTAATGACTCATTGATCATTGAGTTCCAAACACAAATCGGAACTATTTCTAAAACATCAAAATATGCAAATCAGAGTGAATATATAATATAAGATAGGTAATTTCAATTTTTTGTAGTATGGTCCCTACTAGTTTTATTACTAGAACATAATAAACCTAATGCTGATGGTTACCCAATCCAAACTGCAGATTCATGATATTTCATAGCACTCGTTTTTGAAAGTACAGCATTGGGGATTGCTCAGAAACTAACATACTCTGAAACAGATCCCTAAAGTTTCTTTAGGGATTTCTAAAATATAATTGTAGCATTTCCATATTTAACAGGGAAATTTCACCTACAGGAAATCATAGCATTGATTCATAAAATCCAAAACATGGGATCAAGGGTATCCAGATAAAAACATCAAGTTGGTGACTGATTGCACAGATGGATCTGGTTTTTTCCCTAATAAACCTAAAAGAGGAATAGGAACCTTACATCTAGAATGAAATCAGATGAACATTTTGTAGTTGCAGCATCTTACTGAATTCAATATAAAAAATGATGCACTTATACTGATTCTCCAATGCTTAATTTTCTGTTTGAATGTTTTATTGTGAGTTGCGAACAAATCTATGTAGACAGTGGCAAAATAAATTTCTAAAAGATGTTATTTTCCCTATTGTCTCGCATTACAAATGCTATTTTCCCAAATTTTGAATCACCATACATTTTTTATAATTAAAACTGCCTTCTTAATCACTGTTTAAACATGGCAGTAATGTGTCTCATTTTGCTTACATTCTGAAATCTTCGGGAAAAGCTTTTAATAGAATCAGAAGGCTATTGTCGGAAGGGATCACTTAGAAATGCATTTATAAAAGAAAACATCTGGCTTAATGTGTTAACTTTAGATCAATGTTTTTCATTTCAGTGGGTATTTTAAATGAAAAAATGTTATATTAATATATTGCTGTGGAAATAGATTTTTCCCATCTTGATCCCTCTAATTCTGTAATTTTAGCCTTAGAACACAGGAAACTGCCTTAAAATTAAAACATACTCTCTTATCTTAAGAAAATACATTTGAAAAATTAGATATAATTTCCATAGACTTGCACATCTATTAGTATGTGCAAAGAATTTTTGTTTATTGAAGTTCCCTGAATGTTGAGAAGAGAACATAGGGTTGGCTGTATATGCAAGTTTAAACTGTACCTATGGATCTTGTCTCACAGACATTACTTCTCAGATTGCTAACTCTGAAATGATGTTTTGTTGACCATAGTTTTATGAAAACTTCTCTAGTTAAAAGTTACTAGAACTTTTAAATTTAGTTGATTAAATTCTTAAAGTGAATTTAATATTTAATTTCTTAAAATATTTTTGATCTCACTTGTAATTTTCTCCTCTTATTAATATTTTTTAAAATGAAAACATGTAGTGAAAATGTATTCCTTCTGTTATGTCACACATGAGCAGAGCTTCTTAAGCAAATTAACAATTATGCAAGATCCATAGTTAATCATGTCTTTTTTTCTTCAGAACTTCTGTTTATTTAATTTAATAATGTTATCCATTATTATTGCTAGATTTTTTAAAATTGAGCTAACTATTCAAAGCATTTTTAGATGAGAACTCTAGAGATCAAACCCATGGGGAAGCTCTTTTGTCTTTCTTCCAATGGATTTTCTGTGTGAAGAAAAAGTGGGTGGGGGAATGGGAGGTTTAGAAGTTAAAGATGGCATAACCTGAGCTCTTGTACAATTCCATTAAAAAAGCATAGCAATTGTACAATAAAAGTCTTGTGTAGAATCAACACAAGTTATTCTAAGAAAAAAAAAGTGGGGAATAAAGTATGCACAAAAATATTAGCCTTTAAGTTCCAGAATGAGACTTATGTAATCCTAATCAGAAAAATTCTGAGATATAACTAAGGTATCTTAGGGCATTCTGGGTAGACATTCATCAGATTTTAATTTGGCAGCTGTTAATCTAAAATATGGTAAAGAGTATATCATTTTTTTCACTAGGTGCAGATAAATATTTTCCAAATATTTTTTGGTTTCCTGTTAATGGCTGAAGAACATTGTAGACTCATATTTTTTCTTTTGAAGGTTTTTCTCTATCTACATTCAATAAATTCCTTAAATTATTTAAGTTATTATCTATCACATAACAGTGTTCTGTGTGCCTTTAATGAATAAATGAAAACTGTTTTGTCTTCTGCAGGGTATAGAACAGCTTAAAAAAGAGCAGCCAACCTGGGAAAAAGCCAGAGGCTGGGAAGGGATGAAACTGGCTTTTGGGGGTAATTTTTCACTGCGATGGTTCAGTCCCTTTTCAGACCTGAATTGCAAGAAGGCTCCACCAGCTGGGACTGCAACAGTTGCTCCATCGGAGATGGCTGTGCAAGAAGCCTTTGAACCACTTTATGATCCAATGATGGTTTTGGAAGTATTAAGTAATTAATATAAAGTATCTTTACAAATGTTTGTTCTTTCTATATTTCTGTACTTGACAGTAAGCTTTAAGGTACTACTGATGTATGAAACCATGGATTATTTTATCTTCTGGCTAAGCACCTCATTAAGCAAAAATAATGCAACTATTTTCCTTCGCATTTAACTGGTGATGGGTTAATTATATTTCAAGAATTGTACTTCATTACAGAAAAATTAACCTATCAACTTGAAGGAATAGCTTCTAAAAATGTGCAATAAAAATGCTGTTTAGGAGAAAATTGCCAAAGTTGGTTTAACCAGTTAGATATGAGGGGTATGTTTTCTCAAGGTTCAGTCACTGGCCAAAATCTAAGTTCAGGAATATAATTCTGATCCATAAAATTCCTGCTGAAGTTCAATGTGATCACTTTAAGCGGTCTCTTTAGGAGATATTTATGTGCTCTAAATTACTGTTTGTAATTTAGATCATTCTATTGCAAGCAGAACTACAAAAGTTATACATAATGGCAACTTTTAAACTAACTGATACTGATTACCTCAAAAAAGTTTGGGATGGGGCAATTGTAAGACCTAGTTGGGCAATTGTAGACAAAAGCTAAATTACGTTATCTTTCATTGTTTTGAAAGAGGTCATTAGATGGTTTATTTACAAATGTCCAAATGGTCTAATTTTAGCAGCAGTGTGATTTGTTCATGCAATTCTTAAAATTCCACATCTGAAGTATTACTAATTATAAACAGGTTCTCTTCTACTGTACATAATGGAAGCTCATGCATGTGTCCCTGAAGTGTGCACTTGTATATGATTGAGAAAGAGGACATAGATATTTCCAGCAATTAGTTGTCTTACTGCATGGATTTGGTTGATGATGAGGAAAGCCCATAAGTGAATTCTCTGTACAGCTTAAAAACAGACCAATTAACTTTAGGGTTTATTGATACAATACATTCTAAATAAAAGTGCCATGAACAGGGTTGTTGGAGATATTCCAGACCAATTTTAGCTCTAGAAACAACAATGCTGCAAAACACTATTGTGGTTTGGCAATGAGGATTATCTCTGGGAAGGGAGACCAATGAATCCTGCTATAAGAGAAGATTATATTAGTTAGGAATATGAAGGTCAATCCCTAATGGGCTCAATATTTTATTTCAATATTTGGTGTTCTTTTATAGTCTATATTCTTTTATAATCTATCACAGAAACCTGCCTTATGCTGCTTCTCACTTGAGATTGCATTTGTGAGCTCTCTTAATTGGCAGTAATATGGTCATGGCTTTTCTGTATTTGTACATTTCTATATGTCCCAAAGTGCTTTTCCAACTGGACTTTCTTGGGGTTTTTTTTCTTAAACATTTTGCTTCTTGTCCAAGAAGCTTCTTCAATTCTGAATGATGGGGGATGAAAGGATTTATATTCTTTGCCATTATTTGGTCGTTCCTTCCAGGGGTGGGTTCTAAATTTTTTTACTACCGGTTCTGTGGGCGTGGCTTATTTTGTGGGCGTGGTTTGGATGTCATTTGATTGGGTGGGCATGGCTAGCTGGTCATGTGACTGAGCTGGTCATGTGACCGGGCACATGGCTATGTGTATAGGGACTACTCAGAGGGCTGAAAAAAGTCATTTCTGACAGTTCTTCGCACTTTTGAGTGGTCCTCACACTTATGACATCCTCACATTTATGCAGCATTCTTAACAACCATGTCACTCATTTCACAACTGCTTCTCTTTACCATGGTGATAAGATAGGGCAAAAAACGTAAAATATGAGGACAGTCATAAGTTCGAGGACTGGTCAAAATAACCAGTCTTAACTTTTTCAGCCCTCTGAGTAGTCCATATGCATAAAAGGATACAGCAATAGAGAGGAAGGGAAGGAAGGAAGGGAAGGGAAATTAGAGTAGAGTGAGGGTAAGAGAGGGAGGAGAAGGAGAAAGGAAGAGGAAGTAGGGAGAAGAAGAGGGGGAAAGGGAAAGTAAGAAGGAAAGAAAAGAGAGAGGTGGTAGGTTTGAGGAGAAAGATTGCTGTACAATAAAAAAGATGAAAGGGAAGAAAGCCAACCCCAAACAAATATAAAGAGATTAAGATAAAGAATGAATTGTTAAACTTTAAAGAATAAAAGAGAACAAATATGAATAAATAGCAATAATTAGAAACACACATACAAACATAAAATGTATTTTCTTTGAACAGAGTATTTTGCCGGTTCACAAATTTAAACAGTGTTTAGTCATTTCAATTAAATTTACAATACAACCAGTTCTGCCCCCCCCCGGGCCCCCCCCCCTGTTATTTTTTCCCTTTATTTGGCCCCACCCCCAATCTATTGCTGCCTTCTGAGTCCCAGCTGATGGGCTATAAGGAAAAAAAAATATTACAATTTCTATATTTCCTTTTTGCCATATTTATTCCTCATCTATTTTTTTAAAAAACCAATATTACCCTTCATCCTCATCTCTAATCTTAATCAAATTCAATTTTTCCCTTCTATTCTATATTATACCCCTTCCCATTGTCATCTATTTTTATATCCATCCTCACATTGGGTAATTATGTAATATTACAGATGTTTAAAACAAATTCAACATTTTAATATAAATCAATTAGTTATATAACTATCTTTTTGTATATTAAGCAATATGAATATAAATATTCCAATTATTAATTATATTTACCAATAATAATAAACCAAATAATTTCCCCCAATATTCCTCCAAACCACAACTTAACCATTTCTGCTTTCAACACAATATACAATTAATAGTATCTCAATTATTACAATTCCCTAGTTAAATAGGGCTTTTTTTCTTTTGTGTTTTAAAATCTTGAACTCTCCTTTTTGCCCTAAATTTCCCAATATTTGCAGTTTTGCATCTACCTTTTTTGGTGAGGAAAAAGAAAAAGAAATCTCTCTCTGCCTCATTTTGTCACGTTGCAGCAAATCTTTACTTTCAGTTTCACTTTTTCAGAATAGTTGGGGGGGGGAATCTCTCCAGCACTCTTTGCAGCTAGTAACAGACCCCTGCATAAAACAGCTGAGAGCAAATCAGCTGAGAGTTGGGAGGCCGATCTAATCAACTTGTAATTAACCTATGCTGAAGCTGAAAGGGGCTGTTTTTTCTATTTTTGCAGGCACTGATCATTACATTTATTTTCTTTTAACACTGATCAGCTGTAGGGTGGCCCTTTGAAGCCCCACGGCAAGAGTTTAAACAGTTTTTTTCCCTCTAGCCATCAGCTGGGACTCAGGAGGCAGCAATAGATTGGGAGTGGGCGGGGTAAGCGAACGGCGACCGGGCCAGGAACCGGTTCAGGGGCGTGGCCAGACAATCTTATTACTGGTTCTCCGAACTATTAATTTTTTTTACTATAGGTTCTTGCGAACCGGGAGCAATCCACCACTAGTTCCTTCCCTTCTGCCCTATTCAGTCAGAACTGAAGAAGCTTCTTGAATGAGAAGCAAAATGTTTTCAAGGGAAAAAACCAAGCAAGTCCAGTTTTCTAAAAGTTGCCTTTTAGAAAAGCACCTTTGGGAAAATCATGACCTGGATGATTGAGAATCTCCACAGACATACATTTCTACATGTTAGATTCTGTTTGTTTTCAGACTCCTTGTATCTCATAGAAAAAAAGAAGGGAAATGGCATTAAAAAAGTTAGGGAAGATACATTCTGAGGTTTTACTGGAATAATTTTAAAAGACTCTTCTACATTAAATAAGTGCCTTATTTGGATCAAGTCTGTTTCATAATGCTTTATTTTGCCGACTGAGACCAAATGTTTTTATACTATATTAAAATGAATCTGCTTTTAACCAAGATTTTTGTTTGGCGTTCTTCCTTAAGTGAATGTTGGCATTATACTTTTGGAGCCTAAGAAGATCCTCAGGCTAAATAACCATTTCATCTGGTTTTTAGTACAGGTAATCTCCGGGTTATGAGCGTTCCCTTAGTGAACATTCGAAGTTATGCGCCCCTAGTGTTTACAAAAAAGTTCCAAAACTACGAATGTACCGCTTCAGTTGTGTGTCTTTAGGAATGAACAATACAGAAGCTCTGTAACATTCGCCATGCAAATCCCCCCCCCCCCCAACATCAGGTCTTCATAGGCACTAGGACTGTGGATACTGTATTCACCTTGCAAAGATCTAGAGATCCTTTGCTTTCTTGGCCTGTTTTGGCACTTCAGGCCTTTGGTGAGTACACAGAGAATGGAGGCCTAAAGTATTGCAGGATCACACGAGATCAATAGCGCTATTCTTTTTTGTTTTTTATACATTTTTTTCTTCTCTTTAAAATACATGTGCTTAATAAACTATTGTCTGGATCAATTTGTTTATACAAACTATTAATAAAATACTGGTAAGTAATAATAATTATAATAATAATACTAATAGTTGCTTATATATAATAAAATTCTTGCATCATTTATGCATATCAGTAATCTTTCATCCTCTTAAGTTCTACCACTTTTATCTAACCATTGATAAAACATATCCCATGTTAAAAAATATTCTGTGTCTTCCTTATCTTTTACTATTGTCAATCTATCCATCTCCGCACAGCCTAATATTTTTCTAATTATACTTTCATCTGTAGGTGTATTCTCATTTTTCCAATAATGTTCAAATACAATTTTCACTGCTTTCAGCACATGTATTATTAAATATGTAATCCCTTTATTATAATTTTCTGGTAATATATCTAACAAGAATATTTCTGGTTTTCAGTCTATGTTGCTTTATCATTTTCTTTAACCATGTATGTATTTTTGTCCAAAATTTTTTTGCCTTTGGACAAGTCCACCACTTGTGAAAATAAGAACCCTGTATCTGATTGCATTTCCAACATTTGGCAGACATATTTTTAAACATATTTGCTAGTGTTGCCAGTGACAAATGCCACCTATGGAACATTTTATACAGGTTTTCCTTATAAGTAGTTGCCATTGTCAATTTGTAATTTCTATCTCAGAATTTTTGCCACTTACCTAATTCTATGGTATATCCAAAGTATTTTGCCCAAACTATCATCGTTTCTTTCACCTGTTCATCTTCCATTTTAATACTTAACAAATAACTATATATTTTCTTTATTAATTTTTCATTCGTCCCTAAGTATATCTGATTAAGTGCTGTTGGCTCTTTATAAAATTCATATGTCTTTGCATTTTTCACATATCTTGATTCTATTTGCAAGTATGGCCACCAAGCTAAATCTACTCTTCGATTTTGCAATTCCTGTGTTGTTTTAAGTTCCCCATCTTTATTTAGAATAGAATAGAATAACAGAGTTGGAAAGGACCTTGGAAGTCTTCTAGTCCAACCCCCTGCCCAGGCAGGAACCCTACACCACTTCAGACAAATGGTTATCCAACATCTTCTTAAAAGTTTCCAGTGTTGGAGCATTCACAACTTCTACAGGCAAGTTGTTCCACTTATTAATTGTTCTAACTGTCAGGAAATTTCTCCTTAGTTCTAAGTTGCTTCTCTCCTTGTTTAGTTTCCACCCATTGCTTCTTGTTCTACCCTCAGGTGTTTTGGAGAATACTTTGACTCCCTCTTCTTTGTGGCAACCCCTGAGATATTGGAACACTGCTATCATGTCTCCCCTAGTCCTTCTTTTTATTAAACTAGATATACCCAGTTCCTACAACCATTATTCATATGTTTTAGCCTCCAGTCCCCTGATCATCTTTGTTGCTCTTCTCTGCACTCTTTCTAGAGTCTCAACATCTTTTTTACAACGTGGCAACCAAAACTGAATGCAATATTCCAAGTGTGGCCTTACCAAGGCATTATTAAGTGGTATTAACACTTCATGTGATCTTGATTCTATCTCTCTGTTTATGCAGCCCAGAACTGTGTTGGCTTTTTTGGCAACTGCTGCACACTGCTAGCTCATATCTAAATGGTTGTCCACTAGGACTCCAAGATCCGTCTCACAGTTACTACTATTGAGCAAGGTACCACATATACGGTACCTGTGCATTTTGTTGTACAGTAGAACCTTATGTAGAACCTTACTTTTTTCACTGTTTAATTTCATTTTGTTAGATAGCGCCCAATGTTCAAGTCTGTCAAGATCCTTCTGTATCTTGAGCCTATCTTCTGGAGTGTTGGCTATTCCTGTGTTGTGGCCCGCCAGCAGCCTGCGCAGATTGTTGCTGATCCCGACGAGGAGGCTGGTGTGGTGCTGCACCAGCAGCCTGTGCAGCTGGTGCTTGAGTTGGACAGCAAGGAGGCTGAAGAAGATGTGGTGCCAGAGGCAGGGATTCAGTCAGGGCCTTCAGAACCTCCAGAGGCTCCTTTAAGTGAAGAGGATAAAGAGGAAGAGCCTCTTCTCAATGCATGGGCACGCAGAGTTGCCAAAAGGCAGGAGTGGTTCCTCAGGAGGAGGTCTCCTTGAAAGTAAGGCTTGGGGCTAATTGGCCACGCCCTTAGCCTATTTAAGAAAGAACACAGCTTGTGGCAAGCTGCAGGAAACAACTTTAGTTCGCTAATCATCGCGTTGGGATTTTTCGGCAACCTTGCTTCTGGGCTTTCTGCCAACTCCAGTAAAACTCTGACTATCTTATCTGTGGAATTCTGGCAGGCGATTAAGAATGCTTATTAGCCGGCATTTGCTAAAACTGCGTTATTTGAGTAAACTAAGTTTTGTTCAGAGTTTGTGTGTGCTGTGTTCTTTGGGATCTGTAGCTGGGGCAGAACATCCTGCCAGCTTGGTGTCATCTGCAAATTGGATGAGTTCCCCATCTATCCCCTTGTCCAAGTCATTGATGAAGATGTTGACAAGTACTGGGCCTAAAACAGAACCTTGGGGTACTCCACTGCATACTTCCCTCCATGTAGATGCAGTTCCATTGAGGACTACACGTTGAGTGCGGTTGGTCAGCCAGTTATGAATCCATCTGGTGGCGAGGCTGTCTAACCCACATTTTTCTACTTTATCTAGCAGTAGGTTATGGTCTACTTTATCAAATGCTTTACTGAAGTCCAAGTAAATTATATCGACAGCATTCCTCTGATCCACTAATTTTATCACTTTATCAAAGACGGCAATAAGACTAGTGTCGAGCCGCGAACAGGCTCGCCATCACTTACGGGGGGGGGGGGGGGAATGGAGGTTAGAAGAGGCAGAACGCAGCCAGAGCTGTCGGACTTACAGATTTACAGCGACACTCACAGTGGCACTTCACAGCAGGAGGCAGCTACAAACAAAGCCAGCAGCAGCGGAGACAACGGCAGGGAGGCGTGGCTGTTAACGTTTTCCTAAACATGCTTCTGTGACGTGAACAGAGGCGCAGTACTGCCAAACAGCTGTGGAGGGAGGGGAAGGTTCCGAGGTTCTTTTATTTGCCGGATGTTGGGTTTGTTTTATGCCAAGTTCCTATATATAGCGCCACCTGGCTGCCTCCTGTAGCGCTGACTTTATTCATTTTTCCGGCTTGTTCATTACTTTGCCTTGTTGCTTGTGTGTTCCAGTAAAGAGTTCTGGCTACTCCTTCTCAAGGTGTGGAGTCGTTTCTTTTGCAGCAAGCTCGGGCGGGCCGACAGGCCGAGAGAAAGTCAGCGCTCCCTTCATACACTCTGTTAGTTTCTTGTTCTGTGGTGTGGCAGTCCGGATGGTGGAGGGGACGGAGCCAGGCTTGCTGGAGCCAACATTGGGCAAGGTCGTGGCTGAAGAGGTGCTTGGAGAGACGGAGGACCCCTTGAGTGCCCCTACAGACCAACCCATGGTGCGTGCCAAGCAGCGGCAGCGCACAGAGGACGTCTGCGAAAAGGGGGTGGCCGTTGGGGTGGTTGAAAAAGGACTTGGCTATTCAGAGCAAACCGGTGAGGGGGAGTGGTGGCCAGGTTCCACGTATGCGGAAGCACAGTCTTCGCAGTCATCGCTTGTTGGGCCGGCGTTCAGGGGATGGAGAGAGCACTGCTCGATGGAGGAGGATGATACAGATTGGGGATTGCTGTCATCTGGATCAAGTGCTTTGGACGCCCTGCGGGATCGATTTGGAGAAGGGGGTTTTAGGGATGCTCCCTCCTGGCAACCCTGGGCCACAGGGGCAGAGTCAACGCAGGGTACGTCTTGGCAGCACGTGGGCACGGCAGGGGCTAGCTTGGAGGTGAAATTTCGGCTGGCAAGCCCTAAGCTGGGAAGAGACCGCAAAGAGCCGGGCCAGGTGGAAACGGAAACCTGGGACTTGAGACCAGCTTGGGGGCCGGTAAGGGACTGGGCTCCTGGACTACCGCCACCTACGAGAGAAGTGGGGGCGGAGCAGAGAACTCATTGTGGGCAGGGAGATAGGGTCTGCCCACCAGCAAGAAGAGACATAGGGGATCGGCGTCGAGTGCCTGATCATGGGCCCCCAGGGCCCCCGGGGCAAGGTCCCTGGTTGCCTCCGCCTCAATGGGCTCCACCTCCATTACGGGCTTCGTTTGATGGCAGCTCGGATCAAGTGACTCTGTTCTTGAGTCAGGTTCTCAACCACCTCGATCGTTTTGGCCACCTGTATGCTTCGCAATGGGCCATGATCATGGATATAATGGCGCTGTTAACAGGAGATGACTCAGACTGGGTGGCTGGGTTACATAGGCATCATGCCTGTGAGCTTGTGGACGTGGGAAGATTTTTGGAAGCTCTGCATGTAGCGTTTGAAGATGAGTCAAGTGTCCAAGTGGTGGAGGGAGAATTGGTGGCGCTTAGGCAGAAAGGCTCACCTGTGAAGGATTATGTGCAAAGTTTTCGCAAATTAGCCAGTTGTCTGGTGGACTGGCCGGAACGTATGCTGGTACAGCAATTTCGAATGGGGCTGGACCGCGAGTTGAGGCAGGCTTGTGCCTATTGCGGGTTGCCGCCACGCTTGTCTGTCTGGTTTAAGGCCGCCATAGAGCTGGACATCTCCCTTTGAGAATTTCGACCTTGAGCAGACTCTTTTGTTAGTCAAAGAAAGGTGCCATCTGAGGCTGTGCCAGACAACGTCCCGGTGGTCCGGTGTTTGGTTCGTCCATCCGACGTCCTTCTGGTTGCTAGGATGCCACAGCCATCGTTCCAGTGTTTCCGTTGCAACCAAGTGGGTCATCGAGCAGCTGATTGTCTCCTTCCAGTTCCTCGTACCCAAGCCAAACCACAGGTGGAAAGAATGAGGGTTGTTCTTAAAGGAGCAGGATGTGCCGTGACCTCAGACCGGACCCAAGCTGTCCAAGGGTCCACAGACCAACAGGAAGTCTGGAAGGCGCAAAAGTACAACTCGGCGTTGTCTGCGAGTAAGTTTCCTGTAGTGTCAGGAGATAGCGATGATGAGGACCCGGAAGATCCTATGGTGAGCGAGTCTGTATGTCCTTTTGTGATACCTGTGGTTCTTCGTAATTGTAAGTCTCCGACTGGTCTACAGTATGGGGCTTTGGTGGATATGGGCTGTACCCGCTGTCTCATTCGCAAAACGGTGGCAACTGCTTTGGGGGTGCAAGTGAGGCCATTACAGAACCCGGTGAAATTTGAACAAATGGATGGGTCCTTGCTGGGGGGGGGGCTCCGGCCACACAGGTCACCGAAACCATGTTCCTGGAGATTGGGGAGCATCAAGAAACCATCCAATTTATTGTTGTGGATCATATGATAGAGCCCGTTATACTAGGTCTTACCTGGTTAGACAAGTGTCAGTCACACATCTGGTGGGAGGATGGGTTTCGGAAACTACGAATCCCGCTGAGGTCAGCAGCACAGAACTCAGGCCGTATAGGAGGTGCTTCCCAACCAGAGGCCAGGGAGGAGAGTTATGGGTCGGTGGAGGGGTCAACACAACAATTGTATCCGGCCGTCTATCACGATCTTGCAGCAGTGTTTGACGAGGAGGAATGCGAAGCATTGCCGCCCCATAGACCCACCGATTGCGCCATCGAGTTACTGCCTGGGCCAAATTCCCTAAACCTCGTATGTATTCCATGACCCAACCAGAATTAGCGGAGTTGTGACAGTACATAGATAAAAACTTAAAATGAGGGTTCATCACGGCCAGTAGGGCGAAGATGACGGCACCAGTGTTTTTCTGTGAGAAAAAAGACGGAGGGCTACGCCTTTGTGTGGATTTTCGTGGCTTGAATGCCGTCAGGGTGGAGCCAATATACCTGATTCCGCTAATGAAAGATCTACTGGCTGCACTGTCTACTGGGCGGATCTTCACTAAACTTGATTTGCGTGAAGCTTATTACCGTGTTCGAATAAAACCAGGGGACGAATGGAAGACTACGTTCAACTGTCCCCTGGGCAGTTACCAATATAGAGTTATGCCGTTCGGTCTGCAAGGCGCCCCTGCGGTGTTTATGCAGCTCATCAACAAGGTGTTACATGAACATCTATACCAAGGCGTTCTTGTCTATCTCGACGACATCTTAATTTATACACGGGATATAACAGAACATACGGCGTTGGTTTGGCAGGTGCTAGAGAAATTGCTAGCGGCGAAGCTGTTCGTGAAGTTGTCCAAGTGTGAGTTCCATAAAACAAAAATAGACTATTTGGGTTACCGGATATCGGCGGAGGGGGTAGAGATGGACCCAAATAAAGTGAAGACGATCGTCGAATGGCAACCCCCCAAAACCAGGAAACAACTTCAAAGCTTTTTAGGCTTCTCTAATTTTTATCGTCAATTTGTTCCAGCCTTTGCTTCCATTGCATTACCGTTGACAGACTTGTTACGCACCAAGTCCGTCGGAGGGAGGGCCAAGCCCACACAAAAGTTGCCTTGGACTGCCTCATGCATTTGGCTTTTGAACAACTTAAGCATCTTTTTGTTCAGGAGCCAATCCTACAACATCCTGACTTAACACAGGCATTTATAATATAGGTGGACGCTAGCGATGTAGCGGTAGGAGCAATATTGCTACAGAAAGACCAACAAGGTCAGGTGTGCCTACACATCTAAGAAATTTAGTGTGACAGAACAAAGCTGGGCAATCTGGGAAAAAGAAGCCTACGCGGTACGGTGGGCTCTCACAACATGGCGTCATCTCTTGGAAGGAGCAGCAAAGCCGTTTGAGGTTTAGACAGACCACAAAAACCTTGAGGTTCTGCAGACACCACGGCGGCTGTCTCCTAAACAACTGAGATGGGCACAGTATTTCCGGAGGTTTCGATTTCAACTACGACATATCCTGGCAGGTAAAAACTTCTTGGCTGATGCCCTTTCACGGATGCCGCAGTACCATAGTCAACGGGAGGAGGTGGTGGAGCCTTTAATCCCAGCCACAACGCTTATTACCGGGGCGGCCACCGCGTTGCATACGGAATCGCCATTCCTACATGAACTACAAACGGTGCTTCAACAAGATACGTGGCTGGCACAAAACCAGGCGGCACTGACTTTACGAGATGGTTTAGCCTGGTTTGGTGATAGGATGTACATTCCACCAACACTGAGGTCAACAGTGTTGCGACGGCGCCACGATGAGAAAGTAGCAGGCCATTTTGGGCTTCTAAAAACCCTTCATTTAGTGAGACACCAATTTTGGTGGCCTAAAATTCGGAAAGAGATTGAGCAGTATGTAAGAAAATGTTCTGTCTGTGCATCCGCCAAACCGTGGTCTGGGAAACCTATAGGACTCTTACAACCTGTAGCAGACCCGAGCCGATCCTGGGAGGAACTGGCAATGGACTTTATTGTGGACCTCCCCTCCAGTAATGGATATACCGTAATATGGACGGTCGTGGACTTGTTCTCCAAGCAAGCATATTTTGTTCCTTGCCGGGGTCTTCCATCCACTCGTCGGTTAGTCGACATGTTCGTGAAACAGATCTATCAGTTACACGGAGTTCCAAAGCGCATTATATCGGATCGGGGAGTTCAGTTCACGGCGAAATTCTGGAGAGGGTTTCTTCAGCGTATAGATCTATGCAAGGTTTGAGTTCGGCATTTCATCCCAGCACTAACGGGGCATCCGAAAGAGCTAATGCTGCCATAGAGAGATTTTTACGTTGTTACGTGAGTTACCAACAGACAGACTGGGGGGCTTTTATCCCATTTGCCGAAGTAGCATACAACAACATCTGTCATCGGAGCACTGGACTGTCACCTTTCCAGATAGTGTATGGCCAGCAGTTCTATGCCATACCGGAAGTCGAGCCGCCATTGTCAAACCCCACCACACCCCAGGAGTGGGCTAGAAGAATCCAACAAACATGGCAAACTGTAAAGGAGACACTTAGACGAGCGGCTAAGGAATACAAAACATATATAGATAGGAAACGAGCGAGCCACAAACCGTTTGCAATCGGGGACCGGGTTTTCCTATCCACCAAATATCTACGTCTATACCTACCTAGTAGAAAGCTTGGTCCGAAATACATAGGCCCATTTCCGATTACACAGGTCCTCAATCCAGTGACAGTCAGGTTACACTTACCCAGGCTACTTGGTCGGATACATCCCATATTCCATTGCAGTCTTTTAAAACCCGTGTCTGTAGACAAAGTAGGGTCCAGCCCTATCCCTCCAGGACCTAGCAATGCTGACTACTACGAGATTGATAAAATATTGGATTCTCAAATCCGTAGAGGAAGGCTTCAATATTTAGTACGATGGAAGGGCTACCCGCTAGCTCAAGCTTCATGGGTGGTTGCGTCGGATGTACAGGCCGAGCGCCTGGTTCGACATTACCACCATCACCACCCAGGGAGGCCGGGCCCGTAATACCTAACCTTACTTGTAAATTAATCTGTTTGTTTTGCCTCTTCCAGAGTGGGTCCTGGTGAAAGAGGAGCCGACTGTCGAGCCGCGAACAGGCTCGCCATCACTTATGGGGGGGGGGGGGGCGG
>WNWU01013587.1:1982590-2004602 GCA_012654045.1 Ptyas mucosa | reverse complement strand
CTTATGGGGGGGGGGGGACGGAGGTTAGAAGAGGCAGAATGCAGCCAGAGCTGTCGGTCTTACAGATTTACAGCGACACTCACAGCGGCACTTCACAGCAGGAGGCAGCTACAAACAAAGCCAGCAGCGGCAGAGACAACGGCAGGGAGGCATGGCTGTTAACGTTTTCCTAAACGCGCTTCTGTGACGTGAACAGAGGCGCAGTACTGCCAAACAGCTGTGGAGGGAGAGGAAGGTCCCAAGGTTCTTTTATTTGCCGGATGTTGGGTTTGCTTTATGCCAAGTTCCTATATATAGCGCCACCTGGCTGCCTCCTGTAGCACTGACTTTATTCATTTTTCTGGCTTGTTCGTTACTTTGCCTTGTTGCTTGTGTGTTCCCGTAAAGAGTTCTGGCTACTCCTTCTCAAGGTGTGGAGTCACTTCTTTCACAGCAAGCTTGGGCGGGCCGACAGGCCGAGAACTAGTCTGGTATGATCTGTTTTTGACAAACCCATGTTGGCTTTTTGTTATTTCTTTGTTTGCTTCTAGGTGTTCAGTGATTCGTTGCTTGATTATCTTTTCCAGAATCTTCCCTGGTATTGAGGTCAGGCTGATAGGTTTGTAGCTTCCTGGATCTATTTTTTCCCCCTTTTTTGAAGATGGGAACTATATCAGCTCTTTTCCAATCCTCTGGCAGTTCCCCTGTGCTCCAGGATCTTTGAAAGATACAGTTCAGTGGTTCTGAGATCTCGTCTGCCAGTTCCACCAGAACCTTGGGGTGTAATCCATCTGGTCCTGGTGATTTGAACTCGTCTAGAGTAGAGTAGACAGGTGTTCACTTAGCATTTTCTTCCCTATTTTAACTTGTGTTCCTAATCTATTTTTTGTGGTGCTGTTTTTGATAGGTTGGACTGCTTTTTCCTTTTGTGTAAAGACAGATGCAAAAAATGAGTTAAGTAGTTCTGCTTTCTCCTCTTGCTTGTCACCTTCTTGCCACTTCTCCCAGCAATGGGCCAATTGTTTCCTTGACTTTTTTCCTGTTTTTAACATTTTGGAAGAAACTTTTTTTGTTATTTTTTACTTTTAAAATGTCTTTATATGTTACAATTCTTTCCAAGTTAATGTCATTTGGATGTATCAATGCTTCCATTGTAGAAAGCCAGATTGGTGTTCTCTTATAATTTTTTGTTTTAACTTTTTCCCATACCAAAAATAGTCCATTTCTTGCAGAATGTCTTTGGAAATATCTATTATTTTATTCTTATCACATCACAAAAAGGCGTGCCACCCCAATTGGAGATCATGTCCCTCCAATAGTAATAATCTTATATGCCTCAGGTTTACCCATTCTTTCACCCAGGTAAGTACAAACGCCTGATAGTAAAGCTTCCAATCTGGCAACCCAAAACCCCAATTTTTCTAGATTCTTGCAACATTTTCAATCTTATTCTTGCTCTTACCTGTACCAAATATATTTTAACATTAATTCGTTCAATTAATCAAAGAACTTTTTATTTAATTTATGGGAATTGTTTGAAACAAAAAAAAATAGTTTTGGCAAGATATTCATTTTTATGGTGGCTATTCTTCCTATCATCAATAGTTGCAGGTTCTTCAATTTCTCCAAATCCTGCTTAATTTGTTGCATTAATGTTATGTAATTATTTTCTTTAACTGTTGCATATCTTTCTGTTAGATAAATTCCTAAGTATTTTACTTTCTTAACCACCTGAAGGTTTATCTTCTTAGCCAGCTCATTTTTCTGTTTGTAAGACTTTAATTACCGGTAATATTTTAATTTTTTATTTATTTATTTTCAATCCTGCAACTTCTCCATATTCTTCTATTTTTCTTATTAGCTTGGGGCCAGTTTCTAGTGGTTCTTCTAAGATAAATACCAGGTCATCTGCAAAGCTTGTAATTTGTATTTTTCTTTTTTGATTTCCATTCCTTTTATTTCTAAATCTTGTCTAACATTTCTGTTTAGTACTTCCAATGTTAATATAAATAGCAATGGAGATAAGGGACATCCTTGTCTTGTACTTTTTCTTATATTGAAATTCTGCATCAAATCCCCATTCACAATCACTTTTGCTCTTTGGAATATATTGTCTGAATCATATTTATAAATTTTTCACCAAAATTCATGCACTTTAATTGTTGTAGCATAAATTGTCAATTTAAGTTATCAAATGCTTTTTGTGCATCTAAAAAAAATCAAAGCCATTTGTTTTTCCAAGTGTACTTCATAATACTCCAATGTATCTAAAATAATTCTCACATTATTTGTAATTTATCTTTTAGGTTAAAATCCATTTTGATCAGAAAGTATAAATTCATTCAAATATCTTTTCAGTCTTTCTGCTATTATTGAAGCAAATATTTTATAGTCTACATTTAATAGTGATGTTAGTCTATAATTCTTTATTTGTATTAAATCCGAATCTTCTTTCAGAATTAGAGTACTATTTGCTTCCATCCAAATGTTTGATATCTTAGCTTCTGACAGTGCTTTATTGTAAACCTCTAACATTGATAAACTGAATACATCTTGTAGGTGTTTGTAAAGTTCTGCCGGCAGTCCATCTGGCCCTGGTGTTTTGTCATTCTTTTGTCTTTTAATAATAATAACTGTATTGTTGTTGTACGTGTATACACAGTATACCATACAACAAAATTCACTTAACATCCAAAGACCAGGTCGAACACACATAACAATCCCCAAACACACTCCCACCCACCACAATTCCCCACCCTTAAACCACCCAAACATCCACACAACAGACCAAGTAATGCTGTCCAACAGCTCACTGATGGTGGCCCTTTAGTTCATTGTTGAGTACAATTATAGCTCTGGGATAAAAACTATTCAGAAAATGTGTGGTCCGAGTTTTAATTGTTCCGTATCTTCTGCCAGAAGGCAACAGTCCAAAAAGATTGTAAGCAGGATGGGAAGAGTCTCTCAGAATGTTATGCAACTTTCTCAAACAGCGAGATTCGAAGATGTCATCCAGGGCTGGTAGCTGGAGTCTGATGATATTCTGAGCAGTTTTAATGATTCTCTGTAGAGCTTTGTTCGCTGCAGAGCTGATCCCATACCATGCAAGAATGCCCGATGTCAGGACACTCTCAATGGTGCTGCGATAGTAGGACAGAAGTAGATGCTGAGATACATTTATCTTCCTGAGCATTCTCAGGAAGTACAGCCTCTTCTGTGCCTTCTTCACAAGCATGTTAGCATTCATAGTCCATGAGAGGTCCTTAAAGATATAAATTTAAAACTAGAAATTTAAAACTACCCACCCTCTCCACCTCCTCACCATATATGTACAATGGTAAATGTACATCTCTTCCAGGGGTGGGTTCTAAAAATTTTACTACCAGTTCTATGGGTGTGGCTTATTTTGTGGGCGTGGCTTGATGGTCATGTGACAATTCTTTAGGATTTAGCAGAGGTACTGGTTTACCAGGCTTTTAACTGCTTGCAGAGCTGTACCGGTCTACCTATTTATTTTTGCAGGCATCGGTCTACTCATGTATTTTTGCAGGCACTGGTCTACCCATTTTTTTTTTTTTTGCAGGCATCTGTCTACTCATTTGATTTTGGAGGCACCAGTCTACCACCAAACTGCCTTTTACCACTGATCAGCTGTAGGGCATCCCTTTGAAGCCCCGCAGCAAGAGTTTAAACAGTTTTTTTCCTTATAGACCATCAGCTGGGACTCAGGAGACAGCAATAGATTGGGGGGTGGGGCCAAATAAAAGGTAAGAATAACGCGGGGGGTGGGGGCCCGGGGGGACAGAACCAGTTTGGTGATGTCATATCGTCACTGCTACCAGCTCGGCGGAATCGGAAGGAACCCACCACTGCTCTCTCTTCCTTCTGAAGTCAATTATAAGTTCTTTAGTTTTTGGGGTTTTTTTTAAATTTTATTTATATGCCGCCCTTCTCCGGAGAGTCAGGGCAGCTTACAATGCATTAAGCAATAGCCTTCATACTTTTGTATATTTTATACAAAGTCAGCTTATTGCCCCCACAAACCGGGTCCTCATTTTACCCACCTTAGAAAGGATGGAAGGCTAGTCAACCTTGAGCCTGGTGAGAATTGAACTCGCAGTAATTGCAGGCAGCTGGATGTTAAATGCTGTCTTAGTAGGAGGCATTAGCCTCCTACGCCACTCAGGCTCTTTTGTGGTGTTAAGTGTGAGATTATTTTTATTACACCACAATGTCAGCCCTTGTACTTCCTTCCTATAAGCAGGCTCATTGTTCTTATTAATGAGCCCCACCACAGTTGTGTCATCCGCAAATTTAATAATTGCGTTGGTGTTATACAATGGGGTGCAGTCATGTATGTACAAGGAATAAAGGAAAGGGCTTAGCACACCACCCCAGGGGGTTCCTGTGCTTAGTATCAGAGTAGAGGAATGGTGAGATCCCTCCTTACTGATTGTGGCCTATCTGTCAGAAAATCCCTTATCCACAAACAAATCCTCTGATTTATACCCAAATTGGACATTTTAAAAAACAATCTGTTGGGTAAAATGGTGTTAAAGACAGAGCTATAATCCACAAATAACAGCCTCAGATATGTCCCCTGTTGTTCCAAATAATTCAATACAATATGGACAACAAGAGATATAGCATCGTCAGTTGATTTATTACCCCGATATGCAAATTGGTATGGGTCCAAAGTAGATGGAAGACTAGCCTTAATATAGTTCAACACCAGCCTCTCAAAACGTTTCATAACAACAGATGTTAAAGTTACTGGTCTATAATCATTAAGGGATACCACTACTGTCTGCTTATGGACTGGCATATTATGGATGTCTTCAGGCAGGTAGGGATAGAATATTGCGACAGGGATAGATTGAAAATATCCATGAACACTCCAGCTAGCTCTGCAGCACAGACCCTGACAACTCGTCCCAGAATTCCATCTGCCTTCTGGATATTAGCATTCTGAAAAGCACGTCTCACATCAGAGATCTGCAGTAGAAGTGGTTGTCTATCGTTAGATGTTAATGGTGTACTATCAATGGTAAATGCAGGAATGATGGTCATTCCTGTGTCCAGAACGGCTGAAGAATTGATTTAGCTGCTCGGCCAAAGAGTCACTACTGCGAGACAAACTATTTTTATTGCTTTGTCCCGTGATTTGTTGCAGGCTTTGCCATACCTGATGAGAATCTGAGTTCTCAAAAAGATGTTCAATCCTCCGTCTGTATGTAGCTTTAGTGTCCTTGATACCATTTTTCAATTTAGCTCTTGCCTCGCTATACTGTAGCGCATCACCAGAATGGAAAGCAGCATTTCCTGCTCTTAATAAAAGACACACTTCTCTATTTATCCAGGGCTTGTTGTTAGAGAAAACCCGTACTTGTCCGGTGGTGGTGACAACATCAATGCAGCTTTTAATATAAAACAGTATTGTTGAAGTGTAAGTATCAATATTAATCGCTTTTATCAATTCCATCATTGTTATTTTTTCATTACCATAGTTTTCACAATTTCAGATACCTTTGGTAATTCAGCTTTTCCCAAATATTGCAGTATTTTTTCCTCTGACACTTTTTCTTGGTCATATAATTTTCTATAAAACTGCTGAGTTATTTTCTTTTTAATCTCATTTTGATACTGTAATCATCTTACAATTTGCTTATAAGTTTC
Organism: Ptyas mucosa; assembly: GCA_012654045.1. Taxonomy (NCBI): domain Eukaryota; kingdom Metazoa; phylum Chordata; class Lepidosauria; order Squamata; family Colubridae; genus Ptyas; species Ptyas mucosa. Next base: position 1,998,947 of record WNWU01013587.1, on the reverse strand, counting down.
TTATCTTATTCCTTTTTCAACTTATAAGCTAGCCATCTTCCTGATTTATTGGCATTTTCAAAAAAAATTGTTTTGCTCTTTTAATTTGTGCCAATTCTTCTTTTTTCATTACATTTAATTTGTGTTTTATTATTTGTGTTTTTAAATTTCTGCTGTTCTTTTTATAAATCAAATTCAAGTCTTTTATACTCTTGTTCTAGTGTCTGTTGATATTGTTTCTTATTTTTTCTTGCTGTGTAAGTTATAGCTAACTCCCTAACATATGCTTTAGCTGTGTCCCATACGTTTTGTAATGAGGTCTCTTCTTTCTTTTTTTTTCACTTTGAAGAAGAATTCCATTTCTCTTTCTCTTGTTTTAATACATTCTTTATCTTTTAATATCGATTGATTCAGGGTCTGGCTTACCTTTTTCTTCTGTTCCTTCCAACTCACTTTTATTGGATTATAATCAGCCCATATATTCATTTCTATCTCTATCTCTTACACATCTGTGCTCAATTCTGGGGACTTCCATATCATATTAATTTTAGACCATGATTGGTGTCTAGTTGAGTAAAATGTATATTGATTTGTCTATGGATTTATTTCTCTCCATGTATCCTGTATACCCGTTTCTTCTGCCATTTAAAAAAAGGCCCCAGGAACAGTCCTCCTTACTTTTTTACCTACTTTGCTAATTTTGTAGTCAAGTTTTGTATCTACAATTGCATTAAAATCTCCTATCATACATATATTCTCATAGTCCATTTCAGTTATCTTGTGTAATTTTTAAAAAATCTTGTTTATTGTTTGGTGCATAAATTACTGTATTTTTCGGACTATAAGATGCCCCAAGGTATAAGATGTACCTAGCTTTTGGGGAGGAAAATAAGGGGAAAAAATCTGCCTCTGCCTCCCAGCAATTTACCTCCTTGCAGCAAACAGCAAAGATCCTGGTCAGCTTCAGCAAAGCCTTATTTAGCACAAGCAGCTGATTGACGGTTGGATCAGCCTCCCGGAATACCGCCTATCAACTGTTCCAAGCTGTGGGGATCGCCACTGCCTGTTGCTGCCCATCACTGCTCCTGCCTATCGCCACCTCTGTGTACCCCATTTTTGGCCTCCATGCATCCCGTTTTTGGCCTGTTCTAGGTGGCAGGGATCACTGCCGCTGCCGCCTATCCCCACTGCGGCCTCCACTTATTCCCACCGCCTATCCCTGCCACCTAGAACGGGCCAAAAATGAAATGCACAGAGGCCGAAAATGGGGCGCGCGGAGGCGGTGATAGGCGGCAGCAGCAATGGGCAGCAACAGGCAGTGGTGATCCCCACAGCCTGGAACAGCTGATAGGTGGTATTCCGGGAGGCCAATCCAACTGCCAATCAGCTGTTTGTGCTAAATAAGGCTGTGCTGAAACTGACCAGGATCTTTGCTGTTTGCTGCAAGGAGGTGAACTGCTGGGAGGCAGAGACTGAAGGGTGGATGGGGGTGGGTGGGTGGGTGGGGCTTCAGCAGCATTTGCTGTATAAGGCACACAGACATTTCCACCCACTTTTTTTGGGGGGGGGAGTGCATCTTATACACTGAAAAATATGGTACTATCAGAAGTATCTTTTTTTGGTTTATTGCTAACTCCACCATCAAAATTTTCCCTTCTTCATCTGTATAGATTTGTTTAGCATTTATATATATATATCCTTGATATATAAAATCACCCGTCTTCTTCTGTTTTGCTAATGAAAAATATACTTTCTCAGTCATGGAGGAAACGCCAGTCACGCTTGGGAGGTGACTCATCCAGTAGTCATAGGACCGAGTCTGCCAGTCAAAAGAAGTCTCGCCTCTTCCTGTATCCAGTTTTTCGACTCGGTCTGGTACAGGACAGTCGTGTCTGTTTAGCTCTCCCTATTATTTCCACGTGGGGAGAGCTTTTTGGCTAGATTTTTGCTTCTTTTGCTGGCTATTTACATTGGAGCAGTAGGATTCATTTAAAATCAGCTGGGGAGCGCTAGGAGCGTTCCGCTGGCGGCGAGCAGCCCCACAGCAGCGTGCACGTGCGGAAGCACTGCCGTGCTTGCAGGCAGCATTATTTTGCCCTTTTGGGCCATTTGGGAAGGTTTCCTTGCTTCCTGCTTCTGTTGGAGCCCTGTTTGCTGCAAGTTCTTGGCGCGAGGCTTTTCCGCGCCTAATTTTACCACGTTTTAATGCCCTTTGACTAGCAGCTATTTCCAGGCTCCCACTCGGCCATCCTAACCTCTGGCACCATTCCAGCTTCTCTCCTGGTGCAGTGAGTTACCTAAACCACCAATTATTCCCTGTGTGTGTGTCTGGAGGGTGAAATTGGCCTCAATTTCTAAACTGTGAAAGTTTTTCAGTCTCCAAAATGGCAGATGCTAGGAGCAACAAATCCCAGGCTAAAGGGAAGAGAGGCCATACTTCTGATCCTAAAGAAGGATCTTCATGGGACCCTGGTCCTTCCAAGGCAGCCAGAGTTTCTACTAGGTCCTCTCATTCCAAGAGTGTTAATCCTGCTGCATCATCTAGGGAAGAGTCCAGGAGGCACAAGGCCATAGAAAAGGCTTTTCAGAAGGCTGCTTCTGGGGCCTCTAAAGTTTTCTCTCCTGCTGTGGGGCCCTCTAAATCTTCTGCCCTCCCCACTTCCAATGTGGCTATTTCTCCTTCTCAAGTTATTTAAATCCCTGTTATATAAGGCTCAAAATGTTACTGGTCTGGGATGTTCTTCTTCTTCTACTCAAAAGGAGACTTCTGCTTCGTCTTCATCACAGCATCCTTCTTCATCACCATTATTTCAGGAGCTTTCTATTCATGCAGAGATGGTTCCAGCTCCCAAGCTGTTTTCTGATGTGGTCCAAAGACAATGGTCTTCTCCTAGCACTGGCCCTATTCCTAATGATCTAGACAAAAGGTTTTACAATATGGCTTCTGAATTTGGTAACATTCTCCAAGTTCCCTCTGTAGATGCACCTATGGTTGCTCTTTCTTCATCTTCTCCTATTACTGGTCCGTCAGAGGAGTCTCTTCGTCCTGAAGATAAGAAGGCTGAATGTTCCTTGATCAAGGATCACCAGGCTTCAGCTTGGTCCATTCAGGCCTCTTCGGCTGCTTCCTTTTTTAACAGGGCTTCCATACTTTGGCTTCATCAACTGCAGGAACGGCTTCCTGCTTCTGATGTATGATCCCACCAGGACATCAACAAAATTCTGGCTGCCATTGAGTTTTCTGCTGATACCACTCTGAACGCGGCCAGATTTTCAGCGAAGGTTATCGGAGCTTCAGTGACATCGTGGAGACTTCTATGGCTTCGGCAGTGGCAGGCAGATGCCCAGAACAAGTAGAGGCTCGCTTCTTGGGGGACAAGCTCTTCGGCTCGGCATTGGACCCACTTCTCATCGAGACGAAGGATCACCGCAAGGTTCTGCCTTCCTTATTGAGGAGATCCGATTTTCGTCAGCAGAGTTCCTTTCGCTCCCATTCCTTTCGCTCTGACTACTCTTCATTCCAATCCAGACCTCAACGTTCCTCTCAGTTCAGAGGTGGATAACATCAGGATTTCCAGGTCAGGCAGGGGTCTCATTTCTCTTCCCGCAGGCCCTTCAGAGGAGGTAGGGGTCGCCCATTCCATAGATCCCGTTAGTTCTTCCCAATTCCTTCCCAATTCCTGACTCCATGATTGGAGGTTGGTTGGCATTTTTTGCTGACCAGTGGGAAATTTCGGTTTCAGACCCCTGGATTAGGCGCACAATTAGATTTGGCTTAACCCTTGAATTTTCTTTGGTTCCCCCTAGCTTGTTTGTCAAGTGCCCGGTTTCCCACGTCAGAACCAAGAGGGTTCTGCTGGAGGAGGCTATACAACACCTATTAGATATTAGGGCTATCCAAAGTGTTCCCTGGGTGGAAGTCTGCCAGGGGTTTTATTCTCATTTATTTTTAGTTCCCAAGGCTTCTGGAGGCTGGAAGGCCATACTGGATCTTAAATCCTTGAACAGGTATATAGTCTATTGCCGGTTCAAGATGGAATCCCTCCAGACTATTCTCCTCTCCATCTGTCAGGGTGATTTTTTGTCTTCCATCGACTTGACGGAAGCTTATCTTCATGTACCCATATTTCCTGAACATCAGAAATTTCTTCGCTTTTGTTATCAGGGTAGGCATTATCAATATAGAGCCCTCCCCTTTGGTCTCTTTTCGGCTCCTAGAGTTTTCACGAAGATCATGGCTTCCCTTACAGGCCATATGAGATCCTTTCCTGTTAGGATTTTGTTTTACTTAGACGATATTCTTGTCTTATTTAGTTCAGAAACCCGGGGTAACAAGGATGTTCCAGTCACCCTTCAGACCTTGCAGTCTCATGGCTTTTTGGTTAATCTTTCAAAGAGCAATTTGGTTCCTTCCACTTGCATTCAGCATTTGGGGCAGTTATTGACACTGTGAGTTTACAGGTTTCCCTTACACAGGAATGTCAGGATAGCATTGTTGACTTGGCTGGTCAGGTTAGGGCTTCCCATTCATTTTCCCTCCTGGGCCTTTCCCACTTATTGGGGAAGATGGTTTCGGCCTTTGGGATCACTCCCTGGTCTCGGCTTCACAGCTGGGATCTTCAGTGGTTTTTGCTTCCGTTTCAATGGTCCCGCAGAAGCACATCAGCAACCCGAGTCCCCCTACCTCCAGCAGTCCTTCGGTCCTGAAACTGGTGGACCTCCCCAGTAGTAGCAAGGGGTTGCCTGTTCAGAGACCCTCAATGAGTAAGCATCACCACGGACGCAAGTCTCTTCAGATGGGGGGCTCACTTGGGGTCTCATCTGGCTCAGGGACAGTGATCCATTCAAGAGAGAGGCCTTCACATCAATATTCTGGAACTTAGAGCAATCTACCGGGCCCTTCACAAATTTACCCCTCTCCTTCGGGGTCGGGATGCCTTTTTTTTTTAAATTTGATTTATATGCCGCCCTTCTCCGGAGACTCAGGGTGGCTTACAATGTGTTAAGCAATAGCCTTCATACTTTTGTATATTTATACAAAATCAGCTTATTGCCCCCATAATCTGGGTCCTCATTTTACCTACCTTAGAAAGGATGGAAGGCTGAGTCAACCTTGAGCCTGGTGGGATTTGAATTTACAGTAATTGCAGGCAAAAGATGTAAGTGGATGTTAATAATTGCCTTAGTCTACTGAGCCACCAGAGCCCCTTGAGTCTTGATCAGGACGGACAATGTAGTGGCCAAGGCCCACATAAACAGGCAAGGAGGAACCCGCTCCAAGGCCCTCATGCGGGAAGCCTCCCATCTCATCAGGTGGGCGGAGTGTCACTTGGCTTCCATCCACGCCTCCCACATATCGGGGTCCTCGAATGTCCAGGCGGATGCTCTCAGTTGCTCAGTGGTGGACCAGACAGAGTGGAGTCTTGATCCACTTCTGTTCCAGGACATTGCAACACACTTCGGTCTCCCAGCGGTGGATCTCTTTGCATCCGGATCCAACCACCAGTTCCCAAGATTTTTCACGAGGTTCCCTGTCCAGGGAGCCGAAGCTGTGGATACCTTGATCAGCCCGTGGTCTTGTGGTCTTCTTCTTTATGCTTTCCCACCTCTTCCCCTCATCTCCAGGGTCATCAGGAAGCTGTTGCAGGAGCAAGCCAAACTTGTCCTTCTGGCTCCCTACTGGCCCCGACACCCGTGGTTTGCAGATCTGGTGGCTCTCTCCGTTGCTCCCCATTGGCAGATTCCAGACGACAGGATCTCTCTGTGGCAGGGCCGTCTAGCACATCCCAATCCTCAGTGGCTCCGGCTGACCGCTTGGAGGTTGAGCGGTTCCTCCTATCCAAGGCTAGGGTCCCTTCGGAAATAATTTCTACTATCCAGGCTTCTCATCGCGAGTTGACCAACCGTATCTACAATGCCACTTGGATGGCCTTCTCTGCTTGGTATCTCCGCAATAAGGTTCTTCCCACTGCTGCTTCCATCATTGATCTTCTGGGCTTTCTACAGGATGGGTTCAAGTCGGGTCTTTCTCCCAATACTCTCAGGAGACAGATCTCAGCCATTTCCTCTATTCTCACCTGCGGTGTCTCGGAGTCGGTTTCTGCTCATCCTCTTATTCGTTCATTCCTCAGAGGTGATTCCAATCTACGACCTCCGGCCATCCATCGTATTCCAACCTGGGATCTTAACAAGGTTCTCTTGGCTCTCACTGGACCTCCCTTTGAGCCTCTTCGGGAGGTCTCCCTGAAATTTTTGTCATTTAAAGTGGCCTTTCTCATCGCGATTACCTCGGCTCGGAGAATCTCAGAGTTGGCCGCCCTCTCAGTTCATCAGAATCTCTGCATCATTCATACTGATTGAGTGATTCTCCGTTTAGATCCAACTTTCATCCCAAAGATCAATTCGGCCTTTTATCGTTCTCAAGAGATCATTCTACCCAACTTCTGCCCTTCCCCTCATCATCGCCTGGAGATGGTTTGGCACAAACTTGATGTTCATCGGACTCTCAAGGTTTATGTCGCCAGGACCTCTTCTTTGTGTCTTTCCAACCCCAGTCCATGGGTTTGAAGGTCTCCTCCACAACTTTGGGTCATTGGCTCAGAGCTACCATTTCTCTGGTTTACGAAGCTCAATCTCTGCCAGTGCCTCGCAGCATTACAGCTCATTCTACCAGGAGCATGGCTACTTCGGCGGCCTGGTCTACCCAGGCTTCTCTCGAAGAGGTCTGCCGCGCTGTTACCTGGACTTCACCGTCCCCATTTATCCGACATTATCGGTTGGATGTTTATGCATCTGCGGAGGCTTCCTTTGGAAGACGAGTACTTCAGAGGGCCCGTTTCCAGGACGATGAGCAGAGCCGGCCTTCTCCCTCCCAATAGGTACCTGGGCTTTGGTATATCCCAAGCGTGACCGGCGCTTCCTCCGTGAATGAGAATGGGCGTTGGTCTTACCTGATACGCCCTTTCTAGTGCACTAGGAAACGCCGGTCACCCCCTCCCTGTTGGTCCGGCTCCTCTCGTGCTGGGCTTTCGCTGTGGGGGGGGGGTCCTGGAGACCTTTTATTTCTATTTTATCTTTCCAGACACGACAGTCTGCGTTACGTTCTAGTCCCAAAACTGGATACAGGAAGACGTGGGACTTCTTTTGACTGGCAGACTCGGTCCTATGACTACTGGATGAGTCACCTCCCAAGCATGACCGGCGTTTCCTAGTGAACTAGAAAGGGCACATCAGATAAGACCAACGCCCATTCCCAATCTTGAGTATTCCAATAGTTTACTATGTTGGGTTTTAATATGAACTTCTTGGAGATAAATTATATCTAATTTTAATTTTTGTAGGCGTGTAAAAATTTTTTTCCTTTTCATAGGAGAATTCAATCCATTTATGTTGATTGACAATATCTTAGTTTCAACTTCCATTCCTGTCACTTGTATATAGGTCTTGCTCTCCTAGTTGTTCTTATTTCTCTCTGGTCTTTTGCTCTTGCTCCTTCTCATTCTGTTCGCTCAATCTCACGCTATTGCTCTCGCATAGTCTCACAGTGCTTTACACATCTGTTCTCTGCAAATGGAGCCTGGACAAGATCTGCAGCAAAAGGCAAATTACAAATAGAGTAAATGCCTGAAACAGAGGGAAGCTTTCCCTCCGTTTGCAAAGCCTTTTGCCATCTTTGTAAAAAGCCTTTGCATCCTGAAATGGAGCTCTGCAGCTCCATTTTGGTGTGTGTGTGCAGCCTCATCTGGAACTTTGCTGCATGAAACGGACATTTGGAGGGCCATGCCTACCCCTCTAGATCTCTTGTTGGCATTTGCAAGCCTTGTCCTGCACTTTGCAGTGCAAAATGGAGCTTTAGTTGGTGGGGGCACCCCTCTGGAGCTCTATTTTGGCATGTGCAGGCCTCATCCCATGCTTTGCAGCCCAAAATGTAACTTCAGAGGACTGGCCACGCATCTCCAAAACTCCATTTTAGTCTGCACAGGCCTTGTCTGGCACTTTGCAGCCCAAAACTTTGCAGCCTCTTCTAAGCTTTGTTTTGGCATGCGCAGGCCTCATCTGGAACCTTGCTGTGTAAAACAGAACTTTGGAAGGGCGCTCCTCCCCATCCAGAGCTCTTGTTGGTCTACGCAGGCCTCATCTGGCATTTTGCAGCACAAAATGGAGATGTGGAGGGGCAGGGGCACCCCTCTGGAGCTCCATTTTGGCATGTGCAGACCTCGTCCCGCACTTTGCAGCCCGAAATGGAGCTTTGGAGGGATGGCCACACCTCTCCAAAGCTCCATTTTGGTGTGCACAGGTCTTTTTTTTTATTGAAAAAGTTTTACACATACAAATTCCCCCCCCCTTTCCCCCCCTTCCTGAACATTATAAAAATCACATTTACTAAAATATAGTTCCCTACCAATCCCACCCTAACCCTCCCCCACCTCCCCTTTCCCTCCCCTTCCCCTTGACTTCCCCTATATGCAATACTAATAATTCCAAACAATATATATGTTATTCATCCCTTCCATATCTTTTTCTCTATTTACTAGCATATCATCAATTCCCCTCAGCTGAAAGCTAAATAATATTTTCTAGTCTGATATTTATTCTGTATATATTCAATCCACTTTTTCCATTCCTGTATATACTTCTCATGCGTCTGATCTTTTAAAAAGGCTGAAATCTTCGCCATTTCTGCAAATCCAGCCATCTTCTGAATCCATTGATCCACAGTCGGTAAGGCATCACTCTTCCAATATTGGGCAATCAACAACCTAGCTGCTGTCACCATATACAAAATCAATTTTGTTTCACCCAGTGTAAAATCTTTAACTATACCCAGTAAAAATAATTGTGGAGAAAATTGTATTTTTTTCTTCAAAACATTTTGCATAACCCACCAAATTTTTATCCAAAAAGCCCTCACTTTCCTGCAAGTCCACCAGATATGATAATATGTAGCATCTAAACACTCACATCTCCAGCATTTTGGTTGAACGTTAGGGTACATACAAGACAATTTCTTGGGATCTAAATGCCATCTGTAAAACGTTTTATAAAAGTTTTCTCGCAGGTTTTGTGACTGTGTAAATTTAACTTTCTGAACCCATATTTTTCCCATGTTTCCATCATAACTGGTTGAGCAAGATTCTGTGCCCATTTAATCATACAATCTTTAACTAACTCATTTTCTGAGTCCCTTTCTAACAAAACATTATAAACTCTCTTAATATGCATTGGACCTATCTCTTTTATCTGTCTAACCAATTCTACTTCATATTCCATTAAACCAGTTTGTTGATCTTCTTTCCATCTCATCTGTAATTGATTGTACTGCAACCAAGTCAAAGAAATCCCTTCTTCCAACAGCATATCCAAAGTCTTCAACCGCCATCTACCCCCTTCAGGATAAAGTAGCTCTTTATATAAAAAAACCCCGAGTGACTTAATATTTGTATTCCACATGGTATCAGCAAGATCCAGCCATAACGGAATCTTATAATCCCACTTGGTTCGGTGCTTCTTCCAAATTCTCATCAACGCATTTCTAAGTAGGTGACTATTAAACACTTTATCCACTTTATTGTCATAAAATAGATATGCATGCCATCTCCAAACAAGGTCATGACTTTCTATGTTCAACAATTCAGTCTTGGTTTTTCCAAACCAATCACTTATTTGTATCAATGCAGCTGCTTCATAATATAATCGAAAGTTTGGGAGTCTAAGACCACCCCTCTCCCGAGTATCTTGCATTATTTTCAGTTTCACTCTCGGCTTTTTTTCATTCCAAACAAATTTATTAACTCCTTTTTGCCATTCTTGCAATGGTTTATCTGACTTAAGCACCGGTATCATTTGAAATAAGAAAATAAATCTAGGTAAAATATTCATTTTTACTGCTGATATTCTTCCAAGTAAGGATAACTGCAGTTTCTTCCAAGTTTGCATATCTTTTTGTATCTTTTGCCACAGAACCTCATAATTGTTTTGAAACAGTTTTATATTTGAGTCTGCGATTTGTACTCCTAAATATTTGACCTTTGAAACAATTTCAAAACCTGCCACTTTTTCCAGTTCCTTTTTTTTGCTCTCTGTCAAATTTTTGACAATCATTTTAGTTTTTTTCTGTTTCAATCTAAAACCAGATACCATGCCATAATCTTCTATAATATCCTTCATCTGGATTATTGATTTCATCGGCTATGATAGGGTAACAACCAGATCATCTGCAAATGCCCTAGTTCTATAGTCCTCTTGCCTTATAGCTATTCCATTCAAAGATTTCGAATCCCGTACTGCATTCAATAAGACTTCTAGAGTTAAAATAAATAATAATGGGGATAGTGGGCAGCCTTGTCTTGTACCTTTTTGTATATTAAAATTTGATATTAAACATCCATTAATAATAAGTTGTGCAGATTGCTCATGGTAAATTGCTCCAATCGCTTGTATAAACCCCTCCCCCAAGTCCATTTTTTCCAAAGTCTTAATTATAAAATTCCAATTCACTCGATCAAAGGCTTTTTCCGCATCCAAAAAAACCAGCGCTGCAGAGATCTATTTATTCTTATCTAGATAGTCCAATAAATCTATAATTTGCCTGACATTCTCCTTCATATATCTGCCTTCAATAAATCCCGCTTGATCATGATGAATTACCTTTTGAATAACTGGCATCAATCTGTTGGCCAATACTTTTGCAAAAATTTTATAATCTGTATTTAAAAGAGATATTGGTCTGTAATTTTCTGGTTTCTTAGGACCTGATTCTTCTTTCGGTATCAATGAGACAAAGGCTGTTTTCCACGAGGAAGGTATCTTACCTCCTAGTTGTATATTACAAAATAAGTCTTTAAGATGCTCAATCATTTCCTCTTGTAAAGTTTTATAATAAACTGCGGTTAGGCCATCCGTCCCTGGAGCTTTAGCTGTTTTCAGTTGTTTTATGGCAAAACTAATCTCCTCAACTGTTATCAATTGTTCCAAATTTTCCTTTTGAACTGATGAAACCTTTGAAATTCTCTTTTCTTCTAGATATTTATCTAGAAAACTGTTCTGTATATTATCTTTAGCATATAACTTGGTATAATAGTCCAAAAAGGCCTTTTTAATTAATTCTTGTTGATAAACTTCTTTGCCGGCATACTCAGTACTATCAATAATTCGTGTAGTTACTTGTTTCCTCAAGGTATAAGCCAACCATCTGCCCGGTTTATTAGCATTAGTAAAAGTATTATGCTTTGCAAATTGTAAATTGGTTGCTGTTTGATCTGCTATAAGCATTTGAAATTGATCCTTCAAAAGTTTTATAGCTGTTTGCAATTGTCCATCTGCTGGTTTTTGTATCAATTGTTGTTCTTTCTTCTTTATCTCACTTTCCAACTGTAGTCTCTTTTTCTGTTGGTTCTGTCTATGTTTAGAGTTCATTTGAATCAGTACTCCCCGCATATATGCTTTGCCTGCATCCCAGACTATTTCAATAGGGGTACCTTTGTTCAAGTTCAGTTTAAAGAATTCCTTTAAATGTTTTTTAAGTTCAGTTATGTTTTTTTCATATCTAAATAAATTCTCATTTAATCTCCAGGATCTTCTTTCTCTTTTACCCATCTCAATTTCCATCCAGACCGGACTATGGTCAGTCAAAGTCCTAGGAAATATCTTTGTCTTCTTTACTTTGGGAAGTAAATCTGTAGTTAACAAAAAGAAATCTATCCTGGAAAAGGATTTATGCCTGTCCGAGTAGAAAGTAAAGTCCAATTTGTTTGGGTTGTGAACTCTCCAAATATCTTTCAATTCCAGATCCTCTTGCATTTCAAAAAAGGCTTGTAACGTAACTTAATCCCTAATTTAGCCGTACTTTTTTTTATCACTTTTAGGTTGAATTACTCCATTCCAGCCCCCCATTATTATAATAGTTGTATAGTTCCATTCCAAAATTTTTAAATGAAGCATCTTATAAAAATTTTCCTGTTGCTGGTTTGGAGTGTACATTCCGACCAACAAAGTTGGGCCATTATCTGTAATAAGTTCAATTGCAATATATCTTCCATATTCATCTGTTTCTATAATTTTAGCTAAAAGTCTTTTATTTATATAAATCACCACACCATTCTTCTTTTCCAAATTTGAAGCAACAAATTGCATTCCCAATCTTGAATTTATCAAATATTTCTGATCTTGCAATTTTATATGAGTTTCTTGCAAACAAATAACATCATTATGAAATTGCTTCAAATAATGAAATACCTTACTTCTTTTTTGTGGAGAGTTCAGTCCATTTACATTCCAAGACAAAAATTTAAGTGCCATTTGATCCAGTCTGAAGTTTTGAGAGCAATTGCTGAAGATTCTTTTCCACAGAAGTAATCTTCAGTTTAGCTCCTCCCATGACTTCAGCTTGCTGCTTTCCTTTAGCTCTCTTTTCTCGTTGTGGTTTGTACTGTTCCTGTTGCTGTGCTTCCTTCATTTGTTTAGACATCGCTCTAGTTATGCGTTGCTCTTCCAATTTAGATGTTCTCAATTCAAGATCCAGCACCTCCTCTGTAATAGTTTTAGATGTTTCTTCCAAAGGAAAAATTTCAAGTGGTGCAAAAGAGTCAACCACAACACCACCAACAGCTCCCTGTGCCTCTCTTGCCTCCTTTTGGGACTGCTTTATATGTGCTTCAGTTTCTTGTTCAAACTCAGCTTGTAATTGCGCATCCTTATCTATTGGTGAAGATGTACGTGGAGGAGGAGAGCCCGCTTTCAAAACATTATAATAAAATTCTTCTGCTTTTGCAATAGTATTAAGACGGTATCTAACTCCTCGCATCCTCAGTATTACACCTGTTGGAGCATCCCATCTGAATTGTATATTCTGTTTTTTCAATTCTGCCACCAAAAATCCAAAATCCTTTCTATCTCTTAACATTTTGGGTGGTAATTCTTTGAAAACTCCAATCTCAACTCCATCAACCAGAACAGCAGTGACAAATGAACTTTGCAAAATATCATTTCTTATTCTCTTATCTGTAAAATATATCACCACATCTCTAGGCAGTTGCCTTTGTACTGCCACACGAAAGTTAACTCTGTACGCCTTGTCAATCTTGCACAAGACCTCACCAGGTTCTACCTTCAACAAAACCGCTAAAGCATCAGCACAAATTTTTCTAAGATCTTCCCTGCTGTTCTCTTTTACACCTCTGAGTCTAATAGCAAATTCCATTGATCGAAATTGCATCATAGTGGTCTTCCGCTGTTGCCATCAGCTGTCGCTGACGGTCTTTTGAAGACCGCCAGCCCGATCGCCCGTAAAAGAGCCGTTTTGGCAACTGAAACGGCTCGAAAAACTCCGAGACTTGAGATGCTTGTGAGGAGAGCCGGCGGCTGCAGGTAGAGTCCCCTGTGAGACCCCCAGAAAGCTTTTTCTGCTTCTGGGGAGTTAACAGGGTGGGACTCCCTATCCACCCCGCTGAAGCTCCGGATGACTGGGAAACTCTGCTTCAAAGCAGAGCAAGACAGCGCGGCAGCATTACCAACAACAACGAAAAATAAGGAAGATTTCAAACTTCTCACTAAACAGCAAGTATTGGAAGCTTTTTGGACTATTTTAAAGAGTTTTTAAAGTGAAAGTAATTTGGCTCTGAGAAAGGGGGAAAAAAATGGCGCTTGCTTTCAGTGGAGAAAGCTGAAAGCGAAAGTAATCTGATCAGTGTATCCGGCTACATTTTAAAGTAACAAATCCGGCTGGAAGAGGCAGAAAAGCATCCAAAAAATAAAATAAAATAAAATAAAATAAAAATACCAATTGACTTTTATAGACCTGATTGAATCTGGAGAACTTTTTGGGAAAAGTTGCTAGAGTTTGTGGAAAAGGAAGATCCTTAAGAGGTAAAATGGCAACAAAGCAACCGGGGGGGGGGGGGGCTCCCCCACACATAAACAGAAACAGCCTCAAACAGCGCAGTTGCAATCTCAGACAAAGGAAGAAAGTCAATATGACCTTATTATTAAAGAAATTCAAAGATCAGAGAAGGAGGTTAAAGGAATGGTTCAAGAGAAATATGATGCAGTTAAACAAGATATTCAAACAGTGGTTAAAGGCCTGTCTGAGGTAGTGTTGCAGATTGATAAAAAAGTGGAGAATCTTGCCTCAGAGATGGAGACCAAATTTAGAGCTTCTGATTCAAGAATTATAGAAATTGAAGAAGTTACACAAAAAATGCAAAATGAGATTACTATGATGCAATTTCGATCAATGGAATATGCTATTAGACTGAGAGGTGTAAAAGAGAACACCAGGGAAGATCTTAGGAAAATTTGTGCAGAGGTTTTGGCAGTTATGTTGAAAGTGGAACCAGACGTGGTTTTGTGCAAGATGGACAAGGTCTACAGAGTTAATTCTCGTGTGGCGGTACAAAGACAACTGCCTAGAGATGTGGTTATATACTTTACAGACAGAAGAATGAGAAATGAAATCTTGCAAAATTCTTTTGTTACAACAGTTCAAGTTGATGGAAGTGAGATTGGAGTTTTTAAAGAATTACCACCCAAAATGTTAAGAGATAGAAAGGATTTTGGATTTTTGGTGGCAGAATTGAAAAGACAGAACATATAATTCAGGTGGGATGCCCCAATAGGTGTAATACTCAGGCTGCGAGGAGTGAGATACCGCCTTAACACTATTGAAAAAGCAGAAGAATTTTATTATAACGTTTTGAAAGCGGGCTCTCCTCCTCCACGCACATCTTCACCAATAGATAAGGAAGCTCAACTACAAGCTGAGATTGATCAAGAAACAGAAGCACAAATAAGGCAGTCGCAAAGGGAGGCAAGAGAATTAATGGGAGCAGTAGGTGGTGTTGTGGTTGACCCTTTTGTACCATTTGAAGCTTCTCCTTTGGAAGAAATGTCTAAAACCATCACAGAGGAGGCGATGGCTTTGGAAGTAACAACATCCAAAATGGAAGAGCAACGTATAACCAGAGCAATGTCTAAACAAATGAAGCAACAGCAGCAAGAATATATAAAGCCACAGCGTGAGAAAAGACCTAAAGATAAGCAGCAAGCTGAAGTCATGGGAGGAGCTAAACTGAAGATTGCTACCGTAGGAGAGAATCTTCAACAATTGCTCTCAAAACTTCAGACAGGGTCAAATGGCACTTAAATTTTTGTCTTGGAATGTTAACGGACTGAATTCTCTGCAAAAAAGAAGGAAGATATTTCACTATTTGAGACAATTTCATAATGATGTTATTTGCTTACAGGAGACTCATGTAAAATTGCAAGATCAGAAATACTTGATAAATCCAAAATTGGGAACGCAATTTGCTGCTTCAAATTTGGAAAAGAAGAATGGAGTGGTGATATATATAAATAAGAGACTTGTAGCTAAAACTATAGAAGTAGATAAAGATGGAAGATATATTGCAATTGAAGTTATTACAGATGGTGGACCAATCTTGTTGGTCGGAATATATGCCCCAAATCAACAGCAGGAAAACTTTTACAAGTTACTTCATTTAAAAATTCTGGATTGGGACTATTCAAACATTATAATAATGGGCGACTGGAATGGAGTAATCCAACCTAGATTGGATAAAAAAACTACGGCCAAAATAGGGAATAAACTACCACAAGCTTTTTTTGAACTGAAAGAGGATTTGGAATTGAAAGATATTTGGAGAATTCGAAACCCAAATGAATTGGACTTTACTTTTTACTCAGACAGGCACAAATCCTTTTCCAGAATAGACTTTTTTCTCTTAACTTCTAACTTACTTTCTAAAGTAAAGAAAATAAAGATATTTCCTAGGACTTTGACTGACCACAGTCCGGTCTGGATGGAAATCGAGATGGACAAAAGAGAAAGAAGATCCTGGAGAGTAAATGAGAATCTATTTAGATATGAAAAAAATATAATTGAACTTAAAAAGCATTTAAAGGAGTTTTTTAAATTTAACCTGAACAAAGGTACCCCTATTGAAACAGTTTGGGATGCAGGTAAAGCATATATGCGGGGAGTACTAATTCAAATGAACTCTAAACACAGGCAGAATTAGCCGAAGAAAAGACTACAATTGGAATCTGAGATAAAAAAGAAAGAACAACAATTGATACAAAAACCAACAGACGGAAAATTGCAAATGGCTATAAAACTTCTGAAGGATCAATTTCAAATGCTTATAGCAGACCAAACGGCAACTAACTTACAATTTGCAAAGCATAATACCTTTTCCAATGCTAACAAACCGGGCAGGTGGTTGGCGTATACTTTGAGGAAACAAGCATCGACACGAATTATTGATAGTACTGAATATGCTGATAAAGAAGTTTATCAACAAGATCTAATTAAAAAAGCCTTTTTGGAATATTATACTAAGTTATATGCTAAAGATGACATACA
>WNWU01013587.1:1959142-1982190 GCA_012654045.1 Ptyas mucosa | reverse complement strand
TGATCTCTTGATTTCTTTGATAATAAGGTCATAATAGCCTTCTTCCTTTGTCTGAATTTGCAGCTGCGCAGCTTGAGGCTGCTTCTGCTTATGAGTGGGGGAATCCCCCCCTGCTTGCTTTGTTGTCATTTTGCCTCTTAAAGATCTTCCTTTTCCACAAATTCTAGCAACTTTTCCCAAAAGATTCTCCAGATTCAATCAGGTCTATAACAATCAGTTACTATTTTTATTTTATTTTTTGTTACTTTTCTCCCTCTTCCAGCTGGATTTGTTACTTTAAAGTGTAGCCGAATACACAAATCAAATTATTTTCGCTTTCAGCTGCTCTCCGCTGAAAGCAAGCGCCATTTTTTTTCTTTTTTCCCCCTTTCTCAGTTCCAAGTTCCTTTAGTCTTCCCAATATTTCACAAAACTTTAATACTTGCAGTTTAATAGGAAGTCCCAATTCTCCTTTATTATTGTTTGGTGGTAATAATGCTGCCGCGCTATCTTGCTCTGCAGTTTTGCAGAGTTTCCCGGTCGTCCGGAGCTTCAGCGGCTTGGATAGGGAGTCCCACCCTGTTAACTCCCCAGAAACGAAAGAAGCTTTCTGGGGGTCTCACAGGGGACTCTACCTGCAGCCACCGGCTCTCCTCACGAAGTCTTCACAATTCGGAGTTTTTCGAGCCGTTTCCAACCTCCGAAACGGCTCTTTAACAGGCGACAGGGCTGGCGGTCTTCAAAAGACCATCAGCGATGGTCCGCGGCAACACCGGAAGTCCGGTGTGCACAGGTCTTGTCTGGCACTTTGCAGTGCAAAATGGAACTTTGGAGGGATGGAGCTCCTCTGGAGCTCTATTTTGGGCTGTAAAGTGCCAGACGAGGCCTGCGCACGGCTGAAAGGCTGGAGAGGAGACAGCTTGCTATATCTTAGCATGATGACATGGCGCGGCAGGTTGGGGAAGCAATTGTGGGAAGCATGAGGTATTTCAGTGGGTCAAAAAGGCCTTGGGTGGTCTTAAGCAGGTGGCCTCCCCTATGGCTTTCCCCACCCTAAAATACCTTATATGCACCTAATGAATTGCACATTCAATTAGTGAATGTGTGGGCGAAAGGAGGGAGTGATCGCGTTCAAGGTATGAGATTCACTCCCACGAATCCTTGGGTTATGAATGCAATGGGCAGGTTCCATTACATTTGTAACTCAAGGACTACCTGTATATATATTACCAGGTATATGGTTGATTACAGCCAGTAACTCAACTGAAGCCAGCTTGCCTTAAAGCTCTGCATTAAATATATATGTATTTGTACAAGCAGAATCTTTAGGTTCTGATACTCTAGAAGTAAGTGCTCTTTTGTTTTTAAACTCACCCCTTAGCCATGACATGATGCAACTGCTTGCCTGTATTTTAATGTTCAAAGCAACTGTGTGTTTTAACCAGACATACAGCTGTTCTGGATGCTAAGTAAGCCAAAAAGTGCTATAATTCAAATAATCGGGACTATTAACATTGGGCTGGGATTTAGCATGTGGGAAAATATATATTTTCTATTTTCATGAATAGTTGTAGGGCTGCACAGTGGTTTATCCTATACAATTAAAGAGTGTAGGAATTTACAGATGTTTGTGTTCTATTTTTTGCTCTTTTGTATCTTATTTTCTGTATTCTGGGTTAATGGTACTTATTAAAAGATTGTGTTTTTCACCTCATACTTGTCTGCTTATTGTTTAGTGCTTGCAGTCCTTTTAAAGTGATATTTCTGTAAGGTTATTTTAGAACTTAATTACTATCTAAACCTGTTTCTCACTTCTTACCTTATGCAGTCAAAATCCTTGCAGTGACTAGAGGTCAAATGAGATTAGAAATCCATCATATTTAAGCTTTCATTTCATTTCACATGGACTATCCACACATTTGGCTTCTGAATATTGGCTCTTGGAACAAAGAAACCCAGATGCTACATTATGTCATGCCATCTGTCCGTCCATCATCCATCTATCTATCTATCTATCTATCTATCTATCTACCTACCTACCTATCATCTATCTATCTATCTATCTATCTATCTATCTATCTACCTACCTACCTACCTATCATCTATCTATCTATCTATCTATCTATCTATCTATCTATCTATCTATCATCTATTTATTTATTTGGGTTTTACTTGACTTCAACTTTCCTCTTAAAGAATAATATCTCTGGTTACATATCCCTGATAATTCCTGAAAAGGAAACCAGCCTCCTGGTGATCTCTGTTACTAAAAGCATAATCTGCAGCACAAATATCTGTTTTTCAACAGCTGTTGAAAACAAGTCCTACAGTATAGAGCAAACTTAAAATTCAACTATTTCCATAACCAATATTGCTATTCAATCATCTATTGCAGAGAATATTGCATTGTCAATATTCCGAATTGGTAATAATTTAAGAGATAGATTGAGTAAAATCCACTAAGACATGCAAGTCAATACTTTATTTTTAAATTTTATTTTTGTTTATTTGTTTGTTTAGGTTTAAAATCCTGTCAACTGAATCTGTATAAGACACAGGTTCCTAATAAGCAGGATAGAAGTTATGTATATATTTCAGATTTCTGAATACTTTTGTGTCACCTTTGATTTCTGATAAAAAATAGATCTTTATGAAATTTTGCCAAGTAATTGAAAGGTTTGTGTCAGATCTTAGTTATACTTCAAATTAAATCTAAAGCTGATCAGAAACGGTTATGGTGATTGCCATAATGCTAGTACAACTCAGTTTTAATATTTTTGAATTCTAAGCTGAATGTTTTAAAAACAAATGGAGAAAAGGGCAAAAGCAACTGTGCATTTAAAACCCTTATTTTTTTTACTAATGAAAGAAACTGCCTTCCTAGAGCTCTTTTTCTATTAAATATACAGGTATCTACTGCCCAGAACTTCTATATATTTTCTTTTTTCTTTCTTTTTTTAACATTATAAATTCACAATTTTAATTATGAAGTATAATACATGAAGTTAATTATGAAGTATAAATATAAAGAAAATATATAACTATAAAGTTATAAGATTATTATACCATTCATATAACTACAGTTATATTATGAACAACATTGCTGATGCATTCTCTTACAAACTTTTAGATGGCTTTGTCTGACCAAAATCAAACATGGAGTACATATTTTGTGGTTTTGTAATATTCCAACAGATGATTGGTGTAAAAGTCTGGCAGGATCAGTATTACAATACAACAACATACAAAACCAAACATGAACTGCTGAATGCTGTAACAATTTCAAAGGACTTCGTTCCATACTTATGTGGCTGCATCTAATTAGCATATATTAATACATTCATTTCTGTTTCCAAAAGCTAATGTTCTAATGAATATGAATGAAGTCTTATATAAAATTCCGAATACTCTATATTCATCCATATGCTTCTATATATTTTCAGTAACTTTGGTGGTAACTCAGTAGCCAGATTTCAATTAATGAAGGATCTGTTCTAATTCCAGCATTCTATATAACACTGTATTGAACATGTAAGTGGAGACTTTTTTGGTTACTTGGTTATCCTTTTCAAGTTCATTTTATGCCAGATTGAAAAACTCATTTTTGTTCTACAACTACATTGACCATTCTGTGTTCCCTAACTTGAGTGCTACAACCCAATTTTAAACCAATAATTGCATGTATTAGTGTGCATATTAACATTTAATTCCAAACAGGGTTTGGTAATTCCCACCTGATATTTTAACACTACAGGAAAGAGTGTTAATACTGAAAACACTCTTGAATGAACTGCAAATAAGGCTGAAATAGTTCTCAATTCCTCCAATCTCTTAGCTAAAAGTGATATGAAATCTAATTGAAGACTTCTAGTTGATTTAAAACCTTTTCATATCCTTATGGGAAAAAATGTGACTGTCTGTCCATACTAACGTGACTGTCCAGACTACTCAGATTGGTTTTTGGGTAAAGAGTATCACTCTGAGAACTTGGGAAGAACATACAAATGTGGGAATCTTCTCAAATTTGAAAACACCTTCCACGCAAGGCATTGTATGAAGTTTATTTTTTAAAAAATTACAGAAACAAAAATTTCCCAGTCATACAGTCATTCTGTCTGTCTAATGCTGCTTCTACCTATTTTATTAGAACTGTGGCAAAACTGAAAAAAAGCCTGCTTCACTACATCCATTTACTGTAATATTTTAATTCAGTTATTGGTATATGTATTTTTCTTTTTGAAGGTTGTACAATTTGTGGGGTGGAGGGTAGGGGCAGAAAGTTTTTGAGACAAAAGCCAGGAAAGAATACTAAAGTACCTTCCAATGTGTCCATCAAACCCATTTAAAATAGTCTGTTTATGTATGCATTGTGAAAATGTCTACAATTTTCTCTTCCTTTTTAGGCATGGATAAATAAATGATTATGCTCAGATGATTTACACATTCCCAAATTTCCTAGTGAGGACTGATTAGTTGCAAGGACATCAACACATGGATTTAAAAAATTATTACAAAGAAAGTAACAAAAGGAATAGCAGAAGAATTGATTGAGAAAACATGATTTTTATTTGATAGGAACTATTCATAACTAGAAATGGTAGAATATGTGGAGATATACTTTGAGCTAAAAGACATAATTTAATTTTGGTGATATAAACATTTAAATAACTTTTAGGCACTAATTTGTGCTTCATTGGGAACCATATTCATAGAGTGTACATGTGTAGAAAAGAATATTGAAATCTCTGTCAGTTATATTAATCATGGAAGTAAGCTTGAAACCAGCCTAATATATCAAACACTACCTAGCATATTCTAAATGAAAGAACAATGTGTAGGCAGCTTTGTAACATGTTGCATATTAGCAGTTAGACCTATAGTGAGGAACAGTTACAAATTATAAAATGAAAAGAGAAGGCATAAATCTTGCCAGCCCCACAGAACTAAAGGAAGACAAAATTCCTTCTAAATTATTCCAACTCCAGATTTCACATATCATAACTTTCGTAGCCATAAACTGTCAGAACTCTGCAAACATAAAAGCATATTTCAATATCCTATTAAAACTCCATTAGATAAAATCAAAATAGTAATCCCCTGAAACTACTAAAATTCTTTTATCTGTGTATAATCTTTTGGCCCACAATCAAGGCTGCAAGCAAAATCTAGAAACTTGAATCATAACATGCATTTCTAGTGCCACCAAGTGATGATCTTTGGGAATACCATCATCACTATTCAATGATGGAAATAAACTTTTCCATGGTTATTTCTTTTAGCTGAGTAGAATTCAGTTTGGCCACTATTTTCTTCAGTCCAGTCTTCTTTGGAGCACACACTATTTTGGATTTAAGGATTTTACCAGGCTCTATGTCCCTAAGAGAGAAAAGATAAAATGAATTATATAGGAGCCTTTAGTTCAAAAAATCTGAGGATAGGACTTCTAATTAAAATCTGCATGCAAGATATAATTTTGCCATAATCTATAAGTGGAACTGTAGCTGAACACCAGTTATTTGGTATGTATACCTCCTAAACAGTAGACATGATGTGGCACAAAAGGTCTGCATGATGCTTACTTACATTCCAGAAATGTTCTTAGGTATGTAGAGCAGGAATGTTGCACCCAATGTTCCTATTCCAGCCTCTAAGTCTGTCTTCCTCTTAATTTAATGTCATCCTAAATGACAATTTCAAGAAAAAGACACAAAGGAGCCACAGACTGACAAAAGAAAAAAATTATGGCTGCTTTATCCCAAAGGTGCTTTTTCAAGAGGCAACTGACTTTCTGGTTTTTCTTTGAAGATGTTTTGTTTCTCATCCAAGAAGCTTCTTCAGCTCTGACTGGATGATGGGGAATGGAAGGATTTATATTCCTTGGAGGCAGCTGATCATTTGCATTCTTTTAGTGAATTGTTAAGGTCACTTGGAAGTTTATCTATGTCATCAGGGTCACCTGAGTGGTGCAAATTGATGTGGAGTCTTCTTGGAACTGTTGAAAGGACTGTGTTATAGATTGGAGATAGATAATGTCATATCTCTCCCTCTCTGTTGAGAGAGGGCTGTTCAATTTTGACATAGATGGCCTCTTTAACCCCTCTTTCAAAATGTGGTTCTCTCTGTCCAAAATGTGGACTTTGCTCTCTTCAAAAGAGTGGCCTGTATCTTTTAAATGCAGACGGACTGCTGAATCTAGTCCTGATGTGTTTGTTCTCCTATGTTGTACAATGCACTTATGAAGGGAAAACATTTCAATATTTCATGGTCAAAGAGGCCATCTATGTCAAAACTGAACAGCCCTCTCTCAAAAGGGGGGGGGGGGAGAGGGATACAACATTATCTATCTACAACCAGTCCTTTCAACAGTTCCCAGAAGGCTCCACACCCATTGGCACCACTGAGGTGACCATGATGACACAAATAAACCTCCAGATGACCTTAATGACTCGCTAAAAGAAGCAAATGATCAGCTGTCTGCAAGGGATAACCATGACCTGGATGACTGAGAATCTCCATAGATATATGGCTGTTTTAAAAAGTTGCAGACAAAAATCCCACCATATGGTCCAAACCACCTATTAGAAGTTGCATTGTCTTATGCTTCATAGAGTCCTGCACCAAATGATAAATGCTTCTTAGTGCTTTATTAGCAATCTGTGAGCAAGTTCAGTTGTTGAACTAGCAGCATTAATAACAATAACAGGTGATTATGGTTACATTTAAACTACCATAGAACTAGTGTACCACACTTTAAAGCAAAGAAAAATAGCATGCATGTACAGAAAGAAGAGTTATGTTTATGGTCACTAAGTCCTGAAAGCTAATTTTGCTTCAGTGTGCTATTGACTGACAAGAGAAAACAATTGTGGTTCAGCTATTTTCATCTTACCCTTGATCAAATACTTCCATCATAAAAATGCCCAGGCCTTCTACATACAACTTGCAGTTTTCCAATGGAATGGATAAAGTATTCTTGAAGATAAATGTACAGGTAAAATCTTGATTAATCTTTGCAGTGTCTGCCATCTAAAAAGGATAAAGAGTCAGTTAACTGAACGTAATTCAATTAAAGAAAATGCAGTATAGAAGTAAAATATAATACAAAGATAATAAAGGGAACATAATCATAGTATTTTTTTCAAACAACTATTTGAAGATGTTTAAGATTGAGTATGGATGGAGAGGAAGTTCTTGCATTAATAGTTCAGGAGCCTAGACTGATTAGATTTAGTATCACCCAAAGTTTGCATTGAGGTCTCTATTTAATCTCAGGAGCATTTTGTTTGAATCAAATTCATTAGAATATAGGAAACTAACTTAATTCTATCCTCATCTATAGTCTCTTGTCTGTCTGTTTGCAACCTTCAATTAGCTGAAATGTTTGTATCAAATAGTAACCATTTTTGAATCAAGGTACCTCAAATCCTGTAACTTAAAAGAATATATAGCTGCAATGACACAGTGGTTAGAATGCAGTACTGCAGGCTACTTCTGCTGATCACTGGCTGCCAGCAGTTTGGCAATTTGGGTCTCACCAGGCTCAAGGCTGACTCAGTCTTCCATCCTTCCGAGGTCGGTAAATGGTAAATAAATGGTGTGCGCTTGCGCAGCTGGCACATGGACCAGGGCGGCGATGGTGGCGGCACATTCAAGAAGGAGAGCAGCTTCGGTAACTTTCGGGCGCTTGCCTTTCCTGGCAGCCAGCCGCGGGAGAAAGGTAAGGAGTAGGACATGCCATGTGGCGAAGGGTGAACGGGTGGCGGCTCCGCAGCAAGGCTGGAGTCAGGGAATGGTGCATTCCCCGACCTGGTGGAGGCAGGCGGTGAGCAGGCAGCAGCTCTGGGGCTTCAATGAATGGCACATATCTGAGCGCCAGCCCCCAACCCAAAGCGAAGGGAGAGTGGGTGGTGAACAGGCAGCAGAATAGAAATTTAAAATGTTTTCCTACCGGGTTCTGTGGGCGTGGCTTGGTGTGGGGGTGTCTTGTGACTGAGTGGGCATGGCTGTGAGTGACATTGAGTTGGCCATGCCCACTTAGTCACAGGACACACCCCCAGCAAGCCACGTCCACAGAACCGGTAGGGAAAAATTTTAGATTTCACCCCTGCTATGAAGTTAAAAAAATATCACAGAGGGTAGAAAGAAAGCATTTTCATATTTATTGCAAAGAAAATAATATACTGTATAGTTATCAGTGAAATTTTGAAGATTTTATTTAATTTCTTACCTCAATTTTGAGAGGTGGGTGCTCAAAATTTAAAGTAATCTGTTTTGTGAATTTTTCATTGGTTTCTTGAACTTCAGCAATAATATTTACTTTGATTAGAAGTTCATCCTCAGTAGTCATCATTTTTTGCATGTAAGTGTCAGCTGTTATTTTCCAAGGTATTTGAATAACTGCAACAACACAGAAAAGAAACAGCTAGAGCAGGACAAGTTCACAGACTAGAAGACATTATGTCCTTTATTTGGATAATTTTGCTGCTTTTTAAAAAATATTGCCGCCTTCTTTTGAAATGGAAATACCAAGAAAGCTGAAAAGAGGAAGGCAATGAAGATACAGCTCCTCTATTTTTTATGTTTTCAGATAGAAAATACTACAAATAAAAAGTCTAGGTGAAAGTGAGAAGAAAAAGGTTTCTTATAACAAAAACACTAGTTCTTGATGCACACATGCACGCACACACCTGGTTTGCCTTCAGTCTGGACAATCTGCTTGATTGTTGAAAGGTCTGCATATACTTTCCCAGTGTAAGATTCAAGCTGACACGAGGCAGCAAGGCAGCCAGTCCAACTCCCCACAGATTCATTCTCTACAATGACATTCAGGTCAACTGGCTGCCCAGGCCACAAAGAATATTTTCCTTCCACCCCAAGTTTCAGATTTGCCTTCAGGAAGTTAGGAGGTGATATAGATTCCTGGCTTGAAAGTTTTGAAATGAAGGAGTAAGCAGTTTCCACAGATTTTCTTTCCTCGTGAGTACCTTAAAAAACAGAACAAAAGGAACAACCAATCCCAAGAACAAGAAGAAAAGTTGAGTTCATCAAAAATCATTTTCACTGTCAGTTATAAATATCAGATAAGTTTGTATCGAAGAGTTTATTAAAATTTAGAATTTCAGACTAAGAACTCTCCCATGCATGAACAGTTAGCAATGTTCCTTATTGATTTGCCTTTCTGACAATTATGCTGAATTATTTTTAAAACACAAGTTTGTTTTAGTCATATGTTTACTGCGTAAGTGCACACTTCAAAATCTGAAGTGGATACCATTAATAAACTAGGTGAAAAAATAAATTTCCCTGTTGATAAAAAAGATCAAATGCATCAGTTGGTTACCTTCCAGAAATTTGTATTGGGTAGTGATGTCTTCACGGATGTTCTTCCCAACAGCTTTAGTGCTGATGTTCTTTCCTATTGCCTTAATTTCTTCCCACAGTTTGACACAGTCTTTTGTGCTCTTCTCATTCTTTACACGCCAAAAAATCTTGTCTGCATTCACTGCTGCAAACACAAACTTAGAGTCATAGGGAAGGTAGACTTCTCCATTTTTGATAGCCTTTACCGGGCTTGGGCCACACTGGTAAATTCCTACAAAGAATGGAGAATAATTATGTTCCTATTAGTGAACCCAACAGAAGGCATTTCTGTGTTCATCCAGAATTTCAAGGTAAGCATACAATGGGCAGCATTAAGTAACACAGTTTCCTAAAGCCCTCCATTTCCATTTGCATGACTTTGTAACCAGGAATTTTATTGTATTTATGAAAATATTGCAATAAACAATTATCAAAGAACGCCTGATGATGACAAGCAGTATACTAAATGTGCATTGTAGAAAAATATGTTTTCATATAACATAGATGTAAATGGTTTGTCCTTTGGCAATTGTTATCAGAAACATGATGGCACCATAAAGTATTCCCTTGAACCAATTCAGTTTTATGAATTGCTTCATGGAGATCTAGGAATAATATTCCTGTCCCTTATCCATCTGTTATATTACAATCTTGAATTTGGTTTCTAATCTGAAAAAAGAACTAATGAATAACTAATCCACATGTATTAAGGAACCTTGTAGTCTTAAAAGGCAAGAAGCTGCATTATGGGAAAAATTAGAGGAAATTGGAAAAAGAGTATTGGCATACAAGAAATAAACAGAAATTAATAGAATTACAAGCTAAGAAAAAAGAATTAGAGAATAAAAATTTAGAGGAAGTTCAGAATAATTTAATATACATGAAAAGAGAATTTTTTGAAAATAGTAATAAAAATTCTAAGATGCTTGCCAGGCTCACACAAAAGGAGAAAGCTAAAAATTCAATAGGTATAGTGAAGATAAATTGGGGAACAAAGTACAATGAAAGGAAAGTTAATAATATTCCAGGAATTTTATCAAGAGTTGTACAAGGGTAAGGAGGTTAAGAAGGATAGAATGGAAGCTTATATTGGGAAATACATAAAAAGGGGTGTGGAAACGGAGCATAAAGAATTAATGGAAAGGAGTTTATCGCAAAGGGAAATTGTAGAAGTAATTGAAAGTTTTAAGGTGGGTAAATCACCTGGGGTAGATGGATTAGGAACAGAATTCTATAAAACATTTAAAACATTATTAGTACCGAAATTATTAAAGCTGTATAATGCAATATTAGAAGGGGAAAAGATTCTAGAATCATGGGAGCAGTCATTAATAATATTAATATCTAAACCAGATAAGGATCCGACGCTCCCTGATTCGTACAGACCTATATCATTAATAAATCAATATGCAAAAAAATTTTCAACTATTTTAGCAAGAAGAATGAAGAATTATTTGGTTTTTAAATTTTGTATGTATGTTTTTTACTTTTGGCTGTTCACCGCCCTGAGTCCCCTCGGGGAGAAGGGCGGTATATAAATCTAAATAAATGAAATGAAATGAAAATGAATAAATTTATAGGTAAGTATATAAGGGAGGATCAATGTGGATTTGTAATGAGCTGACAAATGCATAATTTGGTTGGAAGAGTGATAAATGTAATCCATGAGATTAAAAATCTAAAGCTTAAAGCGGGGATATTAGCCTTAGATATTTTTAAGGTCTTCGATTGTGTGAGCTGGCAAGCATTAAAGATGGTAATAGACAGAATGGAGTTTGGAAACAAATTCAAAGTTGTAATAGATCAATTATATTCTCGGAATTCTGCCTTAGTGGTAGTGAATGATGGAGTTACAGACAAGATACGACTCGCTAGAGGAACAAGGCAAGGGTGCCCACTCTCACCTGTCCTATTTGTTTTGGTAATGGAACTATTGGCCAACGCATTAAGAGATGATGGGGAGATAGAAGGGATAGGTAAAATAAAACTGAATATGTTTGCTGATGATACATTGTTAACAGTTAAGAATATAGTATTGGATGGCATCTAAAACCATTTGAAGAAATAACTGGATTAAGAATAAATTGGTCGAAATCTGAGTTGATGCTGTTTAATTACACTAAAAGGGAAGAGAAGGATTGGGAAGGGAAGCGAAGCAAAGTGAAATGAGAATTAAAGATCATATTAAATACCTGGGAGTTAGAATTACAAAAAATTTGGAGAAGTTAGAAAAGGAAAACCTAGGCAGCTTAAAGAAGGAGATTTTGGAAAGTTTGAATAAATATAAAAGGTTGAATTTATCATGGTTTGGAAGAATTGCTTTAATAAAAAGGAAGATTATAGCAAAGATTAATTTTGCTTTTAGGATGCTACCAATAAAAATATCAGAATTAGAGTTAAAGATTTGGCAGAATATACTGAATAACTATTGTAATGGAAATAAGAAAGTGAGGATAAATAAAAATAAGTGGTATCTAAGCCAAAAAAAGGGGGGTTTAGGACTCCCAAATATTAAATTATATTATGTCGCTAATAGGCTTAGACATGTTATAGAGGCAATTTTAGGAATAGGAGAATTGGAATGGTTGGAAGATAAATCTAAAATTAAAACCAAATTAGAATGGAAGCTGGAAAATATATTTTTTATGGAAGGTGGAAAGAAATGGGCTGAAAGCTGAAAGCATAAGCAATCCTCTCCTGAAGTTTCATTGGGAAATTTGGAGGAAATATAAAGGGAGGCTGCTTCCAAAGAACTCTCCACTATCACCGGTAGTAATCTTGGAAAAGTTCCCAGGGAATCTGAAGAATAAAATGAATAAAATTTTAAAAGAGAAAAATAAAATGAAACTAAGGGAGGAGGAAGTTAGGAGGAATGAGGACACGTGGGGAATTGGAAGAGGTTCTAGGAGGAAAACAGTTGTCTTGGTTAAATTACAGCCAAGTGGAACAATGGATTAAAAACTGGGTAAGAGAAAATGGAGAGTGTAGAGAGTTAACGAGGTTCGAGGAATTAATTGGAAAAAAAATGAGACTGTAAAGGAAGAAAATAAAGGGATAAAAGGCTTAATGAGTGGAATTTACAAAATGTTGGAGGAAGAGGAGAGGGAAAATTTAGGAAAGATGGTATGGGAAACTGATTTGAAGATACAAATAGGGCAACAGAGTTGGGAAAGAATTTGGCAACAAAGAGTGTTGAGAAATATGTCAATAAGAATAAAAGAGAATTATTACAAAATGGTATGGAGGTGGTACTTAACCCCGGTTAGATTAAGCAATATGAATCAGCACTATTCAGATAACTGTTGGAGAGGCTGTGGGGAAAAAGGAACATATTTACCTATGTGGTGGGATTGTAAATTTGTACAAAAATTGTGGAAGATGGTGTTTGAAGAAATTGTAGGAATAAAGGTAGAAGAGGCACCAAAGGTAGCATTACTCTCACTATTGGAAGATATAAAGTGTAAAAAAGAGACTAAAGAGTTGATAACAAATTTGTTGACTGCAGCAAGGTTAATGATTTCTAGGAACTGGAAGACACGAGGTGGTTATTGTTTGGAAGAATGGTATAAGGAAGTATGGGATATTGCCATAAATGATAAACTGACTTGTAATATTAAAGTAAGGAGGGGCATAATGAAAATAAATGAATTCAATGGAATCTGGAAACAGCTCCTAATATATGTGTTTTCTGGAGGAAGGGGGATACCACCACCAGAAGAAGCTTTAAGATTTTGGAAGCATGAATGATCCCGAGGGGTGGGGGGCACTCGTTGATTGTCTATATTGTGTATATTGTTATATATTATATATTATGATTCATGTATGAATAAAATTCTATAAAAAATAACTAATCTACATTTAGTTTGTATATTCCATTCTGGTACCTATGATTGCAATTTCCAGCCTGTAGGTGATTTCAGGAATGCTGTTCTGTCTATAGAAACTACATAGCACAGAAGTTAATAGAAGACCAAGAAAAAAATTCCTAAAACCTTGCTGAACATGCTAGATGCTAGGCCCATCTGAGTTGTTCCAGTCTCTTTTAACACCAAAAGTGCAAAAGACATGATGGGAATATAGAGTATAGATGTATACTGTATATAGAAAAGATAAAAGCTCTTGGGCTGATGCTAAACTGCAACTCCCAGCAGTCCAAGTCAGCATGAACGATGTTCAGATACCTCACATTCTTCACTCCTCAGATCTAAAGTTACATTTCTGAATAACATTTTTCCCCATGGGAACCAAGTCACTTAGATCTATTTTGCCTCATCCACTATTGCACAATCCTTCCATAGTTTCATTTCACTATCCCTGGTTATCTGTAAAACTAAAGTTAATAGTACATTTCATGTATATAAATAAAATATGCACAATTTTATTATACATGCATGCGGCATAAAGTAAATTAATTGTGAGAGGACAAACTTAATAGATTTTAAATATAACCAAATACTAACTTTTCATTTGCTTGTGCATATATCTGGCATCCTACCTTGGCTTCTTTCCTGAGGTGTGGCATCAATTGCCTGCCAGCCGTCAAAGCCACTGGGCAAGTCCAGTCTTTTCATCCAGACCTCATTCCATACATGAAAGTTCCTACATGCAAGTAAGTATTAAGAGTTCCAAATAAAGATACAAAATTATAGCCATTTCATTTATTTTGTAAATTGCAGAGAATGTTAACAGGCCTTACATATTCCATTCTTTCTTAGAACAGCTTTACCCCAACTGATATCCTCCAGATGCATTGGAAGTTATATGAGGTTTATGGCCCATCTCAATGAAAATTATATGGGCAGCAGTAGATTATATTAGGTTTTTCTCTAGTTTGATACCAAAATGGTTTTGAATACTTTGAATGAACCTTTTGTGTAACCAAGTGTAGGGTTTTCTAAGAAGCCTTTTGAAAGAGGATGATGGGCTTTTTTAAAACTTGCAGGGGCAACTGTGTGCCATAGTGTTAAGGAAATTGGAAAAAGCATGAAGATGGTTCTTCTGCTCTGGCTAATGAGGTGGGTGAAGGACCAGGTCTTGTCATTCAGGTTCTGTGTCTTAAGATGATGCTTTCCTGCTTCTCTATTTTGTGAAACAAGAGGATTTTCAAAAAGGTTTTAATGTAGAAACAGGACACAAAGAAGCTATGTTCACAATGCATTTATTGTACATAAGAAGGCAGCAAAGATTTATTCTAGCTGTTCATTCATCTTCTAGAACATAAGAAAGTCTCCAAATCTTAATGAATAGCATTTTAGGAAACATAAAAAGAGTAAGTTTTTTTTAAAGTAGCAATTTTGGATCTCACATCATTAATTGCCATTTCTGTTCAAACCCAAAGTTAACAGAATAACAGAGTTGGAAGGTACCTTGGAGGTCCTTATAGTCCAACCTCCTGCCCAAGCAGGAAACCTATACCATTTCAGACAAACGGCTGTCCAATCTCTTCTAAAAAAACCTCCAGTGTTGGAACACCCACAATTTCTAGAGGCAATTCATTCCACTGATTATTTGTTCTGTCAGGAAATTTCTATTTAGCTCTAGGTTGGTTTTCTCCTTGATTAGTCTCCATCCATTGCTTCTTCTTTTTTTATTAAGAGTTTTACAAAAGGTTTACATGTTTTCCCCTCCGTCCCCTCCCCGCACCCATCCCCCTTTCCATCCCCCCCTCCCCTCCCCCCCTTCCCAGATCAAATACAGGATATAACATTCAATAATCAAAATCCAGCCTAGTCTAAATAATTCTTACATCCAACATTTCTCGCTTCTTCAATTCTCTAATTACCCTACCAATTTAATTACTTTAAAAAAAACCACTCCAAATATCTACATATTTATCCAAACCCTATCTGTAACTTCTTGTTCCGATATTTATTTTGGATATAATCTATCCATCTTCTCCAGTCCTTTAAATATCTTTCATTTGATTGTTCTTTCAAGTACGCTGAAATTTTTGCCATCTCCACTAGTTTATTACTTTCATTGTCCATTCTTGGATTGTAGGTAAATCTTGCTTCTTCCAGTATTGTGCCACCAACAATCTTGCTGCTGTTATCAAGTTCAGAATCAAATTAGTCTCTATAACCGTACAATCCGTGATTATGCCCAGCAGGAACAACTGTGGTGTAAATTTTAGCCTCTTTTTAAAAATATTTTATAAAATCCACCAAATTTTTATCCAAAATGCTTTAACCTTCTTACAAGTCCACCAAATATGAAAATATGTGGCATCCTGACAATCACTTCTCCAGCATTTTGGTTGTACATTCGGATACATATAAGATAATGTTTTTGGATCTAGATGCCATCTATAAAACTATTTATAACAATCCTCCTTTTAATTTTTGTGATTGTGTAAATTTTACATTTCTTACCCATATCTTTTCCTATGTTTCCATCATTATTGGTTGTTCAAAATTCTGTGCCCATTTTATTATACAATCTTTAACTAGCTCAGTTTCCGAGTCTATCTCTATCAATATATTATATAATCTTTTTATGTGCATTGAACTTTGGCCCCTAATTTGTTTTATTAAATTTTCATCACTTTGTATAATACCAATTTTCTGATCTTTTCTCCATCTGGCTTGTAATTGTACAAGTTTGTATTATTTTCTCCTCTTTTAACACATTTAAAGGTTTTAATTTTAAAATGCCTCCCTCCATGCAAAGAATATCAGTATATGTAGTCACATCCTGTCTTCTTTCTATACTCGTATTCTCTATTGCGTGCCTGGGTGCTGTCCATATAGGTATCTTCTCATTTTTATTTATTTATTTATTTATTTATTTAGATTTAATTTATATTGATATTTTTTCCAGACACGCAGTAGAGCATTCCTCAACATGTGGCTCTTAAACGCCCTATCTACCTTTTTATCATACACTAAATAAGCATGCCAACCATAAACCATTAAATTATGCCCTTCAATATTCAAAATCCTTCCATTCGTTAAGTTAACCCAATCTCTAATTGCTGATAGTACAGTTGCTTCATAATATAGTTTTAAGTTAGGCATTTTTAACCGTCCTCTTTCTCTTATATCCTGCATTATTTTTAATTTTATCCTTGGCTTCTTACCTTGCCATACAGATTTATTAATACTTTTCTGCCATTCTTCCAGGTTGGCATCCTTTTTTAATATTGGCATCATTTGAAAGAGGAATAAAAACCTAGGTAAAACAGTCATCTTTATAACTGCTATCCTACCTAACAAAGACAATTGTAATTTTTTCCATTTATCCATTTTAAGTTGTATTTTATGCCATATCAACTCATAATTATATTTAT
This sequence comes from Ptyas mucosa, assembly GCA_012654045.1. Classification (NCBI taxonomy): domain Eukaryota; kingdom Metazoa; phylum Chordata; class Lepidosauria; order Squamata; family Colubridae; genus Ptyas; species Ptyas mucosa. The sequence continues at coordinate 1,965,563 of WNWU01013587.1, read as the reverse complement.
ACAATTTCCCATTAGAAAGTGCAATATAAACTCCTAAATATTTAACTTTTTTAACTATTTCACATCCCGTTACCCTTTGTAGCTCCTTTTTTTGGTTTATTGTCATATTTTTAACTATCATCTTTGTTTTTCCAACATTTATTTTAAACCCAGACACTTGACCATACTGCTTAATTATATCCATCAAACTCTTTGCTGAATCCACTGGTTGAGTTAAAGTCATAACCAAATCATCAGCAAATGCTCGTATCTTATATTCATAATCTCTAACTTTAATACCTTCTATCCTCTCTGTATTACATATTCTATTCAACAACAGCTCTAGAGTTAGTATAAATAATAGTGGTGATAAAGGGCATCCCTGCCTTGTACCTTTTTCAATTTTAAAAGTTTCTGTTAAACTTCCAATAACAATTATCTGAGCTGTCTGTTCTTGATATATTGCTTTTATTAATTGTATAAAGCAGTTCCCAAATTGCATTCTACCAATCACCCTCAATAAAAATTGCCAATCCAATTGATCAAAAGCTTTTTCAGCATCCAAAAATATAAGCACTGCAGAGATTTGGTTATTCCTTTCCAAATATTCCAATATATCAACAATTTGTCTTACATTATTTTTCATTTGCCTCCCTTGTATAAAACCAGATTGATCAGCATGAATCATTTTTTGCATTACTGACATTAGCCTATTTGCCAATATCTTAGCAAATATCTTATAATCTGTATTCAGTAATGATATAGGTCTATAATTCTTTGGATGCATCAAGTCTTGGTCTTCTTTTGGGATTAAAGAGATAAAAGCTGTTTTCCATGAAGGTGGTACCCCTTCTCCCAGCTGTATTCCATTAAACAATTCTTTAAGAGGTGCAACCATTTCAAGTTGTAAATATTTATAATACACAGCTGTTAATCCATCTGTACCAGGAGCCTTACCAGTTTTTAACTGTTTAATTGCTAAGAGGATCTCCTCCTCTGTTATTAATTGATTTAACTGTTCACTTTGTTCTTCCATAACTATAGGAATATTCTGTCTGTCCAAGTATCTCTCTATATCTGCACCTTGTATTTTATCTGCAGTATACAATCTCGTGTAAAATTCTAAAAATGCCTTTTTTATCATATTTTGATGGTATACCTCTTTACCTTTGTACTCTATTTTCTCTATGGTACAAGATTTTTGTTTTTTTCTTATCATATATGCAAGCCATCTACCTGGTTTATTTGCATTACAAAAAGTGTTATGCTTAGCATATTGTAAATTAGTTGCCACTTGGCCTGAAAGCATCATATTAAATTGCCCTCGTAATAGGGTGATCTCTTCTTTAATTTTCTTATCCCCTGGATTGTGTATTAATACCCTTTCTTTTTTCTTAATCTCTTCTTCTAGTTCCCTCCTTTTTCCATCTGTCTACGTCTATGTGCATTATTCATATTTATCAAAACTCTCCTCATATATGCTTTACTAGCATCCCATCCCATATCTATAGATGTACCCTTATTAATATTAAAAGCAAAAAATTCCTTCATTAATTTTTTACATTCTATTATGTTTCCTCATATCTAAAAAGATTTTCATTTAGTCGCCAAGATCTCCTGAGCCTTTCCCCGCACTCCAATTCCAGCCAAACTGAACTGTGATCCGTTAATGTCCTAGGAAAAATCTTTTCCAGGGTAAATCTTCTTTACCCTGGAAAAAAAATCATTTGTTATTAATATAAAATCAATTCTTGAAAAGGATTGGTGTCTATCTGAAAAAAATGTAAAATCTTGTTCTTTATGATTTCTTTCACACCAAATGTCTCTTAATTCCATATCCGCCATCATTTCAAAGAAAGATTTAGGCAGTTTCATTCGCAATTTAGTAGATTGTAAAAGTCTTTTTTTATCAATATTGGGGTCTAGTACTCCATTCCAGTCCCCCATCAAAATACATGAGTTATAACCCCATTGTGCTAATTTTGTATGTATCAACTTATATAATTTTTCTTCTTGCTGTTGTTGATTAGGGGCATATATCCCCATTAATAATATTTTCTTCCCTTCCATCAATAACTCAATTGCCAAGTATCTCCCTTGTTGGTCTGCTTCTACTAATCTAGCCATCAAGTCTCTTTTCAGATAAATCACTATTCCATTCTTTTTTTCTGGGGCAGAAGCAACAAAATATGTATCCAATTTTGCATTTATTAAATATTTTTGATCAGTTGTCCTTATATGCTTTTCTTGCAGGCATATTATGTCATTTTTAAATTGTCTCAGTAAAATATTTTCTTCCTCTTTTGTGGTGAGTTTAAACCATTAACATTCCAGGTTAAGAACCTAGAAGCCATCTTCAGATTCTTGAAGCTTGGTAAGAGCCTCTTGGTATTCCACTTGGAATTTCTTTTTCGGTCTTACCCTTCCCACAGCTTCTGAACCAGTATTCGCACTTTCTTGTGGTAAAGCCTGCACCTGTAACATTTTTGATTCTTGTTGTTTACGTTTGGTAACTGCTCTGGTTTGTCTTTGTTTCTTAAGTTCTTCTTGTTTTTCCACTATATCCCATGCTTGGACAGCACTTGAAAGTTGCAGTACTTCGTCCTGTATACTCATAGCTCCACCTGCTGCTTGTTTCTGCATCGCCTCTGTTGCAACTGTTGCTTTTTTAACTCCCACAGATGGTGGGTATCCAGCCTTTAATATATTAGTATAGAATTCTCTTGCTTTTCAGACTGTGGTGAGGTGATATCGCTCTCCTGCATAATTCACTAGTAGTCTGACTGGAACTTCCCATCTGCATTGTATCTGTCAGTTTCTAAGCTCATCTGCCAAAAAAGCATACTCTTTCTTGGATTTTAGCATTTTAGGTGGTATTTCTTTGAATACTGCAACTTCTTGTCCTGCCACTTGCAACTTATTTTTGTAAGAGGCTTGTAGAATCTCATTTCTAATCCTTCTGGTAACAAAATAGATTACAACATCTCTTGGTAACTTCCTTTGTCTGGCTATCCATGAATTAACGCGATAGATCCGATCAATTTGCCAATCAAGTTCTCCTCTGGATTCCCTGTAAACTATGCCAGAGCTTCCACAAAAATCTCTTTCAGGTTTTCTTTCTTATTCTCACAGCAAGTTCCATCATCTTGTATTGTATTAACATCACTTCAGCTTCTGTTTTTTCAATTTTAATTTGTGTTTCCTCAATTTTACCATCCAGAATCTCATTTGCTTGAGCAACCTCTTCAACTCTATCCTCTACATAATTAACATGCTTTACTAGTCCCTGGAGTGCAAGAACTATATCTTCCCTTATATGTTTGTTTCTTGTCTTAATTATGTCTTTCATTTCTTCCATTTGATCTGAGACTCCTTTGAATGCAAATGCAATATCTTCTTTAAATCCTTCTTTAATTTCTTTCATGGCTCCCTGGAACATCTCAAGTGTAAATGTTTGTGATTGTGGTTGTGGTTGTGATTGATCTTATGTGTCTGCTGGGGCCAATAAAGTTTGCAATCTAGAGGTCTGAGCAGGAGAACTTCCCGCACTCCCTGGTTTCGGCAGCCCTGATTTTATCTGCTTTGAAGCCATTTTAAAAAATCTCACAGTCTCAGAATCAATTCTTAAAGCCAGTGGGGGGGGGGAGCCAAAAAACTTTAAACTTTAAGTCCCAAAGTCTAATATACAGAATTAAGTCCAAAAGGGACTGAGTGGGGCTAAAAACTGCAAAGCGCTAGTGAATTAGCAAGTCAATAAAAACTTTCTTCTTAACTTTCATTTTCGTCCCTTTGTCTTAACAAGCCTGCGCCATCTTTCCTCCTTCTCCTCTTCACCTCCGCTCTTGTAGACACGAAAAGAAACAATGTTTATGGAATTAAAGATGTGAGTACTTGCAATTGAGTAGCCTCCTGTTTTGATCTGCCTGCTTCAGTTGTCAATTTGTATCCATTTGGTAGCAGGGGCAGTCACGGCATTTCGCTCTGCCTCTTGACAGAGACATCCCAGCTTTGGAGCTTTCCCAGGCTCCTGGGGGCTCTTACCTTTCGAGCCCCAGAATTAATTTTAGGGCTCTTAGGGAGCTCTACCCTGTGCATGGCTGCTCTCTTCCCTCTCTTCTCCCGGGGGGGGGGGGAAGGTTCTTCGCCACTAAACAGCAGTTTTTATGCTGTTCTAGCAGCTTAACAAAGCACGGGGCTAGCACTCTGGAAAAGAGCACCTGCAGCATCCTGCAGTGCCGCCGGAAGTCCCCCATCCATCTATTGCTTCTTGTTCTGCCTCAGGCATTTTGGATAATAGGTTGACCTCCCTTCTTTGTGGCAGCCCCTTAGAGATTGGAATACTGCTATCGTATTACTCCTTGTCCTTTTTAAAATTAGACATATCCAATTTCTGCAACTGTTATTTGTATGTTTTTAGTCATCAGTCCCCTAATCATCTTTGTTGCACTTCTCTGCACTCTTTCTAGAGTCTCAACATCATTTTTATATCGTGGCAACCAAAACTTAATGCAATATTCCAAGTCTGGTCTTGGGAAGGCATTATAAAGTGGTATTAATACTTCACATGATCTTTATTCTATCACTCTGTTAATATAGCCTAGGACTGTATTCTGGTTTTTTGGCAGCTGCTGCACACTGCTAGTTCATATTTAAGTGATTGTCCACTAGGACTTCAAGATATCTCTCACAGTTACTACTACCTGTGTGTTTCCCAAAAATAAGACCTGGTCTTATTTGCTTTTGAGCCCCAAAATAAGCATTAGGGTTTTTTTCGGAGGGTGTCTTATTTTTTTCCCATGTACGGGAGGCTCACTTCTGCTTGTTCACAGTGGGGCAGGAAGCTACGCAAAGTACTAGTGCTGCTGCAGTGAGGCAGGGGGTGGAACTGCCCATCGCACCACACACCAGCTTACTTTAGGACCCCCGCAGCCAGGCCATCCACACCCGACACCTGCCTCGCCTTGCATAAATTGATGTGGGGCACAAGGGACAGGCCCACTATGGCTGTGAGCAACCAGACAGAATGGGTGGCTGGCTGGTTCTGCAAGCTCTTAAGTAGGGCTTGTTTTGGGGGTAGGACTTATATTAGGTGCACGTGTAAAATATGCTATGGCTTATTTTCGGGATAGGTCTAATTTTTGGGAAAATGGGATTATTGAGATAGGTACCACATATTCTATACCTATGAATTTGGTTTTTCTTGGCTAAATGTAGAACTTTCTGTAGAGATATACTTATTTTTTATATATAGGGCAACTCCAGTCTTGTATTAGGTCTGTTTCTTTCATGAAATTTAAGCACCTCTAGTTATATATTCCATTCATGGGTTTCATTTCAAATTTCTGTAATGGCAACAATATCATATCTGCCTTCATGTACTTAGATTTCTAAGTCATCCTATTTATTCCTCATACTTTATGCAACGGGGTATAGGCAATTGAGTCCTTTTTGACTGACCCTGTGTTTGTTTTCTACATTACCTGTTTTGTGTCCAAGTTCCCCTTCAGCCTTACTACCTATTTGATTACTGCACATGGTATTGTACATACTGCCATGCTTGGTTTTTTTTAACATCAATCTTAATATTCTTAATTGCACAAACATCTATGTTAGAAACACTGAGAACTCTATTGGTTTTTGGTTGCTGGGGACAGAAATGTTCTATATCAATTCTGTCCCCATTATTCAGTTTAAATAATTCTCCAGAAAACTCCTGAATTTAGTACTAAATAACTCAGTCCCTTTCTGTGATGGATGTAAACCATCCCTTTTGTAAAGTTTTCATCAGATCAACTGCAAACATCATGACTAACATAACAAAAACCGTACATTTTACACCATTCCTTTAGTCATGCACTGAACTCCGCTATACACTGGTCTTTTTGCTTATATACAGATAAAACCTCTGAAAAATTAAGATTACAGGCTATCCTGCTAAGTTCCTGTCGCAAGCTCTGGAAATCCTTGACAGAAAGTATATCTGTTTTGTACAAGTCATTAGGGCTAAGATGCACAACAACATCAACATCGTTGTCCATACTAGACACTGCACCTCTTTTCTCTGTTGGCAGTAGCACTGGGCAGACACCTTACCTGTTTCAAGACCTCCACATCCTTTCTTAAATTGTAATTGAATTGCCAAACAGAAGGTGGCTTTTCTTTTTAGCTACTTTGCTAAAGTAGCTAAAAGTACTTTGCAATACTTGATTCACAACTTCCCTTATCCATAACAATTTATTTCTCACAAATCACAATCCCATGGTCAATTGAGTCATCACTGTCATTATAAACAGCTACGCCTGCCACCTTAGTATTAAGTTCAATAAGGGCACTGTATCTATTATGCAGGGACACACCAAATGTTTTGTGTTTATCGCCTACAGTTCTCACTCGGCAATAATAATAATAATAATAATAATAATAATAATAATAATAATAATAA
>WNWU01013587.1:1871581-1959132 GCA_012654045.1 Ptyas mucosa | reverse complement strand
AATAATAATAATAATAATAATAATAATAATAATAATAATAATAATAATAATAATTTTATTTCTATACCACCCTTCTCACGAAGGACTCAGGGCGGTGTACAGCCTATTAAAAGCACAAAACAGACATGGGAAAGCGAAAGTGAACTGATTACTGGCATAGCCTCAAAGAAACTGTATTTTTGTTAAAGATTTGCTAGAAGGAGGATTTTTCTCTGCATTTTTCCTTAAAAAAAAAAAGAATTGTTTGGACTGATTGGCTGTTTAACTAAAAAGAAATTTTAAGAATACAAGAAGAAGGAAAGAAAGTAAATAGAAGAAGGAGGGGGGAAAATTTCAAAATGGCCACAAAACCTCCCCCAGTAAAGACAGTCCCAGCAAAAGGCTCATCCAGTGCTGGAAGTTCTCCTGCTCATACTCCTAAAGTACAAGAGACTCAGACTTTAACAATTGAAATGATACAACAGGTCATTCAAGGTGCATTGAGTGCTACAGAAAATAAACTTACAGCTAGAATTCAAAACGTTGCAGAGGATCTCACTGCTGTGATTGACACAAAAATTCAAACAGTTACAGAGGAATTGGCAGCATGTAATGTGGACATTAGAGAAGATATACTTTATGCATTTCAAGGACTTGCTGCCCAAGCTGAAAATTTGGATTCTAAAATAGAGGAAGTTAAAGAAACTACTGAAATTTTGAGCAATAAGGTGGACACAGTCCAGCAAAAAATCGAGAGATCTGAGACTGACCTGTTACTTATGCAATATAGAGAAATGGAGTTTGCGGTGAGAATTAGAGGAGTGAAAGAAGATAAGAAAGAAAATCTGAAGGAGAAGCTGGGAGAAGCAATAGAACAGGTGCTGGGAATTCCAAAAGGTGAAGCGATGTGGCAAATGGATAAAATTTTCAGAGTTAACTCCTGGGTGGCAAGACAGAGAAAGCTACCAAGAGATATAGTAATATATTTTACTACAAGATATATGCGTAACGAAGTACTGCAAGCAACTTACAAAAAAAAGCTAGAAGTGGATGGACAAGAGGTGATGACAATGAAAGAAATTCCCCCAAAGATGTTAAGAGCAAGAAGAGACTACTCTTTTTTGGTTGAAGAATTAAAGAATCGTCAGCTACAATACAGATGGGATGTTCCAGCCGGCCTGGTGGTGAATTATTCTGGAGAAAGATACAGGTTGAATACAATTGATAAGGCAAGGGATTTTTACATCAATGTTTTAAAGGCTGGAAGGTCCAAATCTTTGGAAATTGAAGTTAAAGAAACAGCTGAGAAGTTACCACAAGAAGGATTGTTATCTATTGCACAGGGGGAAATTTCAATTTCAACAAGTCAAGAAGACATCCTTAAAGTTTTGGCGGAGGTGCCAGAACCCAGAGAACAAAGAATGACTAGAGCTGCTAGAGCAAAGCGTAAAGAGGAGTTAAAAACGCAACAACGGCAACTACCAAGTTCTGAAATCGCCAAAACAGAAGCGGTGGGAGGAGCCGGACCGAAAAGTCGTTTAGAGTTGGAAAACCAGCAAATGCTCCTAAGGCTTCAAAAGTTCAAACATGGGAACTAGATTCCTGACTTGGAATGTTAATGGTTTGAATTCTCCACAGAAAAGAAGGAAGATATTTACGTATCTTAAACAATTTAAGAATGACATTATATGTTTGCAGGAAACTCATATTAGAATACAGGATCAAAAATATTTAATAAATTCAAAATTGGGTGCACATTATGTTGCAGCATCATCAGAGAAAAAAAATGGTATAGTTATCTACCTGAAGAAAGATTTAATTTCTAAATTAATTGAATCAGACGAGCAGGGTACATATCTGGCAATTGAAGTCTTGATTGAAGGTCAGAAAACTTTGATACTGGGGGTTTACGCACCCAATCAACAACAGGAGATTTTTACAGTTTTTTACATGCTAAAATGACCAATTAGAAATATAAAACATGTATTCTGCTTGGGGACTGGAATGAAGTAATTGATGTCAGAAAAGACAAGTTAGGATCGAATCAAAGTGTTGCCTCAAGAGCTAAACTGCCAAGATCTTTTTTTGATTTGATGGAGGAATGGGAGTTGAAAGATATTTGGCGAGATAGAAATCCAACAGATAAAGATTTTACCTTCTTCTCAGATAGACATCAATCCTTTTCAAGGATAGATTTTATACTAATATCAAATGATCTTTTCCCTAGGGTGAAGACAACAAAGATTTTTCCAAGAACTCTGACTGATCATAGCCCAGTATGGGTATAAATAGATTATTCTAATGGACCAAAGAGGTCCTGGAGAGTTAATGAAAATCTGTTTAGATATGAGGAAAATATTAAAGAATGTAAGAAATATCTGAAAGAATATTTTATTATGAATATGCAAAAGGGTACCTCAATGGAAATGGTATGGGACGCTAGTAAGGCTTATATGCGGGGTGTCCTAATTTATATGAATAATAAATTCAGAAAAAAGCAAGGGGAAAAAAGAAGGGTGTTGGAAGAGCAAATTAAGGAAAAAGAACAGCTTTTGATAAAAAACCCAAGGGATACTAAAGTTAAAGAGGTTATTAATTTGCTGAAAGAACAATTTAAAATGTTGATAGCAGATCAAACGGCAACTAATTTACAATATGCTAAATATAATACATTTTGTAATGCTAACAAGCCTGGAAGATGGATGGCTTATATGCTTAGAAAGAAACAAACTCAGAGAACAATTGAAAAAATTAAATATAAGGGAAAGGAGGTCTTTCAGCAAGAATTAATTAAGAAGTCATTTACAGAATATTATTCAGAACTATACAAGGCAGATAGGATTCAGGATATGGATATTGATAGATTTCTTAAGAAACAAAATTTGAAGCCAGTTTCACAGGAACAAAGGGATATGTTAACTCGGTTAATTACCTTGGAGGAAATTATGTCTGCAATTAAAGATTTAAAGATGGGTAAGGCTCCAGGAACTGACGGCCTGACTGCGGTTTATTACAAAAATTTATATGAAGAAATGGCTGAACCAATGAAAGTATTATTTAATAATATACAACAGGGAGGAAAGGTTCCCCCCTCATGGAAAGCAGCCTTTATATCATTAATACCAAAGGAAGGTCAGGACCATACAGAGCCTAAAAATTACAGGCCTATCTCATTGTTAAATACGGATTATAAGATATTTACTAAAGTGTTGGCAAATAGATTGATGAAAGTACTGCAACAAATAATACATCATGATCAAACGGGTTTTATAGCTGGCAGACAATTGAAAAATAATGTAAGACATATTGTTAATGTATTGGAATATTTGGAAAGGAACAACCAAGTCCCTGGCAGGTATAATTTTTTTAGATGCGGAAAAAGCATTTGATCGGCTTAACTGGAAGTTTTTATTAAAATTAATTGACAGAATGCAGTTTGGTGACACTTTTATGCAATCAATAAAGGCTATATATCAGAAACAAACAGCACAAATAATAGTTAATGGAGGCTTAACTGATAATTTTTTAATAGAAAAAGGTACACGGCAAGGATGTCCTTTGTCTCCATTATTTATTTTATCATTGGAAATTTTGTTGAACAATATAAGAGATTTAGAAGAAATAAAAGGAATACAGATTAGAAATCATGAATATAAGCTGCGTGCATTTGCAGATGACCTGGTTGTTACCTTAACCCAACTGTTACAATCGGTTAGAATTTTAATGGAAATTATTAAAGAGTATGGATTAATATCTGGCTTTAAAATAAATGCAGCCAAAACAAAGATAATAGCTAAAAATATGACTGTTAAACAAAAACAAGAAATGGAGAAGCAAACAGGATTTGAAGTAGTCAAAAAGGTCAAGTATTTAGGAATAAATATCCTGACAAATAACTCTAAATTATATCACCATAACTATGAACTATTGTGGCAAAAGATGCAATTAGAGATTCAAAATTGGAGTAAGTTACAATTGTCATTGTTAGGAAGGATAGCTGCCATAAAAATGAATCTCTTACCAAGGTTTTTGTTCCTTTTTCAAACAATACCAATACTTAAAACTGATAAAATACTTAAAGAATGGCAAAAAGGTATAAATAAGTTTGTTTGGGCAGGGAAAAAACCTCGAGTTAAACAGAAAATAATGCAAGATGCCCGAGAAAGAGGTGGACTTAAGGTGCCTAATTTGGGGCTTTATTATGAGGCAGCTGCTTTATCATTACTTAGTGATTGGATTAATTTAACAGAGGACAGGATATTAAATGTTGAAGGGTATGGCCTGGTTTTTGTCTGGCATGCATACTTATTGTATGATAAAAAGGTAGATAATATTTTTAAGAGTCATATATTGAGAAGTTCCTTGTTACGTGTGTGGAAGAAGTATAGTTATAAATTAAATGATAAAATACCAATTTGGGCAATACCCAGACATGCGATTGAAAATATAAATATAGAACAAAAGCAAGATGGGATTTCATATAAGCAACTCTTGGAGAAGGTAGGACAGGGGTTTCAGTTGAAAACTATACAACAATTAAAAGATCAAGGAATAATTAAGACCTGGTTTCAATATGGCCAGCTACAGGCCAGATGGAAGGAAGACCAAAAAAAGGGTATTTTACAATGTGAAGAGAATTTGATTAAGCAAATAAGAGATCAGAGCCGAATGCACATAAAAAGGTTATATAGCGCACTATTGGAAATAGATTCAGGGACAGAATTAGTTAAGGATTGTATGATAAAATGGGCACAAAATGTAGGGGAAATAATAACGTTAGAAACATGGGAAAATATATGGGTCAGAAATGTAAAATTTACGCAGGCTCAAAATTTAAGAGAAAATTTTTATAAAATGTTTTATAGATGGCATTTGGACCCTAAGAAATTAGCTTGTATGTACCCAAATATTCAGCCCAAATGTTGGAGATGTGGATATCAAGATGCTACATATTTCCACATATGGTGGTCATGTAAAAGTATTAAGGCGTTTTGGATAAGAATTTGGTGGATAATTCAAAATATATTAAAGAAAAGGATTAAATTCACGCCACAATTTTTTTTGTTAGGTATTATAACAGACTGTACTGGATTAGAAATTAAGTTGATTTTAAATTTAATAACAGCGGCAAGACTACTTGTGGCACAGTACTGGAAGAAACAAGAACTACCTTCGATTCAGGAATGGACATTAAAGGTTGTGCATTTGGCAGAAATGGCGAAAATCTCCGCATATCTTAAGGATTTTTCGAACGAAAGGTATTTAAAGGAATGGAGAAGATGGATAGACTATATTCAAAATAAATATCGAAATAAGAGTTTTCAGTTAGCTTATGAATGATATATGCAGTAGAGATAGTCATATTACTTTAGTTACTTTTTATTTTTTACCAGAAGTTAAAGATCAAGGTTATTAATGAAATTTTATATGGTTAGTTAATTATAGCTTTGTATGTTTGTACATGTTGTACCCTGAGCTAATCCCGGGAAGCCAAGGGAGGGAGGGAGGGGGGTTGGTAAGGAGAGGGAGGGTGGGTGGGAAGAAAATGCTTGTAATCTTCTTTTTGTAAAACTTTTTAATAAAAAAAATTTTTAAATAATTTAAAATCAAATAATTTTGGCTAAATTAAAAACCCCAAGTTTAAATACCCAATTTAAAATGTTATGTTCATAGTCCAGCCTGGCGGAACAACAGGGTCTTGAGGGCACAGTGAAATACCTGGAGGTTGGAGATCCTACGCATTTCGGGGGGCAGTTCATTCCACAGGGCTGGGGCTCCCACAGAGAAGGACCTCCCCCTGGGTGTCGCCAGCCGACATAACTTGGCCAATGGCACCCTGAGAAGACCCATTCTGCGGGAGCGAACTGGCCGGTGGGAGGCTATTGGTGGCAGAAGTCGGTCTTGAAGGTACCCGGGTCCTATGTCATGGAGCATTTTAAAGGTGGTGACCAACACCTTGAATCGCACCCAGAACACCACTGGGAGCCAGTGCAGCTCGTGCAGGAGGGGTGTCACGTGGGCACAACGAGTTGCACCTATAACCACCCACGCAGCCACATTCTGGACCAGTTGGAGCCTCTGAGTGCTCTTCAAAGGGAGCCCCATGTAGAGAGCATTACAATAGTCCAGCCGGGAGGGGACAAAGGCGTGAGTGACCGTGCACAAGGCATCCCGATCCAGAAAGGGCTGCAACTGGTGAATCAGGCGAACCTGATAAAAGGGCCCCCTGGCCACGGCCATCATATGATCTTCTAAAGACAGCTGTGCATCCAGGAGGACACCCAGATTACGAGCCCTCTCTGTGGGCGGCAAAGATTCACCCCCAATAGTCAGCAATGGCACCAGCTGACTATATCGGAGCGCCAGAAGCAACAGCCACTCAGTCTTGGAGGGGTTGAATCTGAGCCTATTCCTCCCCATCCAGACCCACACGGTCTCCAGGCAGCAAGACATCACATCAAGAGCATCATTGGGGTGGAGATGTACAGCTGAATATCATCAGCGTACAGATGACACTTCACCCCAAAACCACGGATGATCTCACCCAGCGACTTCACATAAATGTTGAACAGAAGGGGCAAGAGGACCGACCCTTGTGGCACTCCCCATGTGAGGTGCCTTGAGGTCGTCCTCTGCCCCCCTGCCAACACAAACTGTGAGCGGTTGAAGAGGAAGGAGGAGAACCACCGCAAAACGGTGCCCCCTATTCCTAACCCCCTCAACCGCTGCAGCAGGATACCATAGTCGATGGTATCAAAAGCCGCTGAGAGATCTAATAGGACTAGGACAGAGGAGCAACCCCTGTCCCGAGCCCTCCAGAGATCATCCACCAATGTGACCAATGCCATTTCCGTGCTGTACCCCTGCCTGAAGCCTGACTGGTATGAGTCTAGATAGATAGCTTCATCCAGGTGCCGGAGAAGCTGTCTTGCCACCACGCTCTCAACAACCTTCACTGCAGAACGAAGGTTGGAGACCGGACGGTAGTTAGCTAATTCAGTCAGATCCAGGGAGGGCTTCTTGAGGAGGGGCCTCACCACTGCCTCTTTCAAGGCGGCGGGAAAGGCACCCTCACTCAGAGAAGCACTTATAATTCCCTGGAGCCAGCCTCGTGTAACCTCCCGGGAGGCCAGTACCAACCAGGAGGGACACAGGTCCAATAAACACATGGCGGCACTAATCTTACCCAGAATCCTGTCCACATCCTTGGGAGCCACAAGATCAAACTCCTTCCAGGTAATATTCTCAAGGCCTACCCTCATCTCCTCCCCTGGATTCATCCAATCGGAGTCCAAGCCTTCCCGAATCCAAGCGACTTTATCATGCAGGAATTGCACAAAATCCTCAGCAGGGCCCTGCAAGGGATCTTCCCACACTCCCCCCTGAAGAAGGGAGTGGGTCACCCTAAACAGGGTAGCTGGGCGGTTCTCTGCAGATGCGATAAGAGCGGAAAAATGGTTAGATTTCGCCACTTTTATTGCCACTAGGTAGGTCTTGATATAAGACCTCGCCTGTGTCTGGTCAGAATCGGATTGACTGGTCCTCCAAATACTCTCTAGGCGTCTTTTCCGACGCTTCATCTCTCTCAGCTCCTCAGAGAACCAAGGAGCCAATTGAGAACTGCATCGGGTCAGAGGCCGCAAAGGCACGACATGATCCAAAGCTCTGGCGGCCGTACTCTCCCAAGTGGCCACCAGCTCTTCAGTTGAGTTGTGTGCCAGAGTCTCAGGAAATGGCCCAAGCTCCATCAGGAACCTTTCGGGATCCATCAGGCGCCTGGGACGGAACCATCTGGTTGGTTCCATCTCCCTGCAGCGGGGGAAAGCGGTGGGAAAGTCTAAGTGAAGAAACAAATGATCTGTCCATGACAAGGGTTTAATGTCTAGGTCCCCTCTACCAAGATCATTCAACCACTGACCAGAGACAAAAATCAGGTCCAGAGTGTGTCCCCCTATGTGAGTGGGGCCTTGAACTAACTGGGTCAGGTTCATGGCTGTCATGGAAGTCATGAACTCCCGAGCCACCTCTGGCATCTCACCCACAGATGGGAGGTTGAAATCCCGCATGACAATAAGTCTGGGGGTATCAACCGCCACCCCAGCAATGACATTGAGTAGCTCGGGCAGGGTCACTGCCACATGGCAGTGAGACAGGTACGTGGTCAGCAAACCCATCTGCACCCCACGGCCCCACTTCACAAAAAGGGACTCACATCCGGTTATCTGAGGAACAGTGGTCTCCCTCGGACAAAGACTTTCCCTAATAATCACCGCCACTCCCCCACCCCTCCCCTGGGCCCTTGGCTGATGAAATGCACGGAAACCTGGTTAGTACATTTCAACGAGGGGGGCCACCTCCTCTTGGCCCAACCAGGTCTCCGTAATACCTGCCAGGTCCGCACCCCCCTCCAAAATAAGATCACAAATGAGGGGGGCTTTATTAACAACTGACCTGGCATTACACAACATCAGCTGCGGACCCAGGGCCTGAGACTCTGTGCAACCCAGGACACGAGTCGCACATTGGGGGCCAGAGTGTGCAATTGCTCGTAGACAACGCGTGCACACTCCCGACACATGATATGGCCCCCTGCGCCCATTATACCTGTCCCTCCCACTTATTTCAATTTCACTGCCCTTCTTATCACCCTCCTGCTCCCCGATCCAATTTCCTTCCACGACCCCTCTGCTGCGCCCAATCGACCCCTCACCCCACTCAGTGACTGCATGGATCCCCCCAGGTCCACTTTTCCAACCCTCTCCCCTCCTCCCGAGTCCCCTTAAAATTTTCGTTAAAAATTTGGATAAAAAGCCCCTCAACCCTCTCTTTGCCACATGCCATCTCTCGGGGTTCCAAAACCCGTCATCAAGATAGGCCCTCGATAACATGGAGGGCCAAGTCTGCGAGAGGGGGGAGTCTCGCAGCACGAAGAGCTCAGCGGGTGAATATAACCTCAAGTCCTAAAGTCTGTCTGGGAAAGATGGAAAGAGGCCAAGGGTTCAGTGGTGATGGTTAAGAAAGGTCCGGGAGAGAAAGTCCACCATTTTGGCGCGGGTCAAAACCGGACTCCACTGTCCTCTCACGGCAGTGGGAATGGGTCTCAGGCAGCTGTCCCGGAAGGCAATGACCAAGCCACCCTCTCATAGCGGCTGGTATTAGTAGATCTTATTCGGTGGCAGCTGCAGCAAGAAATGACTCCCTCGGTACCCGCGCCCAGGCTTAAACCTCTCCTCAAAGCAAGGTAGATGTCAATAGGACTGATGGTATGGCCGATGGTATGGCCGGAAGCAGGGGTCAACTGTAGTCCAAATGCAGGAAGGGTTGCTAAACAGTTGTCCATGTCAGTTTTGGAAGACAATTTTCTTTTTGCTTCTAAACTGCCACATATTTTAGCTGGGGAAGTTGGGAGGGGGTTGTTGTTGGAGTGGTAGAAAGTTAGTCATAACAACATTCCATGTTCAAAGACTTTTGCCTGCGTCTGATGGAGACTGCCTGAAGATTGTATCCGGTGGAGTGTGAAAAGTTGATTGGACAATGTGATGAACTTGTGGCTGTGGGGCAGGGCTGTGAACTCTTAGCTGGGTATGGGAAACCTGGAAGCTTTCAGATTCGGGTTTTCCCAGATGTGCCAACATGACATTTCTAATAAATTGGAACTTTGAGGAACCTCAGGCCTCAGAGCTTTATTTTGTTGGGGGTGTTCCTTGGAACCCTGATATTAACCCAAATCTCCTAAATAACTAAACAGCACCCCAAAAGGGGGCTGAATGGGGTGCTGAGCCCCAGCACCAACCTAAAGCTTGAGTGGTCCGAAGACTCAGCAAAGATGGAAGGGAGAGAGAAGATTGCAGAGGGAGCCATGGGAGCACATACAGGAAGGTTTATCGAGACCTGGTATTCTCCTTCTGAAGGTACAAGCCCTTGAAGCTGCAGAGGTGATGCAAAGCCTAGGAGCTCAGTCCAGGGAGATGGATTCTGGGAAAAGTTGCCAGCCTGATCCAACTCCAGAGATGGGACTGAAAGAAATATCGCCGGGATGTTGTCCTGTATCCAGCCCTCATCAACCTGCCTTCATGCTACCCCCTGCAGAATTTATCCCCCCAGGCTGGGCATTCTATCCCGGGGTAGGTCCAGTGCCAGTGGATGCCAGTGCCTGCTGCTCCTCCTCTTACAGGATCACCATGGGCCCAATTTGCCCCAACGATCCCAGCACTGTCGTGGAGTCTGATCCAGCAGCCAGCAGCACTGCCTCAGGTTCCAGTTCAGCGCTGGCATTCACCCCACCTCCAGTTGCCATGGCAATTCTGCCAGCAAGGGCCCTGCCACACGGTTTAGAACAACATTTGACAATAAGCCTATCAAACTGGCCTATTTCCTCAGCCGAGTATGGGCTCATATAGATCAGTATGGAAAGCAATACAAAACAGATCGCGACTCGATATCTGCGATCTCAGAGGGGATGAATGAGGGAGATGCTGCTGACTGGATAGCCCAGCTGCATAATGAGGGGGTTGCTGAATTAAATGATGCAGAAGGTTTTGGTGAGCTTCTCCGAGCAAGATTTGAAGTTCACCCATGCCACAACCCCTCAGCTGAGAGGCCTCCAGGGAAAACTTTGGCTAGACATCCTCTGACAAACCCCACTGAAACCCCTCCTGCTCAATCTACAGGGGTAATCAAGTGCTACCATTGCAGACAAGTGGGTCATCGAGCTGCAGAGTGTCTGGCACCTGTGCCAGTTCCACACCCATGCCCCGCCCCGCCAGCCTGAGGCAGAAGAGACCCATGAAAGCCCCCGGATGCCAGCAAATTGCCTGGCAGGCAGTCGAGACTTCCCCTCCCCTTGTAGAGAATGAAAAGACCTCGACCAAAGACTTGCCACCTGGCCCAGTCAGCAGTAACAGTGGTAAAGACAACCCGATGGTAAGTGGGACCATTCACCCCCTTGTAGTCAAAGTCAAGCTGACAGTGCCAGAGACAGGGGTGCATGGAGAGGTAGCAGCAATAATAGACACCGGCTGCACCCGTTGCTTAATTAGCTTCCCCATTGTTGAGCAGCTAGGCATAAAGACATACCTCTTAAGCCACTTCATACGCTTTCAGCAAGTAGATGGGACCTTAATAGATGGCACCCCTGCTACATGGGTCACTGAGCTTGTCAGATTGGAACTAAGGATGCACACAGAACTCATTCAATTCATAGTAGCCCCAAAAATGGTAGAGTCAATCATCCTGGGACTTGCCTGGCTAGACAAATGGGCCCCTACAATCAAATGGGAGGATGGCTACCGAAAAGTCATGATAGGGGTGGGGCCTTTTCCACCCATCCCTCTGAAGCCGAACCCACTGAGACAAGCCCTCAGGGGCCCCACCAATGAGAGGTGGCCACAACAGCCATCGAAGCCCTACCTGGGACTCCCCAGGTCCCCAAGGAATACAGGGACCTGGCTGAAGCATTCAGTGAGGAGGAATGCAACATCCTTCCCCCTCATCACCACACTGACTGTGCAATTGAGATCGAGCCCGGGGCCAAACTCCCTAAACCAAAGATGTACTAAATGACCCCAAAAGAGATGGCTGAGTTGAGGAAGTACAATGATACTAACCTAGTCTGAGGGTTCATCCAACCCACAAAATCCAGAGTAGCCACCCTGGTGTTGTTTAAGGAAAAGAAAGATGGGGGGGGGGAGGGGATGAGGCTCTGTGTGGTTTTCATGGGATAAATGTGGTATGTGTGGAAAACACCTACCCCCTTCCCCTCATGAAAGACCTACTGAACTACCTTTCAAAAGACAAAGTGTTTACTAAACTTGACTTGAGAGAAGCCTACTACAGGGTGCGTATAAAGGAAAGGGATGAGTGGAAGACTGCTTTCAACTGCCCATTAGGTAGCTTCCAATTCAAAGTCATGCCCTTTGGTCTCCAAGGAGCCCTTGCTGTATTCATGCAATTGATTAATGAAGTACTGCATGAACATTTATACAAGAGGGTTCTAGTCTACTTGAACAACATTCTCATATTCAGTGAGACATTAGAAGAACATGTGAAATTAGTCCGACAAGTACTAAAGAAACTGTTAGCCACAAAACTTTATGTGAAGCTGTCCAAATGTAAGTTTCACAAAACTCTGGACTACCTGGGCTACAGAGTGTCGAATGAAGACATAGAGGTGGATCCTGGGAAAGTGCGAGCTGTACTTGACTGGAAGGCCCCTCACACCAGGAAACAGCTGCAAAGTTTCCTGGGGTTTGCTAACTTCTACCAGCAATTCATCCCAGTCTTCGTGGAAGTGGCCCTGCCACTTACTGAACTGTTAAAGACAGGACTCTCCTCTGTAAAGCCGTGGCCGATGGAGCCATTAGCCTTGACACTAAACTGTCAAAAAGCATTTGAAAAATTGAAATGGCTATTTGCAGAAGAGCCCATCCTTCAGCACACGGACCCAGATAGGCAGTTCATTGTCCAGGCTGATGCCAGCGATGTTGCAGTGGCAGCAGTGCTCCTCCAGGAAGACCCCCAAGGGCGGCTGCTTTCTTGCGCGTATGTGTCCAAAAAACTCACGGACACTGAGCGGAGATGGGCAGTATGGGAAAAGGAAGCCTTTGCTATTCGTTGGGCTCTTCTATCATGGCGGAACTTCCTAGAGGGAGCCAAGATCCCCTTTGAGGTATGGTCAGACCATGAAAACCTCGAAGGCTTAAAGACCCCACAACAGCTCTCCCCCAAACAGGTCCTCTGGGCGCTGTACTTTAAGCGGTTTGATTTCAAGCTGAAATACATCCCAGGGGGGAAGAACCTGCTTGCAGATGCCCTCTCAAGGAAACCCCAATATGACAGCCAGAGGGAGAACATTATCCATGCATCATCCCAGACATGCAGAGTGCGGTGCAAGTCACTACCCGGAGTCAGGCCAGCAGGTGGACTGATCCCATCGATGGGAAGCTAATTGCCAACTTGAAGGCAGCACTAACTACTGATCCATGGCTAGCCGACAATCGAGACACTTTGACAACTCATGATGGACTAGCTTGGAAAGGTTCGAAAATTTACGTCCCTAACAGCATGAGACTCCTGGTGCTCCAGCATAACCATGATTCTCGATTGACTGGTCACTTTGGATTTCTAAAGACCCTTCATCTCATTAGACGGCAGTTTTGGTGGCCAAAGATAAAAGCTGATGTGGAGGACTATGTAAAAAGTTGTGCCACATGTGCCAGCAATAAGACAAGACTGGGGAAGCCTCCTGGTTTGTTTCAACAGGTAGCTGAGCCCAGCTGCCCGTGGAAAGAAATAGCTATGGACTTTATAGTAGAGCTCCTGGAAAGTGGCAGAAATACTGTAATATGGACTGTGATAGACCTGTTCTCCAAACAGGCCCATTTTATTCCTTGTTCTGGACTTCTCTCAGCTAAGAGATTAGCCAAGTTATCAAACAGATCTACCAGCTGCATGGGGTTCCGCAATGTGTGATCTCTGATCAAGGAGTTCAGTTCACCGCTAAGTTCTGGAGGGAGTTCCTGAGGTCCATTGGGTCATCTCAGGGGTTTAGTTTGGCTTTCCATCCGAATACTAACGGAGCTGCGGAACATGCTAATGCCATGGTGGAACAATACATCAGATATTATGTAGATTACCAGCAAGATAATTGGGTGACTTGCTTCCTTTCGCAGAAGTGGCTTACAATAATGCGGTGCATAGTAGTACGGGACTGACACCTTTTCAGATTACAAGCGGCACAGAATTCATCCCTATGCCAGAACTGCCAAGAGAACAGCCTTCTTCCATGACTCTGAATGAATGGATGGAGTCATTAAAGAAAGGCTGGGAGAATACCAAAAAAGCCCTGAATGAGGTGGCCGAAGCATACAAAAAGCAAGCAGACAAACACCGATCTCTCCAACCCCCCTTTCAGGTGAGAGATCTTGTGTATCTTTCCACCAAATACTTATGTTTGAGGTTGAAGAGTAAGAAGTTAGGACTGAAATATTTAGGTCACTTCCCCATAATGAAAGTGATTAACTCAGTGACTCTACAGTTAAATCTTCCCCGCATACTGGGAAAATTCGTCCTGTTTTCCATTGTAACCTGTTAAAGTCTGCCTTGGGATCTAAATTGAGACCTCAACCTGCTGCTCCCCCAAAGCCAATTGTGGTGCAGGGTGAGACTCATTATGAGCTGAAGAAGATTTTGGACTCTAGATTGCAAAGAGGACGTTTGCAATATTTGGTTCATTGGAAGGGGTACCCCTTGTCTGAAGCCATGTGGGTGAAGAGTTGGGATGTTCAGGCAGACACCTTAGTTAGGCAATTTCATGATAAATTCCCTGATAAGCTTAAGGGTCCTCCGGGGAGCGGGGGAGAGGTGGTTAATGTACTAATTGTGTTAACCCCTGATTTCAGTCTTGTCCCAGGATGCATTCCTTTCCTGAGGGGAGGAAGCCTGTCAGTTTTGGACGACAATTTTCCTTTTGCTTTTCAATTGCCACATATTTTAGCTGGGGAAGTTGGGAGGGGGTTGTTGTTGGAGTGGTAGAAAATTAGTCATAACAACATTCCATGTTCAAAGACTTTTGCCTGCGTCTGATGGAGACTGCCTGAAGATTGTGTCCAGTGGAGTGTGAAGAGTTGATTGGACAATGTGATGAACTTGTGGGCGTGGGGCAGGGCTGTGAACTCTTAGCTGGGTGTGGGAAACCTGGAAGCTTTCAGATTCGGGTATTCCCAGATGTGCCAACATGACATTTCTAATAAATTGGAACTTTGAGGAACCTCAGGCCTCAGAGCTTTATTTTGTTGGGGGTGTTCCTTGGAACCCTGACATTCCATACTACACTACTACACTTCTCCTGCAGGGTCTTTATGGTAAGAGGGGGGTTGATAGCAGGGCAGTTCAAAAGAACACACTGGCTAAATTGGCCATTTAATTTCAGCCAGAAGAGCCCAATAAAGATTCTAGATAAGCAATAAGTCCACGTAAATTGCTTATTAATAAGACAGTATCCAAATTTGAAAAGAGCACCATGAAAGACAGCTGCAAAACAAGTGTAAACAAAGCTAAACATTCTAAAATAAAATTGTAATCACACAACCACTTACCAAGGATGAATTACTGCTGTTTTCAAACTAATGATGTTTTCTGGTCAGAAGATCAGTTGCCCTCATGATGAATAATTTCACAGAGTCAATGCAAATAGATATTCCCTTACAGCCTTCCTGTTTTAGATTTATAGTTGTATGATTTGTGTGCCATTAGTCATGTGGGCTGCTACCTTGCTCCACTGGACCCAATCTCAATACTGTTGAAATTGCTGTGAGCTGGGTAATCATTCATAAGACGGTACTATATATGAAGCAGTAAACTAACTTTGATTAATCCCTCATTCACCTTGCATCAGCATAATAAAAAAAAATAGTTTTTCCTTTTCCACTACCATGTTTCTCCAAAAATAAGATATATTATTATATTTTTTTGAACCCCGAAATAAGCGTTTGGCCTTATTTTCAGGGAAGTCTTATTATTTTGGGGTGTGTGGAGCAAGACGGGGCTCTTCTTGCCATCTTACCTGGTTTCCTGCTCTGTCTCCCTAACCCTAACCAGAGGAAATGGCGGGGACCAGCTGTGCATGCAGGTAGGGCTTATTTTCAGGGAGGGCTTATTTTAATGCATGCACTCAAAAGCTGATTGTGCTTATTATCAGGGGATGTCTTATTTTCGGGAAAACGGCATTTTCTTCATAAAGTAGCATTTCAATAAAAGTAATTTCTTAATAATATATATTGATAATTACCAAACTGAATCATTTGTTAATGAGTCTATTTTTCTTCCTTTTTCATCCAAATAAATGTCCACTTTAAGGTTTTCCTCTGTATCATGAGCTGAAGCAAAATTTGACACACTTCTGCATGGAATCCCCAGACAGCGCATAACTGAGACAAAGAGAAAGTTGTTAGCTCTCACTTCATTAGCTGCTTTACTGTCTTTATTAACAACCACTGCTTATTATAATGCAGGATTTTAATTATACATGAATACTATTTTTAAAGGCATGGTTCATTGTACAAAAGAAGGCATATTAAGATTAAAAGTATGGGACCTAACTATAGTAGAATAGCTACAGTGCTGAATGGACATTGATGGTACTTTTACAAGATCTTTATATGTCAGAAGAACCTGCTAGATTAGACCATATTAACTGTGTCTCTTAATGGAAGTTAAATCTGGAAAATACTCAACTGCTTTTCAAAGTAAGTACAGTTATATCCAGCACTATGGTTTCTCTCTAGAGTTAATTTTCTTCCTTGACTTTATTTTCTGCCAACTCTGATTTAGGTACCATTGGAAATTACAAGATAGTCCCTCTCTGTGGTGGATTGTGGACACTTCTGTCCTGCCCAATGTTTATTTTCAATATTATTCTGAAAACTTCTTCAACTTGACTAAAATGTATGTGACCTCAACAGCAATTTTACTACCATTTTAAGAAAATGACAAATGATTCCAGACCTGGGGTTTTGGAAGATGTGCCTCACTATTGGCTTTATTATGTTTTTTTAAAAAAGTATTTGGTTTAGAATTTCAAATTATCTCTTAAGGTGAAAATAATTGGGCTAAGACTCAGAAAATTTTCTTTCCCCATAATAATTAGTAATTTCACTACTGGTGGCAGGTTTTTGCCCATTAAATTCAAAAGCAAATATTCTATGGTTTATAGCAGATTAACAAATAAGCCATGATGATAGATATTACAGTTTCAGCAGGTTATAATGTTTCACAGATCTCATCTGCGTTGCAAGCTAAGCAGGGTTAGATCTATGGGTCACTTCTTGGATGGGAAACTATCAGAGAATGGCAAGGCTGAGAAATTTTTCAAAATATTGCAGAAGACAATGCAAGCTACACCTTTACTGTTTCCAAGAAAATTACATGTTCTGAGGAGTTTTACTGAAGGGTGTGTTTATTTTTTTCAGATATTGTGAATGCTTTCTTTTATGAAATCATTTACTCTTTTCTAATTTATTATACATTTTTAAATGTTACAGTTGAAATCTATACGGAAATAATACAGTTTGGCTGCCTGACTGATTAAGGATGAGAAAAATCTGCTGGATCAGACCAGAGAATCAATCTGGCCCATCTTCCTAATTCTAATAATGTGTTTTAAGAACCTACAATCAGATCATGAAGGCAGAATCCTGAATCCTGTTATCTTTCCTAAAATGTAGATCACTAAACTTTTTATGAAAGTTTTGTTTATTTTCATACATAAAAAGTAATTAATAAATGCTTTCATAAAAACATGCAGGAAAAGCTTCTACTTGGAGGAGTATATCTTACCTGTGGTAACCACTCCAGAGAAAACCCAACATTGACCATATAGAACACTTCTTTGTGTTCTGTAATATTGTTGCAAAATTGGGACACTTCCTGTCCAAGCCAAAGGAGCTGTACCACCAGTATAATGTCCTGTCCAGTTTACATGCAGAATTCCACGATCATCTTCAGAATTAACCTAAGAAAAAGTTGATGAGAATAAAGTCTCCCATTCCTGATTCTGTTAATAACATTATGAAATAACATCTTTCTTAAGGCTAGAATGCATGCTGCATTTTCAACCCTAATAGTACAAGATAGTCTTCATATAAATAAATAGAGGATGTGCTGAAATTGTGAGATGTATTTTTGAAACTTAAAGGCAAAAAGCTCAAAGCTTGCATTTCTAGTCATTTTTAGAATTATTAGATCTATGACTTCCATCCTTCCCCTGTCGTATATAATACTGAAATGATGTCGACCTGTCTTCACATTTCAGAAAAAGCTTTTATTATAAGCATTTTTACAAACAATTTTCCCTCCATTTGAAGCCCTTTTGCTTAGATTAACAAAGTACATTTCAGAACAGGGCCTTACTGGTAGCAAACAATTGACTGCATAATGAACTAGAAGACCATTATGCTGTGGTCATGTTGCATGTACATAATATGCAGCATCTTGTGTGGAGAGTAGATAGGAAAAAGAATGCATGGAGGGAGGAAAACAATTAGAGTATAAGTTTGAAAGAAAGTAAAAACAACCATTATTTAGGAAATAGCATAGTGACAGGAAATCCAGAGTTACTTAAGTTCATTCAGAGCAAGGAGTCTTAATATGCTCTCCTCTATTATAGAGAGGGAACAAGGGCAGATCTGAACTTCCAGCTTTCTCCAGCACAATATAACCCACTGTCAGATCCCTAAAAGTGATACTGCCATTCAATCGGAGGAGGGGGGAGACTTGGATTCAATTCCCTAGCATTGCCTGTGTCAACAGATACTTTACAACCTATATCCTGGTGCCAAAGAGCCCTGAGATTTCCTTTACCTGCAGGAATTTTTATGATAGCCATGTGGGTTGTCTCACTTTAAGGTATAATGGTGGGAATGCATGTTTGTTCAGGTTCTCAGAGGAAATGTTAAAGAAAAAATCTTCACACTTGTGTATTGGCTAAAATCTGCATTCTGATTTAAAGGGTGGGGTCTCTACCACTTTAATCCTACTGTTTTTGCCTAAGGGTATTCAGATCTTGCTTTAGCTGGATGGCTTTCACTTCTGCTTAATAAAAGAATCCTTTTGAACAACCAGGTTTCAAGAGTTTGTACTTTCTTAAGTTGGAAGGAGAGGTGATCCTTACAGAAAGCAAGGTCTGCAAAATGATCAACCCAGAGAAGCAATCTTTGCTCTACTGAGGGGACCTTGCAAATCATGTCTGAATGAAGCAGAGAGCTGGGAGAAACCAATTGCTGGGGAGAGACAGCAACCGCCACCCAGTCAGATGCCTGTTTCATGCACCCCATCGGAGAGGATGAGGTAACCCTGGAGAATCCTGAAAAGACCCGCTGGTCAATTGGCATTGGGAAGAAAGATGGCTGGGATGAGAAAACCAGAGGAGTCACCCTCAACCGTGGCAATTGAAAACCGGGGTGGAAACTGGAACTAGAAGCCCTTACTGACCAAGGGGGACCGACCAAAGCATCCCTGAAGGAGGGCTATCTGAAGAGGCATATAACCCAATTGGTGATGGAAACTTTGGAAAATCTCAACATCTGAAGGGAGCCAGGACAACAACCAAAGGGCGCGGAAAGGGCAGCCATCGTGGATGAGGCCACAGGCACCCCCCTTCTGGAGCCTGCCTATCGAGCAGAGGGCGCAGCAGCAGGGGGAGAAGACCCAGTAAACCCTCCCCCCCAGGCGCCCATTCCCAATCAGCCCCGGGTCCCGCAACTGGAAAGAGAAACTCCCCCCCTTGGGGTGAAGTTTGATGGGAATCCACAACAATTAGGATTCTTTGTGGCACATGTGCTAACCTACATGCAAGAGTATGGGTGGGATTTCCAAACCCAAGGATCCCGAATGCGAGTTGTGACCCTAGCCCTAGAGGGTGCCACCGCCAGATGGATCGTGACCCTACATAACGCCAACACACCAGAACTGCGGGATTTTGACCGCTTCATGATGGCCCTGCGACGTCAGTTCGAAGACCCACTGGCAGATCGCAAAGCACGCGACCGCATTAAGGTGAAGCAGGGGCGACGGCAAGTAGCAGAGTATACTGAAGAATTCCGGGACCTTGCGTGTCATGTGCACTGGCTGGAAGATATTTTGGTGAGCTGTTTCAAGGATGGGCTGAGTGATGATCTATACAATGCCTGCGTGGTCCGAGGTGCAACGAATCACCTACATGAATGATATGTCACCGCCGAAGAAGCTGAGATCGATATGGCCAGAAACCAGTATCGAGCGGGGCGAGCATGGAAGAAATCCTCACCCCAATGGAAGCAAGAGCCCCCCCAAACCACACTCTCTCTGAGATCTTCAGCCTGTTTCAAGTGTGGAAAAGAAGAGCACCGAGCTGCAGACTGTCATTCGCAAACACCCGCCCAGAACCACCCACCAGGGGAGGGCCCTGCAAAACTGGGTCAGCGTGGGAAGGAGACTGCTTTGAGGAGCAGGGAGACCATAGAAGTCCCATCCCCTCCCCTCTTTGGGGAGGAAACCCTGCCATCTGAATAGGAGGAATTACACTCATTCGGAAGCGATCCAGATGATGAACCACTGGTAAGCAAACCAATTAAACCACTTATCCTCCCCTTAAGACTATTTATCCCAAACCAGGACAGGGAGATAAGTATCTCCACCCTAGTGGATTCAGGGTGCACCCGTTGTTTGATCAGCCCAACCTTAGTAGGGAAGTTAGGGATTAACGTAAGAAAGCTGAAAACCCCCATTGCTTTCTGCCAACTAGATGGGTCAATAGCAGGAGGGGAGCCAGCTTCTTTTGCCACTGAACCTCTACATATAGGCATTGGAAGCCATGAGGAAAGGCTTACATTTATAGTGGCACCTGGCATGGAATGGCCATTATTTCGGGGCCTTGCATGGCTGAAAAAATGGAACCCAAAAATCAATTGGGAACAAGGCATCATAAATTTCCAGAGGAACGTGACTTTTGCTGAGAATCCACATAAAGGAACTGAGGGGGCAGAGAATCGAGAAATAGCCATGCCTGGTCATGCCATACCAACTGAGGGCATACCCATAAAATACAAGGATTTAGCTGAGGTTTTTAGCGAAAAAAACCTCAGATGAGCTCCCCTCCCCACTGTGCCACTGACTGTGCAATAGAAATCTTACCTGGCGTGAAACTCTCTAAACCCAAGATTTACAGCATGTCACCGAGGAAATTGGAAGAGGTGAGAACATTTATTGAGAAAAACATAGCAAGGGGTTTCATCGAACCAGCCCGACCCAAAATCGCAGCTCCAGTGCTCTTTAGAGAGAAAAAAGATGGCTCAAAACATCTCTGCGTTGATTTTAGAAATCTCAATACAATCAGTGTGGAGAACATGTATCCACTCCCCCTTATGAAAGATATGCTTACATACCTTGTTAAAGAGAAAAATTTTTCAAAGCTGGACTTAAGGGAGGCTTACTATCGTGTCAGAATTAAGGAGGGGGACGAGTAAAAAACGGCATTTAACACCCCCCTCGGCTGCTACCAATTCAAGGTGCTCCCCTTTGGGTTGCAAGGAGCCCCTGCAGTGTTTATGCAGTTAATAAATGAAGTGCTGCATCAGCATTTATATAAGGGGATCCTGGTCTACTTGGCCGACATTTTAACCTATACCGAGACCAAAGCAGAACATGTAAAACTAGTCAGGGCGGTTTTAAACAAACTCCGCTCTGCCAAACTTTATGCTAAACTTTCCAAATGTGAATTCCACCAAGAGAAAATTGACTATTTGGGGTACCACATTTCACACCAGGGGGTTGAGATGGATCCTCTAAAAGTGCAGGCTGTACTTGATTGGAACCTTCCATGCACGCATAAACAGTTACAGAGCTTCCTGGGTTTTGCCAACTTTTACCACCAGTTTATCCCTGCTTTCACTCAGATTGCCCTCCCCATCACCAAGTTCTTAAAAACAAAGTGGGAGGACAACCCTAAACCAAAGCAGCCATTGAACTGGACAGGCAGCATTTGAAAAACTTAAATGGCTGTTCTCGGCAGAACCAATTCTAAAACACCCAGACATGGAGAAACCATTTGTCATACAAGCAGATGCCAGCGATGTGGCAATAGGAGAGGTCCTGCTTCAGAAAAATGAGCAAGACCAACTACAACCCTGCGCCTACACATCCAAAAAGTTGAATGAGACTGAGCAAAAGTGGGCCATTTGGGAGAAAGAGGCTTATGCAGTTCGTTGGGCATTGTTAACCTGGAGGCACTTCCTAGAAGGTAGTAAGACTCCTTTTGAAGTCTGGACTGATCATAAAAATCTAGAAGCCCTAAAGACCCCAAGGAAACTCTCCCCAAAACAAGTACGATGGGCTCAGTACTTTAAACGGTTTGATTTTATTCTATAATATCTTCCGGGGGGAAAAAACTTTCTGGCAGATGCACTCTCCAGAAAACCGCAATACAATAGTGCAAAGCCAGACGTAATCAAACCCATAGTACAAAACAATCAATTAGCCACTAAAGTAGTCACCAAATCCCAGGCAAAACAAGAGACAATGATGGGCAATGATACCACCCAAAATTTTAAACAAGCATTGGCCACTGATGAATGGTTTTTGAACAACAAATCCAGCTGTCTGATGAAAGAAGACTTGGCTTGGGTGGGGGGAAAGTTGTATGTTCCTGCCAGCCAAAGACTATGCTTAATGGTAAGGTGCCATGAATCCAAATTAGCTGGACATTTTGGGTTTGTGAAAACTACACCTGATTAAAAGACAATTTTGGTGGCCATCGCTGAAAAAGGACATAGAAAGCTATGTAGCTAGCTGCCCCATTTGTGCAGCAGCAAAAAGACATCAGGGGAAATCCCCAGGTCTACTGCAGAAGGTAGCTGAACCTTCAGCGCCTTGGAGAGAGATTGCTATGGATTTCATTGTGGAATTGCCAAACAGTGAGGGAAATGCTGTTATTTGGGTCGTGACAGACCTGTTTTCAAAACAGGCACATTTTATACCCTGCCAAAAGATCCCAACTACTAAAAGTTTAGCCAAATTATTCCTAATACACATTTATTGACTTCATGGTGCTCCACAAAGAATAATCTCCGACAGAGGGGTTCAATTCACCTCCAACTTTTGGAGGGCATTTTTGGACCTACTTGGTACTGGCCAGGGGTTAAGTTCCGGTTATCATCCTCAGACTAATGGGAATTCTGAAATTTTGAACTCGGTATTAGAACAATATTTAAGATGTTTTATTAATTTTAAATAGAATAACTGGACCGAACTTTTGCCTTTTGCTGAAGTTGTGTTTAATAATGCTGTCCATTCAAGCACTGGTTTTACCCCTTTTAGAGTAGCGACAGGCCAGGATTTCCGCTCCATGGCTGAACTACCCACAGAAGAACCCACCATCCCCTCACTTAAGGAGTGGATGGATAATTTGCAAAACACGAGGCCAGTGGTTAGACTAGCTTTAAAGGAAGCTAGAGAAGCTTTTAAAATTCAAGCTGACAAGAAAAGGATGGAACCCAAACCTTTTCATATCAGAGACAGAGTATACTTATCTACAAAATTCCTGAAATCATTACAACCATCAAAAAAACTAGGGCCAATGTTTATTGGATCTTTCCCCATCACTAGAATCATCAATCCAGTAGCAGTTGAACTACTCCTTCCAAAGATGCTCAGGCAAGTCCACCCAGTATTCCATATCAGTTTACTCAAGCAAGAAGTAATCTCATCCCTCAGACCACCTGCATCTACACCACCCATTCCCATCATGATTGAAGGTGAACAACACTTTGAAATCAAGGAAATCCTTGATTCTAGGATCCACAGAGGGAAAATCCAATACTTAGTTTCTTGGAAACATTTACCATCAGCACACAATGAATGGGTTGCAAAACACCACGTTAGGACTCCAATCTTACTGAGAAAATTTCACTCCCAATATCCTAACAAACCTTGTTAATATACTATCATGAAATCTTGTGTATATTTTTTTTTCAGGTGGACCCTTTCACGTTCTAAGGAGGGTAGCATGTCAGATCCCTAAAAGTGATACTGCCATTCAATCGGAGGAGGGGGGAGACTTGGATTCGATTCCCTAGCATTGCCTGTGTCAACAGATACTTTACAACCTATGTCCTGGAGCCAAAGAGCCCTGAGATCTCCTTTACCTGCAGGAATTTTTATGATAGCCATGTGGGTTGTCTCACTTTAAGGTATAATAGTGGGAATGCATGTTTGTTTGGGTTCTCAGAGGAAATGGTAAAGAAAACATCTTCACACTTGTGTATTGGCTAAAATCTGCATTCTGACTTAAAGGGAGGGGTCTTTACCACTTTAATCCTACTGCTTTGCCTAAGGGTATTGAGATCTTGCTTTAGCTGGATGGCTTTCACTTCTGCTTAATAAAAGAATCCTTTTGAACAACCACGTTTCAAGAGTTCGTACTTTCTTATGTTGGAAGGAGAGGCGATCTCATCATTTCTGGAGGACAGGAATGCATGATGTCATTTTCAATCCACTTCCAGGAGGCAGGTAATATAAATTCCACTTGTGCTCTCTGGCCATATGTCAAAAGGAGTATTTTATGCATTGTGGAGGCTCAAACTAGAATGTTTAGTTTTCATGCTGTACTTACTTCTTTGTAAGCAACCCTATAAATTCCTATTGACTACTAAAGTGGATGCTTGCTTTGTTCAGGTCACTATTTGCTATCCTCCACTACCACTTTATTAACAAGTTTTTAAAGAAACTTAACAAGAAAGGTGAAAAACTGGCTTTTTCTGATGAAACCATGCAGTGTGGACCTGTCTCCTCTTCCCCCTCCTATTTGAACCAGGTGAAATTCATGAGAATTCTGCCACTTTCCCCTTCAAGCTCAGTTAATAGGAAAAAAATGTAAAACTATATTTTCATTTCTTTATCTTTTTGAGTAAGTTTCTCTAATAGGAGAAATAGAAAAGCAAAGGAATTCAAGAAAGAGAGGCTCGGGTCAAAGAATCCAGACCAAACATGAAGCCATCATGGTGGCCAAAGCAAAGAAAATCTAGAAAGAATTTGTTAGGCTTCATTTTCAATCAATTTACACACTGAAATTGAAGGTGGACAAGACCCAGAAAACTGAAATGACACAGGTTGAAAACAAAAGACAGAACTGACCTGTGAGATGAAGGAAGTGATTAAAGTGCTTAGAATAACCAAAGATGGCATATTATATAGAGGCAAGCATACTAAGTATTTTAAATAAGGAAAATGAGTAAAAATGCAAAAGCTTTATCTGTCATCTCTAGTAATCAATAGGCATATGTATGAGTAGACAGCCAGTGTAGGCAAAATTAAAGTCCAACAGTCTGTGTGTGTGTGTGTGTGTGTGTGTGTGTGTGTGTTTGTGTGTGTGTAATGACATATTTTATGTCACCAGCAGGGGTGGGTTCCAAATTTTTTTACTACCGGTTCTGTGGGCATGGCTTATTTGGTGGGTGTGGCTTGGTGGTCATGTGACTAGGTGGGTGAGGCTTGGTGGTCATGTGACTGGGGGTGGTTTGGTGGTCACATGACTATGGGCATGGTTTGGTAGTCATGTGACTGTGTGGGCGTGGCCAATCTGACATCACTCACGTCAAGGTTAGGGTTAAGGTGCCTGGCCTCTCCTCACCTCAAAGGCCTCAACGAGATACAATTTCCCTGTCTATTTATTTACTACTATTGAACATCCAAAATATACTATTTAATCCTATGTACATATGCCATATGTGTACATACATATTACACAGTATAGAGTGTATATAGGCACACAAAAAGATACATTATCTACTATATATATTGCATATGTATGTACACACACACAGAGCTCTTTTAAAACTATACACATTCAACCTCACTTACTACATTTGGAAAAACACACCCAGAATCCACTTTCTGCCACACATTTAACTATAACTTCTATACATTTAGAACATTACATACACCTTCAGATATTCTTCCCTACCTAGCTTGCACATGACTGTTAGAGCCAGGAGAGGTCATGGATTGGGTAAAATGTGGTGAAACTCACTTAACAACACTCTTGTTTAGCAACCAAAATTTTGGGCTCAATTGTGGTCATAAGTCAAGGAGTATCTCTGCCTCCCTCTGCATGGCAGCCTTGTCCTAGCAAACTCCTTTTCCTTTCTGGCAATTTTCCTCTCTGTTGGAGGCACCAAAACAATCTAGAAGATATAAGGTTTCCTGTTGGAGCAGGGGTTTGGACTAGATGGCCTCCAAGGTCCCTTCCAGCCCTAGATTGCTATCCTGTTTCAAAGTGTCTTCTGAAGCCATGTCTGGTGCCAGGGTTTGTGGTCCTTCCTTCCTTCCTTCCTCTTCTTTCTTTCTTTCCCTTCCTTCCTTCCTTCCTTCCTTCCTTCCTTCCTCCCTCCCTCCCTCCCTCCCTCCCTCCCTCCCTCTCTCTCCCTCCCTCCCTCCCTCCCTCCCTTTCTTTCTTTTCTTTCTTTTCTTTCTTTCTCTCTTTCGCTCTCTCTCTTTTCTCTCTCTCTCTCTCTCTCTTCCTCCCTCCTTTCCTTTCCTCCTTAAATGCCAGTAAAAGCCACCACTTTGCTCCTAAAGTGGTCTAGGACAGAGGTCTCCAACCTTGGCAACTTTTAGACTTGTGGACTTCAACTCCCAGAGTTCCTCAGCCAGCAAAGCTTCCAGAGTTCCTCAGCCAGCAAAGGAAAGCTGGATGAGGAACTCTGGGAGTTGAAGTCCACAAATCTTAAAGTTGCCAAGGTTGGAGACCCCTGCCCTAGGAAAACAATCCACGTTACTAAAACAAAGAAACAACCTGCATTGCATCTGTTTTAGGGGAGGAGGTTCAATTCATTGCCCAGTTAAAGACTGAAATGAAATGCTCCAAGCTGAGAGCATTGCTTCTAATGACATTCAGCTCCAGATCAGATCGGGCTTTTTTTTTTTTTTTGCATGAAGGAGGAACACGGAGCGAATGAAAACAAAAAGCCTCCAGCCTCCGATGCAAAGCAAATTAAAGCCTCTTTCTCTCCTTCTCTCCTCCCTCCCCCTGCTTCCCTTTTACCTTTGTTTAATGCTCTGAAAGATTTTCTCTCCCAAGTAAGAAGCAGCAGGGGACAGAAGCAACTGCCACTGATTTGGAGACAACATGGAGCCCTTCACGTGTTCTCCGGCAAGCTGTTTTCTCTCCCCTGCTCTCTTGCTGGGAGGGAGAGAGAGAGAGAGTTTTTTGCAGCACTGTGTTTTGGGGACCTATCCAGAAAGCCTGGCACAGAGAAACAGCCAGGTTGAAGGTTGGTACTTTCAGCGCCCACGAGGAACCGCTGTTTTGGATAAGCTTTTATTAACAATGTAAAAGTAACTAACGACGCTTATAAAGCGTCTTCCGAGGGAACACCCAGGAACCGGAAACACCTCATAGAGGCACATAGAAATAAAGATTAAAAGCAAACACAACCCCATAACAACCGCTCCTTGGCCCCAGCCATGTGTTTTCAAACTCAGGCTGCTTGGAATGAAAAGCTATTGCATAAAAACACATGGCTGGGGCTGAGGAGTGGTTCCTTATGGGTGCTGACTTGTCTTCCCTTCTACCACCAGTCGTGGGAGGAAGAAGGTAAGATCGCAAGCCCGGCAGGTATGGGGGGGGGGGCGCAGCAAGCTAGGCCATAGGCAGTATGGCCTGGAATGGAGCCAGGCTGAGCCATGGCAGCTTAGCCAGGCACGTGAACCCGGCGGAGACAGTGGGAGCGGCCATGGCAAGTGACAGGGACGGGTGGCTAGCGCAACTTGCATGCTTACCTGAGGAGGCAACTCAGTTGGGGTACAGGGCAGACACCGCATGGGAAGGCAGTTTAAGCAGGCAAGGCGCAGAGCAGACTATGCGCATACGCAAGTGCCACACAGCCTGCTCTGCCGCCCGGGAGGTGAGGAGTGACTGGGTGGGGAAAGCGGACGGGGCGAGCAGGCGGTGACCAGACGACCGGTTCGGGGGTGTGGCCAGCCAGCCATCTTTACTGGTTCGGTGCAAATTATCGCTACCGGATCACCCAAACAGGTGCAAACCAATAGGAACCCGCCACTGGTCACCAGAACATGTATTATTTTAAAGATATTTTCCCCCAATGGATTTTTGGAAACCATAATGTTCTCTTACAGGTTTTATATTTTCCCACTTCAAGTAAACACGTCACCAATTTCTGGCAATTGTGAGCACCAGAGAGCATAAAACTGGTATATTGAGGGTTACATGCAGATCAGGGGTGGGTTCTACTTACCTTACTACCAGTTCGCATCGTGCCCACGTGTGCGCTCTTCTGCGCATGCACAGATCACTTCTGATGATGTCCGGCTCAGTGGGCAGAGCCTCCCACCAGTTTTACTACCAGTTCTATAGAACCGGTCTGAACCGGGGGCAACCCACCACTGATGCAGATTCTTTGGACTTCAATTCTCTGCCCCAGCTAATAGGGCCATAGGGAAGTGAATCCAAGAGTTGTAGGCTAAAATATCTGTCAGGCACTAGATTTACACTTACAGGCTAAGGTTCAGGTTGATAGGAAGATTAGTTTTACTGATTTCTGTTTTGTGATTTACAATATACAGATTAGCATAAAGCATTTTTAATGACATACCAAAGCTGACATGACCCTGGAGATGATCACTGGATCCTTTTTAGCACTCGCCTTGAGCTGACTTTTGTCCAGAAGATAGATACAGCAATCCAAAATACCATCTTCAAACTATTTTGTAGTACAAGGCAAAATATGATTAATGTTTTTCACTGCTGGAAAAATAATTCCTTTTTAAAAACATATTTATTTTCATTTGTCAAAAAGAGTAAAAAATAAAACAGAAAAACAAACCAACACTAACATGAAAAAAAAAGGCAAAGAATGATTATTTATTGTTCTTCAATGCTGGGGAAATAGTTTCTTAATGCAATCAACAGCAACTTCATAAGTTTCAAATGTGAAGTCTGCTCTGTTACCACCAGTAAAAAGTAGTTTGATATAATAATAATAATTTCACAATGAATAGTACTTAATGATAGAAATAGTCATCACTGTAGAAATCATTTTATGCAGACATATTTACAGTATGTTAAAAAAGGTCTTTCTTAATGCATTAAGCAGCTATTATAGAGATAAATTTTCCTGTAAATCATACTTGAGATTTCCTTTAAATCATAAGGTAAGGTAAAGGTTTCCCTCACACATATGTTCCCAACTCTAGGGGGTGGTGCTCATCTCTGTTTCAAAGCCGAAGAGCAGCGCTGTCCAAAGACATCTCCGTGGTCATGTGGCCGGCATGACTAAACGGCAAAGGTGCACAGAACACTGTTACCTTCCCACCAAAGGTGGTCCCTATTTTTCTACTTGCATTCGAACTGCTAGGTTGGCAGAAGCTGAGACAAGTAACGGGAGCTCACACGTTACGCAGCACTAGGGATTCGAACCACTGAACTGCTGAACTTTTGATCAACAAGCTCAGCATCTTAGCCATTGAGCCACCGCGTCCCAAGTATAAATCATACTTGGCATTTAAAGACACCATAAACACATACGTTTGTAATTTTATTAGCATTTTAACAATTGTGTGCAGACCAAGTAGCTTTTGTGGGAAACACCTA
Organism: Ptyas mucosa; assembly: GCA_012654045.1. Lineage (NCBI taxonomy): Eukaryota > Metazoa > Chordata > Lepidosauria > Squamata > Colubridae > Ptyas > Ptyas mucosa. The sequence continues at coordinate 1,930,013 of WNWU01013587.1, read as the reverse complement.
TGACAACAGAGAAGTGCAATGGTATTTAAGAAATGTTTCATGAGAGTGAGATAGAAAACAGGTTTTTTTCTCCACTTCCTGTTGCCTACTCCACTTTAATGTATATTCTTGACCAGAATTTCAACATTTCTTAGTCATTGTTTTTCTAGTCACTTAGGTAGAAGGATTTTATGCCCTGAACTTTCTTTATCAAGTTACTGAAAAAGTGAGAAAATGGAGTGATTTGGGAGAAACCAAAGCAGGTGTCAGCCTCTCAAAATAGGAACCAGGTGAGGAAATAGATACCTATTTCCCAGATGCTATTTTTTCTTCCTTAGTGCTTTTATTTATTTATTTGTTTGTTTGTTTGTTTGTTTGTTTATTATATTTCTATACCGTAGGACTCAAGGCGGTGTACAACCAAGAAGAATATAGACATACAAACATCATAAAATTGCTAATTAAAATTAGTACTTAGTTTGATCAACTAAATAAAACCCAGAGTTAGATAACATTTTAAAAGATCATTCACATGTTCATATGTTTAGCCCCACCTGTTGGAACATCAGGGTCTTGAGGGCACGGCAGAAAGCACGGAGATCAGGGATATTCCGTATCTCCGGGGGCAGTTCATTCCAAAGGGTTGGAACCCTCACAGAGAAGGCCCTCCCCCTGGGAGTTGCCAGTTGGCATGATTTGACTGACGGTACCCTGAGTAATCCCTCCCTGTGAGAATGAACTAGTCGGTGGGAGGCTATTGGTGGCAAAAGACGGTCTCGTAGGTACCCAGGTCCGAAGCCATGGAGTGCTTTAAAGGTGATGACTAACACCTTGAATCATGCCCGGAAGACCACCGGGAGCCAGTGCAGCTCGCGCAGAAGTGGTGTTACATGGGCGTAACGAGTTGCGCCCATAATTACCCGCACGGCTACATTCTGGAACAGCTGGAGCCTGCGGGTGCTCTTCAAGGGGAGCCCCATGTAGAGAGCATTACAGTAGTCCATACAGGAGGTGACTAGGGCATGAGTGACTGTGCGCAAGGCGTCCCGATCCAGAAAGGGACGCAATTGCCGGATCAGGTGAACCTGATAAAAGGCCCCCCTGGCCACGGCCGTCATGTGCTCTTCTAAAGATAGCCGTGAATCCAGGAGGACACCTAAGTTGCGAGCCCTCTCTGTGGGAAGTAAGGTCTCATCCCCAATTGTCAGTGATGGTACCAGCTGACTATACCGGGATGCTGGAAGCCACAGCCAGTCGGTCTTGGAGGGGTTGAGTCTGAGTTTGTTTCTCCCCATCCAGATCCGCACGGCCTCCAGGCAACGGGACATCACAGTAAGGGCATCATTGGGGTGGTCCGGGGTAGAGATGTATAGCTGTGTGTCATCAGCATACTGATGAACACTCACCCCAAAACCATGGATGATCTCGCCTAGCGGTTTTACATAAATGTTGAACAAAAGGGGTGAGAGGACTGATCCTTGCGGCACCCCACAAATAAGGTGCCTCGAGGTTGACCTCTGCCTCCCAGCCAACACAAACTATGAACGGTCAGAGAGGAAGGAGGAGAACCACCGAAGCATGGTGCCCCCTATTCCTAACCTCTCCATCCGGTGCAGTAAGATACCATGGTTGATGGTATCAAAAGCCACTGAGAGATCTAATAGGACCAGGACAGAGGAACAACCTCTGTCCCGAGCCCTCCAGAGATCATCAACCAATGCGACCAATGCCGTTTCTGTGCTGTATCTTGGCCTGAAGCCCGACTGGTACGGATCCAGATAGAAAGCTTCATCCAGGTATCGGGGTAGTTGTTGTGCCACCACACTCTCAACAACCTTCGCAACGAAGCGAAGATTGGAGACTGGATGATAATTTGATAATCTAGCAGGGTCCAGGGAAGGCTTCTTGAGGAGGGGCTTCACAACCGCCTCTTTCAAGGCAGTGGGAAAGACACCCTCACTCAGAGAAGCATTTATAATCCCCTGGAGCCAGCCTCGTGTAACCTCCTGGGAGGCCAGTACCAACCAGGAGGGACATGGGTCCAATAAACATGTGGCAGCGCTAAGCTTGCCCAGAATCCTGTCCACATCCTCAGGAGCCACAGAGTCAAACTCTTCCCAGATAACACTCTCAGGACCTACCCCCATCTCCTCCCCTGGATCTACCCAATCGGAGTCCAGGCCTTCCCAAATCTGAGCGACTTTATCATGCAGGAATTGCACAAAATCCTCAGCTCAACCCTGTAAGGGGTCTTCATGCACCCACACCTGAAGTAGGAAGCAAGTCACCCTAAACAGCGTGGCTGGGCGGTTCTCTGCAGATGCAATAAAAATGGAGAAGTAGCTAAACTTCACTGCTTTTATCGCCACTAGGTAGGTCTTAATATAAGATCTCACCTGTGTTCGTCAGATTCAGATCGGCTTGTCCTCCAATCACTCTCCAGGCGTCTTTTCCGATGCTTCATCTCTCTCAGCTCCTCAGAAAACCAAGGAGCTAGTCAAGATCGGCATCAGGTCAGAGGCCGCAAAGGCACGACACAGTCCAAGGCCCCAGTAGCTGCCCTGTCCCAGGCCACCACCAGGTCCTCAGTCGAGTCATGAGCCAGAGTCTCAGGAAATGGCCCAAGCTCCATCAGGAACCTCTCGGGGTCCATCAGGCGCCTGGGACGGAACCACTTGGTTGGTTCCGTCTCCCTGCAGTTGATGAAAGTGACCTGAAAGTCCATGTGAAGGAGAGAATGATCAGACCATGACAAGGGCTTGATGTCTAGATCCCCTATTCTTAGATCATTCAGCCACTGATCTGAGACAAAAATCAAGTCCAGAGTGTGATTTCCCCAAGTGGGTGGGGCCTTGAACTACCTGGGTCAGGTCCATGGCTGTCATGGAAGCCATGAACTCCCGAGCTACCTCCGACATCTCACCAGCAGATGGCAGGTTAAAATGCCCCATAACAATAAGTCTGGGGGTTTCCACCGCCACCCCGGCTATAATATCAAGCAGCTCAGGCAGGACTGCCGTCACGTGGCTGGGAGCCAGGTACGTGATCAGTAGGCCCATCTGTATCCCCTGACCCCACTTCACAAGGAGGGACTCACATCCGGCTATCTGAGGAACAGTGGCCTCCCTTGGGCAAAGACTTTCTCTAATAATTGCTGCCACTCCCCACCCCTTCCCTGAGTCCTTGGCTGATGGAATGCACGGAAACCTGGTGGGCACATTTCCACAAGGGGAACTCCTCCCTCCTGGCCTAACCAGGTCTCCGTAATCCCTGCCAGGTCACACACCCCCTCCGAAATAAGATCGTGAATGAGGGGGGCTTTATTTACCACTGGCCTGGCATTACACAACATCAGCCGTAGACTCAGGGCCTGAGACTCTGAACAACCTGGGGAACGAGGAATGCTTTGGGGGTTGGAATGTGCAATCGCTCGCAAACAGCGAGTGCACACTCCCGAAACATAATATGGCCCCTGCTACTGTCATATCTGCCCCTCCCACTTATTATACTAATGCCCATCGTTTCGTCCCCCTTTATCCTTATCAAATTTCTGTCCCCATCCTCCCCGCCGTGATCATCAGACCCATTACCCCATTCAGTGGATTTATGGATCCCCCCAGATCCATTCCCACAATCCCTCCCAGAACCCTTTGAAATAGAAGTTAAAAATTTATCTAAAAAACCCTAAAGCCATCGGTTTTTTGCAAACCACCTCTCAGGGTTCCAAAACCCGTCCTCAAGGGCGGCCCTCGATAACTGAGAGGGCCAGACATGCGAGAGGGGAGAATCTCACAGTGCAAGAAGCTCCGCAGTTGAACACATCGAAGATAGGAGCGAGCTGAAGGAGATGCAGGATCATTTTCTTCTAAGAGTGTTAGAGATGGTTAAGACAGGTAAATTAAAATAATGGAGGGAATAGATGTTAAAGGAAGACCAGTATGTTACAAGTGTCATTACACTGGAACATCATCGCCCTCTCATGACGATGGGAAGTCTTGTGGTTGTAGTAAGTCCATCCAAAAAAGGAGGTGGGGATAGAAGTCTCAAAGGGTCGCCCTCTCATGGTGGAGATTAATTTTGCATTCCTTAAAAGTTATTTCACATTCTTCTACATGGGAAAACACAAATGGTTGAGGGGAATAAATAAAACATTCTTTCTTACCTGCCCAAAATTCCATGGCCTTGCACGAATATTTGCTACTGATCCTACATAAATGTAGCCAGTATCATTGAGGATGTACTCCACTCTTTCATCATTATCCGGCATAAAAACAGAATCCGCTAAAATAGACATGTAAGCAGATTTAGGAGGTCAAGACCTGATGCAATGAAATATCAACAGGACCATCAACAATGGGATGGAGGAGTAGGTTGATTTATTTTCTTCACAGTTTTGAATTTGTTCAGGGTAATACCCTGAATCTCTTTGGCTGGGAAACTGCATACTTAGGGTTGGACACTAAAAACAGTGACTGTTGGTTTCCAAAATAATGTGAATATTCAGATAAGCAGACTGATAGATTTCAGTTCAGAGCCTTTCTTATTAATATGTTCTAGGTTTTCTTATTCCAGCTACAGTTATCCAAGAATTATCTCTCATTACAGAAGATTCAATATTCAATTAAGGTTTTCCTTGACTAAATCTCTACTTGTTTAATGGATAAAATTTATCTCTCTGGAGTTCATTGTATCCCTATTGTATAAGAACAGCCCTGCTGAATCAGACGAATCATCTATTTCCCACAGTGGTCTCCCAGCCCCTGTTTGAACAGCAGGAGGGCCTCAGCCCAATTTTGGTTGGTGCACTAGTACACCTCTACCTGGGGCAGGAAAATCTTAACTGCAATGGCTCATTCCTGTAACGCCATCTGTTTGTTATTACTAAAGTACTAAACTTCCAACTATTTTTAATAACATTTTGGGAGCTGCACAATGGTCCACAACATACTTCAGGGAAGTCAGGGACATGGATGAGGGTGAGACAGGAGGCCCTGGTTTTTTATTGCAGCTATCATTCTTTGGAACAACCTCCTGGTTAAAAGGAAATTGATTGACTGGCTTTTGCAAAGTGTTTATAGAAGATCTCTTTAATAGAGTGTTACAATACTCTAATTGTTATTTTATTATTACTTTTCTACTGGTTTTTTTAGTGGATGTTTTAATTGTATACTATATGTCTATAACTGTGAACCACTGGAAATCCTCAACTGAATTACAACTGGATATGATAAATATACATACATACATACATACATACATACATACATACATACAGACAGACAGACAGACAGTACATACATACCAGTGATAGCTTTTAAGCCACTCTAGGTTCTCTTAATTACCTTGACACCAAGGATTGAACAAAATATAGATAAAATTCTTAGGAGGACTATAAATATTAGATCCTGTATCCACTGTCAGAAGATATTTTCCAATGATTGCATCAGCTGGGCTGGTTATAACTATTACATACTAAGAGAAGAACAAGGTGTTTACAACCGTACAACATTGCATATGATAAATACCTAAATGCTGCAGGAAGATGTACATTAAAAAAAGTGTGCTAGTGTGTACATAGCTGTATATGAATACAAATTTGTGGGGAATCATGGCTATTGATTAGAATATGGGTGAGCCATTTTTTTCTCTTGCTCCATCTTTGGTATGTGTCTTCTTATAATGGTATGTGGGATTGACTATGGGAGAGAGGATAAAGACCCACAGCCTGGGTCAGTGATGGTTAACCTTTTTGGTGCCAAGTGCCCAAAGCACTTGCATGAGTGCACAAATGCATGAACACGTGCCTGAACCCCCAAAATGCAATACGAGTGACCCCCGCGCATGCGCCCTATCCTCTGTGCCCTGTTTTGGCTTCCAGGTTGGTGCAGGAGGCTTTCCAGGCCCAAAATGGGGTGCAGGGGGCTGTGCGAGCCCCCCTATGCCCCATTTTGGGCCTGGAAAGCCTCCTGCACCAACCTGCCCCCCCCATGCATGCACCCACCCCCTGCTCATGCACGACAGAGATCCGAAGACTGGCTGGCTGGCGGGAGGCGCCGTACATGTGTGGTGGATCTGGACTGGGGCGATGGCTGGTATGCCTGCAGAGAGGGCTCTGTGTGCCACCTATGGCACGCGTACCATAGGTTCGCCATCATGGGCCTAGGTAATGGTCTGCTAAGAGGCAGCTTTATTTATAGGTGTGGGGGAAACATAGGAAACATTTGAGAAGATTAAGAAGAGCATGCTTTTCCCCTTTATCCTTTCTTCCAAGTTCATTCCTGCATACCATTACTCTTCTGCAAGAATGAATGATAATTAATATGGTACTTAAATTATAAAAGATTCAACATACCTGATCTAGTTGTTGCATAAAATAGATGCAAACATATTTAACTCTCTCTGAGAAGAGACATTAGAATTATGCCACTATTTATATTCAGTGCTTTGGATCATCCAGAAGTTTGAATGTACTTCACTATTTTATTCAAATTCTTGCATCAGTGATGCTAAATTCTTTATTTCAGAAAATGCAGTCTTTCCTTGTTAGAAGTTTACTTGCATTTTTAAAATGGAAGGTTGTTATAAATTGATTAGTCATATGATGACATTTCTCATAAGGTTTGAGTTCACCTAGGATCATTAGCCTAATGAAACAGCTCTGGAGAGTCAAATTCATCTTCAAGAGATTAAACAATAATCAATAAAATAATAGTCAACACATTACATTTGCTACCTAGCTGTTCAATACAGAAAGTTCTGTACTGAGCACTGATGATGTTACTTAGTTGAATAATGAAATATCTGCAATCAAACAAGCAAGTAAGAGAGCACCTAGGACTCCACACAGTTCAACCATTAGCTACAGAAATTATCTTCCATCAGTTCTGTATCTAAAATTGTTTACATTCAGTTTCAAAAGTAATTCTGCCTCCTATCATTCTTTTCATCATTCATCCTTTTCTTTTTTTATCACTATAAGTGTTACTTATGCATAGTATTTCTTTTGTAGGATTCCTCTTAATGCCTTCAACGAAATGTAGTTTGGTCTACAAACACTGCAAATGCATTACTATTTAAGGCGCCACAAAGCTTTCTGTTGCTTTGCTTCCTGCATTAAGCTAACACAACTTTACCTGTTGAGCTTGCTAACATTGTAAGTATAACATTGTAAGTATAACATTGTAAGTATGCCAAGCTAAACTACTCCATCCTATGTCTGTGCTGTGTTTACAATTCATAGGTTTTTCTCAATACAATCTAACTTCCTCTGGGAATTGTGTCCTAATATATCTACAAGAAGTTGAGAAACACAGCTCTAAGCTGACATTTCAATGAAGAACATTTGAAAACTTTATACCTCCTTCCCATTTGTTTGACAAATGTTAGCACGCCATGGTTGAGCATCTTGTTGTGCCCTTGCATTCAGGGTTATGAAGGTCCCATTGGATGGCATTGGTGTTTGACCTACAAAAATATAAATTCATTTAGACTAACATTAATACATCCAAATGGTAGGGCAGCAACTTTTGTGTTCTACCTGCAGCTTTGACAGATTCTATTACTGAAATAAAATTGTACCAATAATGCCATCAGAGCAGCACTATGGAACAGATGTCTAAGATCTTAGCCAAGAGAATGAATTGGGAGATTTCTAAAAATGCAAAGCCTGATTTAACACAAAGTACAGGTAATCCCCAGGTTACGAGTGTTCCCTTAGTGAACGTTCGAAGTTATGCGATAAGCGCCCCCAAATATTTACAAGCAAGTCCCAAAACTATGAATCTTGCAGCACCATGGCAGTTGTTTGCCCTTATTGAACAACTGCAGAGGCTCTGCAACGTTCATCCTGCATGGTTTTAAGCAGGTAATGGATTTCATCACTAGGCCCTCATGGCCTACCCCACCCTGAAATACCTCAAATGCACTTAATGAACTGTGCATTTGAATCCTTGGGTTACAAATGGAATGGGGAGGCTCCATTACATCCATAACTCGAGGACTACCTGTAAATCAATGCACAAATCATCAATTAAACAGAGCATTGGGATAAATCATCTAAGAGAGAATAATAAGAACTCCATATATTCATTGAACAGCCTACTATAGGTAGTTCTTGACTTACAACAGTTCATTTAGTGACTGTTCAAAGTTACAACGGCACTGAAAACAATTACTTATGACCATTTTTCACACTTATGACTGTCGCAGCATTTCTGTGGTCACATGATCAAAATTCAGATACTTGGCAACTGACTCATTGCCACATGAGTGACTATATTTAATTTTTACTGCAGAGATATAGAAAACTGTCTAGATAGTCTTTGTTAGCTCCAATAGGCCGAGCATCTGCAGATTGACGTAGTCCTGTGCAAATTGTCCTTTAATAAAATACCACCTTTAGAGCTTTTATGAGCTATGGCATATATTTGTTTATTTTATTTATTCAATTTCTATAGCCACCGAACTCAATGAAAGAGAATAGCAACATTATGTTGAAAGAACAGAATGGGTTGAGAAAATATTGTTTAATAGTTTAAACCCAAGGAACTCAGCTAATAACTTGAGAGGAAAACAATTTTGGAGGCTCATGGATAGCTAAAATAATATGGGATACTAATGTAAAATGCAAGACAGAGCTTCTCCCATAAATTCTTCTTCCCCATCCTTTTTCTTATCATAGGTGTTGAATATGCAAGTAGGAGTGAGTCTTACATCAGTCTTCACTCATTGGTTCATTTTCCCCAGTGGGAAAATTAACAAGCATCAGTGGCTGACAGGCTGGATAGCTCCCTGTAAAACGAGCTGCAGCCTCGGGCAGTTCTCAGTTCATAGTTATTGTTGTTGTTGTTCCTGTTGCCTGAAATAAACAGTTGTTTTACTTCACTATGATTGTCCTGCCACTCTTTTCGTGTCCAGACCTAACACTGGCGACGAAGGTGGGATACTGAGAGAGATCAAAGGATGGATCATCCAGCTGCAGAGGTTGCAGAAAAATGTTTTGAAAAGCCTCTGCCAATCAGGCAACTCAGCTGGGATCGTCAGAGAGGCTTTTTAAAAAAATGCTTTGAAAAGCCTCTCTGATGATCAGGCAACTCAGCTGGGATTGTCAGAGACTTTTCAAAGCATTTTTTTAACCACCTCTTCGGCCGAAGAGGTTGCAGAAAAAAAATGCTTTGAAAAGCCTCTGACGATCCCAGCTGAGCTGCACAGTCATCAGAGGCTTTTTTTTTCCTTTTAAAAGCATTTTTCATCGGAAGAGGTTGTAGAAAAAATGCTTGTCAAGTGTGCTTCCTTCAAAGTCCAGGAAAGAATGACCCAAACTCCATTGTTTATAGAGAAAGGTACTTTTACTAGAAAATGAAGTGATCACAACCAAAGAAAAGCAGAAGGCTTTTGCGCCTAAGGCAATAGGCGCAAAAATTGCATAAAGAAAGCATCCCCTCCACTGTCCACTGTAAATCATCCAATCCAAAGATCTCCCAGGGGTCAGGTGGAAGCACGTCTGGCAGCGTCATCAATCAGGAATACCATGACAGTTGACCCGATAGTAACTTCAAAGATACAGTCTGGTGGCTTAAGTATTGGTTTCGATTCCTCCAGATTCCTCCAGCACGCTTCCCTCCACATGCCACCTAGCTCTCCCCCCTCCCATTACTATGGCAGCCAAAGCAGTAAAGGTGGAGGCTGACATTTGGCCCCTCTGCAGAAGAGATGTTAGTCCTAAACAGGGAAAGAGAAAACAACACAACACAGAAATTAGGGGTTATCAGGATATTTGGTGTGAAACAACTGTACTTTCTTTGGCGCCCAGACAATGCTTTTAAACATTTTTTTTAAAAAGCCTCTGATGATCATGCGGCTCAGCTGGGCATGGGGGGGGGCGCAGGGATTTTTGCTACCGGTTCTCCGAACCACCCACCACCATCGCTATCGGATCAGGTGATCCGGTCTGAACTGGGAGCATTTCACCCCTGCCACACACACTCCACCAGCACCTTTTGACCCCACCACCAAAGAATGGTCTTCATACATGGGCAGATTTTGGATGTTCATGGAGTGCAACAATCTACAAGATTTGTCAGATCCCAAGAAAAGGGCCCTTTTTTTGAGCTACTGCGGACCACAAATCTACAAGATTTGGAGCCTGGTTTAGCTCAGCAGACTAAAAGCATAGTGATCAACACCAGCTGTTTGCAATTACTGTAAGTTCAAATCTCACCAGGCTCAAGGTTGACTCAGCCTTCCATCCTTTCTAAGGTAGGTTAAATGAGGACCCAGTTTGTGGGGCAATAAGCTGATTTTGTATAAATATACAAAAGTATGAAGGCTATTGCTTAACGCATTGTAAGCTGCCCTGAATCTCCAGAGAAGGGCAGCATATAAATCAAATTTTAAAAAAAAGATGGCGAAGTTCCTGACAGTACCCACAGATGTTGAAACCATTGAATTGCGAACACTGCAGGACATCCTCAAGGACCATTAAATGCCATCAGCCTCCCCACTAGCCTGCCAACATGGGTTTTACCACAGAGACCAACAGATGGGTGAGACAATAAATGATTTCATTGTGAGCTTGCGAGAGCTCGCGGCGGAATGTGAATTTATAAATCTGGAGGAAATGATGCGCGATAGACTTGTTCTGGGACTGAGAGACCATAACTTTCAAAAAAGATTGCTGGCCAGGAGAAACATCCCCTTCAATGAAGCCCTCGAAGAAGCCGCACCAGCTGAGACATCGAACAAATCCGCTGCCTCCATTCAGAAGGCAAGCAGCGTCCATTCTTCGAGAGGTGAAATGCCAGGCTATTAAGAGACTACAGAAGGAGGTGAGAGTTCTGAAGGGGATGAGGATATCCACCGAATAAGATTGGAATGGAAGGCTGGCATGGCAGAAGCAGGGCAAATATTTCAGAACTGTGCTGGATGCGGAGGGAACCATCCCAGGGCGGCTTGTAGATTCAAAGAAACTATTTGCCGCTGATGTGATTGCAAGGGACACATAGCTGAAGCCTACCGAGCCAGCCAGCCAGTGAACCACCAACAGAGGCAAAACACAGCACAGCCACCACCACGTGGCCAACAACCGGGATTCTGGAAGGCATCATTTTCAAAATACAAGCAGCATGAAGACCAGCTGGCTGAAGCAAGAGAAATACATCAGACGATAGTAGGGCACGCCGATGCATATAAGTCCAGGAAATTTCACATTACCATGGAAATAGAGGGAACTCCATGCAATATGGAGGTGGACATGGATTCCTATATGTCCATTGTGTCCTGGACTATGATCAAGAAAGCGATCCCGGAAATCACCAGGCAGAAATTAAAACCACAAAAAACACTGCTGAAGGACTACCAAGAGAAACACACACCAGTGATCGGGAGCAGACGGAAATGTCGGTGATGAAGAGGTGTTTATTATGGGGGGATAGAGTTGTTATACCACAAAACTTAAGGGAAGCTGTGTTGGAAGCATTGCATGTGGGGCACCCAGGAATTGTGAGGATGAAAGCATTGACTAGGAGCTATGTGTGGTGGCCGGGGATGGATAGTGAGATAGAGGCTTGGGTTGCCACATGTAAGCCATGCCAAGAAACCAGGCCGGCACTATCCATCACACCCACAGAAGAATGGGACACACCCAGGGCACCCTTGTCCCAATTACACATAGACCTTGCAAGGCCGGTGCAAGGGAAAACATTCCTCATAGTAGTAGACGCCTATTCCAAGTGACTGGAAGTAACAATCATGGCCACAACCACAGGAGAAACTATTATTAAGGTACTAAGGGACTATTTGCAATGCATGGATTATCAGACATAATGGTGTCTGACAATGGGTCCCAATTTACAGCCAATACATTTGAAATGTTCTTAGCTGAACAAGGGATCCCCCATGCCCTCTCTGCGCCAGGGCATCTGGACACTAATGGTCAAACAGAAAGAATGGTGAGATCCACAAAAGAAACATTAACCAGGATGGGACCGGGAGATTGGCAAACAAAAATAGACATCTTACTATTAATTCAGCATATCATCCCCAGTGCAACAACACACAGATGTCCAGCAGAACTACTGATGGGTAGGAAATTAAGGTCAAAGTTAGACAGACTGCACCCCCAATAAAGTGCAGAAGTACCCATAGAGTCCACCAGCAAATGCCAGTCATTCAGCGTGGGAGACCCAATATATGCCCACAGCTATATAGGGGATACTATGTGAGTACCGGGAAGAGTAACCCAGATCACAGGTTCCCGATCTTACTGAGTAGAATTAGAGGACAAAGGACACACGGTGCTCGTAAACAAACAGAGTCAGACCAGGCCCTGACCACTAGAGATACTAATGCACAATTAACTCACGCCCCCACACTATACTCAAGCCAGGAGGATGAATGCAATAACTTAGCTGAGGAAACAAGAGTTCAGTGAAGGGTCTCTGAGGAACCGGGAGTCTGACCAGAAGTCATGTTAATAATCCAAACCATGAAACCACTCAGGCCTCTTGAAAGGTTCGCGGTGGTTCCACAGGCGGAGGCGGGAGCAACAGAAGGTTTGCCTGCTTAGACTCCCGCCGCCAAGGCGAATGAGCTGTGCAGGTCAGGGCGCACCATAGAAGGCCCACCAACTTACGTGACTACGCCTCGTAACACATTTTGATTGGATAACTCTCATCCAGAAGGGAGGGGTGTTGAATATGCAAGTAGGAGTGAGTCTTACATCAGCCTTCACTCATTGGTTCATTTTCCCCAGCGGGAAAATGAACAAGCTTCAGTGGCTGACAGGCTGGACAGCTCCCTGTAAAAGGAGCTGCAGCCTCAGGCAGTTCTCAGTTCGTAGTTATTTTTGTTGTTGTTCCTGTTGCCTGAAATAAACAGTTGTTTTACTTCACTATGATCGTCCTGCCTCTCTTTTCATGTTTGGGCCTAACAATAGGAGCAGGGAAGTTCACCCATGCCCCTGAGAAATTGCTGAGATGCAGGAGTCTTCTCTAGTTGTACCTCATGAAGAGGCAAAATTAGGACCTGTAGTTCAGCAATCAACTGGATTGCTGAACTGGAGTTCAGCAACTCAAAAATGGAGTTCAGGCCTGCCAGCTTGCTCCTTTTTGTTTGTTTGGTGACTTGTGGCATCCAGGCCACAGCATCTGCTTGGGTTGTAGGTGGAACTGCCTTTGAGGATTAGAGCAACTGATTGGAAAAGCAACCAGTGGGAGAATCAGAAAACATGGTGCCCTGAGCTAGACACAATTGAGTTAATTTTAGTGTGTAGACAGGTATGCCCAAATGGAATACTGTATCAACTTTGTGGAAAGTTTTCCACAAGGTCAATATTCTCCTGAAAAATAAAACAAAGCAAATCCTTTGACTGCTAGTTAAGCTCTGATTAATCCAATCAACCAAAGCAGAAATTATATAAAGGCCCCTTCAGTTTGATGGAGGGTGCAGTCTTATAGCAAGCAGTTGGTGTCCTGCCAACACCTAGGTTTCCTTAGACTCATCCTCCAAGTGACACACTATTCATATAGAGAGCTTGTTCCATATTTCAAAAGAAAACATTAGTTTCATGCTGAATTCTACCTGAAGTTTATTTAGCAGCAGTCAGCCCCAAGATGAAAACTCAGTTGTGAATGCACATCCTAAAAAAATTGTAAGTAGACCATCTTGATACCATGGCAAGGAATGTTGTGTTTGTGGATTAAATCATTTAGCTAGTCTGAAAAGCTAATGTTCCATAATCCATTTCATTTTATTATTTTATATTTTACATAAATACATCACATTCTTGACATGTTTTGAGGATAGTAGTTGCCAGCTTACCAATGCTCAGTTGTAGAGTGACTTTGTCATTGTCTTGCAGCTCCCTACTAAATGTCACTTTTAGTTTAAATTCCTGTCCACGTCTCACAATTAAGCTACTATGGGAAAACTCATTGGTATGATGAAGATGGGTGTTGTCATCCCTGAGAAAATCAACACCAACAGCTCTCAGAGGATCTCCTGTAAATAACAAAGAATGATTAACTTTTTAAAAACTGATATTGTCTTTTCACTCCTTGCAGCAACACATAGCATAAACATGCCCTGACAAATATATTTTCTGCTATTTGCTTCCAAATAGCCCTTAAATGAGATAGGCAATAATAATCCTTAGTAAACTGTAATATAATAGCAATATAAGTAACATTTTTCCTATTTATTCCATGATTTGATTCATATTTTATTCACGTTAACTGAATGAGAATATGATTGTTCCCTATATGTTTAATATTTTTTGTCATACTGCAATTACACATTCGGGCACGAGTAAGACCCACACATGCAAAGTTTAAGTCAACTACTTTATTATGTTCCACCTGTAATAGAAGAATCTCTTAGTCTTGAAGTCCCCCCTTGGGTGAAGTTAAGGCTCCGAAGAATTCAGGGAGATCACTTTTATGGTTGCGCAGTGACTCTACTGTAGACTAGCTCTGTGCTTTATCCTCCTCTCTGCCATTCTGGGTATTTCCCAAAATATTACTTATATTACTAATATTCCCAACAGCAAATTGTAGAAGGGCTTTGGGAAGCATAGCCAAAGTTTGGGTGGCCCTTAGTTCTGTGCCTCTTTTCAGGGATTTGGGGCTGGCATTTTTCCTTCCTAGTTGTTGTTGTTTTTTTTTTTTTACAAAATGCAGCACTTTCCCATCACTCCTTTTAATAAATATGCCCAATATGGCCTCTAGCTGCATGAAGAATATATATAAGAATCTGAAATCTGACAATATAATGGGGCATGTGTTGTAGATGAAAGTTCCCATTCTTGATTAGAATGGGAACTTTGATTAAATAGAGATGAGGGAGCTCTATTCAATTTTTGAGGAAATCCCTCTTCTCTGAAAGTCAGGGTTTATAGGATTTTTCTGGATCTAACCACATCATTAGAAATCCATGTTGCGTCATGATAATAATCTGACAATGGCAACTTCTCAAGGAACCCTCTCGCCTCACTGGGATTTGCCCGCGCCATTCATTCTGGCAGAGGCAGCATACTCTGATTAGTCTGATTATTCTGGTTTGTGGGATCCAGGATGACAGCCTTCTCTGCTTTTGCTCCTGCCCTCTGAAACAACTTGCCCCTCAATGTAAGATTGGCCCCAGTCCGCCTATGTTTTCATAAGGGCCTAAAAACGTAGCTCTGCCAATTGGCTTGAGGCCCCAGTGGGGAAATAACACAATGGAGATGGTTGATTGACAGATCCCACCTCTTCAACTCCGCCCCTGCCCTCCCCATGTGTCTTGGTTTTAATGTCTGATTTTAACTTTTTATGATTTAATTGTATATATAACTATAGGTCACCAAGAGTTACCCTATGGTAAGATGGGCAGCCAATAAATTTTATGAATAAATAAACTTCTGGCTGAGATAAGCTTAGTTCTTCCAACTGAATTATCACTACTTTTTCTAAATTGGCAACCTCTGCTTACATTCAACCAATATAGCCAAATTGGACCAAAAAGCAAAATGACATTAGAAGTAAAAATCAAGAAAAAATATTTTTCCTAGTCAACTGTAAATCTTCTTTGTAACTCTAAAGAAACAAATGGAAGCCTATCTCATTAATAAGTAGCATTCTTTTATTCTTCTTCTTTAGCACTTAAAGCTGTATCTGCAAGATTTTTGGCCCCAGAGTAATTTTTCATGGCATTTTTTCCTGATGGAACTTTCTTTTGAATATTTATGCCAAATTATTTTTTTTCTAGCATATATGATTACATGAACCTCCAACTTCTTATTGCAGAAATGTTATGTAAATTAGACAACCACCTGAGCATATATGAGCTGACTAGTCAAGTAGAGGATGATAAGGCTGGTAAGACCACGTTTAGAGATGGTTTCTCTAAGTGAATCTCTAAGTGTATGTGAGGGTCATCCCACCCCTCATTCAGCTCTCTTTGTGCATAGTCTTTAGCACATCCGGGATGACATCACCAGTTTCCTTTAAACATGCTGCACTGTGACTCCTTTGCACCTCTAAGAACACTGCCTTCCATTTCCAGCCAAAATTTAGCAAAAAGGCATCCTGTCCTTTGTAGGCAGGCAGAATAGGCAATGTTCATTTCCCACAACAAGAAGTAAAAAAAAAATTGCTGGTTTCCTCTGCTTACAAAGAAAATTAACAGCTTAGTTGGCTTGATAACATCTTTGCCCTACTGCTACAACTCCTTCAAATTTTACAAATGCTTCTGCGTGTCAGCATGGTGATTGCTGTTACTTTTCTCTCTCTCAAGTGTAGTAGGGAATTATCAGCTAACTCTGAAAGTGTAACAGTTACTACAGTCCTAAAATAAATTAGTTTCCATGGCATCATTTAGGGTTAGGCCTGCCCCAGGTTCGGCAGATTTGATAACAGCTCCTTCCTTGATATCAAAGAAGGAGCTGTCATTTTAAAGCACATATTTATTATATTGTATAATGACAGTGAGTGGCTATGTTGCCTTTAATTTGGACTAAGCTGGGAATGAAGTAATTCTCAGCTGTTATAATAAAATAGGTTTATTGGGGACTAATTGTGTCTTATAATGATTAAGTGAGCCTAGCTCACAACAGCTGGACTTTCTTTATCCTTGAAGACATTTTGCTTTTCATCCAAGAAGATTCTTCAATTTTGACTGGTGAGAATGGAAGGATTTCCAGGTAGTTCTCAACTTACAACAGTTCATTTAGTGATTGTTCAAAGTTACAATAGTACTGAAAAAAGTGATTTATGTCTGTTCTTACACTTACCATTTTTACAGTATCCCCATTGACACATGGTCAAAATTAAGATGCTTGGCAACTGATTCATATTTATAATGGTTGCAGTTTCCTGGGGCCATGTGATAACCTATTGAGAATTTCTGACAAGCAAAGTCAATGGAGAAGCGAGATTCCATTAACAACTGTGTTACTAACTTTACTGCAGTTATTCACTTAACTGTTTCAAGAAAGGTTGTAAAATGGGGCAACATTCACTTAACTACTGTCTCACTTAGCAACAGAAATTTGGGCTCAATTATGGTTGTAAGTCAAGGACTACTTGTATATTCCTTGCAGTCATCTGGTTGTTATTTAGAGGTTTATCTGTGCTCTCATGGTCACCTGAATAGTGTAAATGGGTGTGGTGTTGACCCTCTCTTAACAGACGGGAAGAGATACATCATCATCTATCTCCTATTTACAACATAGTCCTTTCAGCAGTTCCAAAATGATTCAACAGCAACTTGCACTATTCAGGTGACCCTGAATTCACACATAAATCTTCAAATAGCCTCAATAACTCTCAGAAAGCATGCTAATGACCAGATGATGCAAGAGTTATAAATACTTCCATTCCCACCATTTAATCAGAAGTGAAGAAACTTCTTGGATGAAAAGTGAAATGTCTAAAAAGAAAAACAAAGAAAAGCCAATTGCCTTTTGAAAAAACACCCTTGTATTAACCATGAACTGGATGATTGAGAATCTTCATGGACTTCCTGATTTTAATCTCTTCCTCCACTTTAGCCCTCCAGTGTTGGGCAAGTGTTTTGCCCAGACTACCATTAACATGGCCTCTTACTTGTAAACTCCCCTGCTTCTTTTCCTCTCCCATGCATGCCAGAAAAGCATATGTCAATTGCTTCCCTTTTGGTGGGGTGGCCTTTGAGAACTAGTAAAAGAGGAGGGGAAAGAAAGCAGTTTTAAGTCATTCTTGTCATTTGGCCCAGAAGGGATAATTTAGCACAACTCTTGTCAATTTCACCCAGTTGGAAAAGCTATCAAGGAATGGCAACAGTTTTTCACTATTGGACCAATGAAGCTGTTTTTTAAAAAGTCCATTTTTTAAAAAAAAATCTAGCCTTTCTTGGCAGCCCAATGCAAAATAAATGGAAGGAGAAAAATGTCATTTTTAGCACAAGACAAGAAAAGCTGGCGGGGTCCTTCCCTACAGATACTGTCCATTACAGTATTGTTTGTATTGTGTTTTTACTTGGCTGTGCACCACACCTAGTCCTTCGGGAGAGGGGCGGTATAGAAATAAAATTATCTTATCTTATCTTACTGCCCTACAAAAATGGTACCTGATCCATTCTTCCACAGTGGCAAGGAGGAATATATATTAGTGTTCTATGCTGCCTGATGAATTCTGGGAGTTGAAATCTACCTATCTTAGAGTTGACAAAACTGAGAATACTGATCATTTTCAATTTTAGCAAGCAAAGGATTGCTAAGGATTGCAATTGCAATTTTATCAGCCGCAGCAAACAAAGGATTGTTAGGAGCTATAGCATAAAACATTTGAGGAGCATCAGTGTTCCTGTATTTGGTGCTCAATCAAATAATCAAGCTCTTTTTTTCAACCGAGAGGCTATAATCTCATTATGCTTAATTATCCATACAAATAGTTTTCTGTTTATTTTTGGGATACTTAACATACTGAACCTTAATTTAATTACTGTTTGTATTTGCAGAGTTTCCTACGTATATACTATGCCAACCCAACCAGGAATGGAAGGGATGCACATTTAAGACAGGGATGATGGGAGGTGAATCTTCATAATTCTGCTTCTTTTGTTGATGGCTTGACATGGCAACTCAGACCATATGTGGGACTTTGTCTATGTTGACTTACTGGCCAAGTAGAGCAATATAAAGTGTGGAAACAGTAGCAGTGGCAGTGGTTCCTCAAACTATCTATCACACCATGGGGGTGAAAGGTCCTTGGATTTCATAAAACTAATGTCACAGAGCCTATCCCTCTTGAGCTTTGTGAAACTATATTGCAATTTATTTGTCACTAAGACTTAAACTATCTGCATTGAGATACGCTTAAACATTCTTCCACAAGATTGTAAATCTTTAAATCCCAAGATTTAGTTTTAAGTCTTAAGTGCCATTGAATAAAGTGCTACATCCAACCAGTATTCTGCAAGTTTTATTCTTTTGGAAATTTCCTTTAGGAATTCTTGAACCAGATTCATTTGGTTTATCTCCCTATCTGTTATTAATAGTCTTACAGGTGTATGATATCTTCTTTTTCTAATTATGGCATTCATCTATTATTGTATAGCAAATACATTTTGAAAAATATCCCTGTTATGGGTTTATATCGATCCATTAAATCATTATTAAATATATAAACAAGCATATGACTCTTTGGTGTAGTACAACTGCATTTGTTATCTGTGTGCAAGTCATGCATCAATTGGATCCTCAAAAGCTTATGAAATAAAACATGTTATCTCTAAAAAGCCACAAGTCTCTGAGCCTTCTTTTATAGCTGAGTTAATGTGCTATTCTTGAATTGGCCCTGAAGGGACATAATAATAATATAATAGGTGGAACTACTGGGACATAATAAAAACTTGCTGTTTTCCTTCTGTAAGAATTGCTTTGCTAAGAATTGGAATTGTGTTTCTACCAGTGATCTCACCTCTGTGTTATCTTGTTTTTCTGTACCACTCCGTGCCTGATGAATATCTCAAGAAGTGGGGTATCTAGGCACTCAACCCCCTGTTCCTTGCTGCACTGCCAAAGGAAGGCATGGGCCAGGGGGCCAGAATTTGGTATTCTGAAGGTATAAAAGGATGCCATACCTTCCCCAAGGTGTGGCTATTCATCACATGCATTGTATCTGTACGTTCTGGATATAGTCCCATCCAGTATTTTGTTTTGGGCCATAAATAAAATTTTCAATTCCTTTATTACATGTATATTTCGTTCAACTGTACACCGTCCTGAGTTCT
Source organism: Ptyas mucosa (assembly GCA_012654045.1). Taxonomy (NCBI): domain Eukaryota; kingdom Metazoa; phylum Chordata; class Lepidosauria; order Squamata; family Colubridae; genus Ptyas; species Ptyas mucosa. Next base: position 1,910,288 of record WNWU01013587.1, on the reverse strand, counting down.
TTGGGAGTAGGGCGGTATATAAATTTAATAAATAAAATAAAAATAAATAAAAATAATATTGTTTTTTTAAACAACAACAGCATTTTCTACAGGATTCTTATAATTCATTTCTTGAAATCTTATTTTGTATTCATGTGGCCTCTTATTCATTTCTAACTTTCCAAAACCAACATTCTAATTACTCTTGTGATTAAGAAAGCTCACCAAACTTTATATCCATTTAGGCTGCATTATAAGTGTAAGTTTGGATGAAATCCTTTGACTCCCAGCCTCCAGCTGACCACAGAAAAATTCAGTATCTGCAGTCTATTCATGAGAAGCAGGTGTCCAGAATACAAGTGGGCAATCTCACAATCTCTTTCTGGAGATACTTTTCTGGTCAGAATTCATTGCCAGGCCACCAATCTCCACCACAATGTAATCCCTGCTCTTTCAGGGACATCTAATCCCTTAAGGACGTCTCATCCCTGAATTTACTTTTGACTGTTTAGACTCTAGGAGTCTAAACACCATTAATGTTTTCAACAACACCATTAATTATTTCACCAAAGCCAGTTGATAATTGATAACAGAGGCTCGTTCCAAAAGGAGGGGGCTAGGATGGCTCAAAGTGGCATAAATAATAGCACAAATATGACTACTGTTTCTTTTTTACTGCACAAAGGGAGTTTTGACTGTAGTAGCATTTGTTGCAAAGGGAAGCAGAAAATTTAAGTCTTGTTTGCAGGAAGTCCTTATTCACTATGGGTGTCCTTAAACCTTTAATGGTGAATCAGTGTTGAACTTAACTTCCATCTTAATATTATTTATTTACTTATTTAATTTATATTGCCACCTATTCACCCATGGCAATTCAAGGTGGCTTACAGAATATAAAACCACATTTAAAACAATAAAAACTAACAAAAAGAATCAAATAAATTAATATAGTACAATATAACAAAATCACCCCCTACCTGCCCCCCCGCCAGCGACAGCAGATCACATGAGCCATTTAATGGGCTCCATCCTGCTCTGGGTTCCCCAGGCCCGCTGGCAGAACCAGGTCTTCAGTGCCTTCCGGAACAGTATTAGAGCGGGGGCCATTCTAACCTCTGGGGGAATGATGTTCCAGAGAGAGGGAGACACCACGGAGAAGGCTCTTCTTCTGGGTCCCATCAGGTGTATCTCGCTCGGGGATGGGACCTGCAACATTCCCTACCTCTCCGCACTGGAGTCAGGTAGACGTGACCAGCAAGAGACGGTCCCTCAAATAACCTGGTCCCAAGCCATGAAGGGCTTTAAAGGTGACATCCAGCACCTTGAATTGCACCCGGAAGCAAATCAGCAACCAATGCAGCTCCTGCAGGAAAGATAATACATGTGCACACCATGGTCTGCACAAAACCTTGGGGACCGCTGCATTTTGCACCAACTGGAGTTGGTGCAGCTGGAATGAGGGATGCTTCCAGATGCTCCTTAAGGGAAGCCCCATGTAGAGCACCTTGCAATAGTCAAGATGGGAAGTGACTAGGGCATGAGTGACTGTGAGTAGGGACTGTTGGTCCAGGTAAGGGCGTAACTGGCGCACAACCCGTATTTGCACAAAGGCCCTCCTGGCCACGACCGCATATTAGCCTATGTATATATACAAATGAATCTTATATTAAGAAATATTGCAAAGCTTCTTGGACTTATACTTCCAGACAAGGCAACTGAATTTAAAAGGAACAATGTACCTATAAAATTTATCAGATTAGAAGTTAGAGCCATGTGAATAAAATTTAGTGTGATGCATGATATTTGAAAATTATTCAGTGTGCAAATAAAATAATAAAATGAAAACAAAATGAAATGCAATCTGATATAGCAGAAATGCCTATATAAATAGTATTAAACCAGAGTAACAGCAGTTCAAATTGTTAATCCAATTTTCACCAAAATGTGAATAAAGAAGTGGCGGTTGCTGAAAATTACTATTTAAAATCTCTTAAATCTGCAGAAGCCCTAGTTTTTAGTTGATTATACTTGCTGAACAAGGAGCTGTGAATTGTTTTACAGAGCTAATATCCTTTACAAATGATTAACAACAATATTTGGTGCATATTATCACTCAGGCAAATGCATATTTTTAAAGAAAAATCCCACTTAATTTTGTGGGATAGAAAAATTAGCAATTTTAACCAGATTATCATTTATTTTAGCAGCTACATTAATAAATGTGGCACAGAAATTTCAGCACAACTTGACAACAGAAGACTAAACTATTGATCCTACTGATAGGGAAAAAAACTCTATAGAAGAAATGTAAAACAAATTACAATGCATATTGAGCACGGACATATTAAATCAATGTCATCCTTATTTGAAGTTCCTGTAGTTCCATCTGTCATTTAAAAGGTTGAATTTCAGATTTTAAAATCTCAGGGACCGAGTACTTGTAAAATTCCTAATATCATCCAGCATGCTGCTCAAAGTTTTGTTATTAGAATTATCAAATAATAGCAAGGAAAAGGAAAGGAATTTGAGTTGATTTAAAATATTTTCTTGTACTTACCAGTTGTCTTACTCATTGTATTTTTTAGTTTTATTCCTGCAAGTTTTGCAAGAGGCAGCCAGGAATTGTAACAGGTTTGGTGTTGTTTTTGAATGGGCCAAATGAACCTTTCTCCTTTTATCAGGTTTGCTGATGTCAGTGTACATTGCTGATGGGTGGAGATGGAATGAGGGAATTGAAACATTATTGACTTTAAAAGTTTGCAGAATACATTAAACATATTAAGATTACACAAAAATCATTTAGATAAATGGCTTTTCTGAAATAAAAGAAAGCCAGTTTTCAATTACAAGAGGAAGCTATTACATGAAAAGGATGTAGAATGCAATATGTTAATCCCTAACAAATGATTGTCAGAAGTAATTTATTCCTTATAGAAACATAGTTGTTCCCACAGGCCAAAGATTTAATAGCAGAGCCAAGCACATTTCAGATTTTGGAAAACCATGCCTCACTTTGTAGGCTACATATGTAGCATCTTTCTGCAACTTTTTAAAGCAGTCATATTTTTACCCCAGGTAATACAGATATTCTTGACTTACAATTGTATTTGAACCCAGAATTAGTGATAAGTCATTGCAATCATAAGTGCCCAGTCACTTTGTGTAAGATGAATGAACATATAAATTTGATAGATAAATAAATGTGTTAAAATAGAACCTAGACAGCCATCTGTCGGGGATACTTCTTGTACTTAACAGGAAGTTGAACCCAATGGCCTAAATTCTGATTCCAGTACATTTGTCAATTGTCAAACATTTCCAGAAGGGAAGTCACATTTATTTGTTAATGAAAGAAAAAACTTTTCACCCTTAACATAAATATTGTGTCTTGTTTGATTTTTGGTCTGGGATGATGAGCAAATAGGATTTGTAAACCATAAGTATCTTCTCTACCTATTTGACTTGAAGTTCACAAATGTTTGGAGACCATATCAAGGAAGAAATGTGTTATGCAGTCCCAGGCAATTTTGATACCACATAACAATTTATAAATTCTAAGATTTAAACTTTAATATATTTCCACACCAATATGCAGTCTTATCCTCTTTAGACTAGAGCTGTGATGGCGAACCTATGGCATGTGTGCCAGAAGTGGCACACAGAGCCCTCTCTGTGGGTACCCATAGTGTCGCCAGCTGCTCTTCTGGTTTCCAGCGTGCATCTTCGCAGGTGCCGGAGCACCAAAAAACAGCCAAAAAAACCGGCCAAAAAGAGGCCATTTTTTGGGCTGGGTTTTTTTGGGGGGGAGGCTGTTTTCAGGTCAAAAAATGGGCTGAAAAACAGCCTGAAAACAGCCCAAAAACGGCTCAGAAACAGCCTGAAAAAATCCCAAAAAACAGACATGCACATGCTGGCCAGCTGATCTTTGGGTTTCTGGTGCCCCGATGCACACAAAGACCAGCTGGCCGGCATGCATATGCATGCCGGAAAACCGAAGACCACCTGGCCAACGCACACATATGCACTGGCCAGCTTTGGGTTTCCAGTGCTCTGGCACGTACACTTGTGCATGCATTCCAGTTTGGCCACTCGGTGCCGAAAAGGTTCGCCCTCACTGGACTAGAGCATAGCAGTGGGGAAAGAAGTTGAAGATGATTATACAGTATATTCTGTTCATGGACTCTCTTCCTGTTTAGTGTCTTGAGTATTGAAGAAATATATTTGGTAAAATCAAGAAATGTGTGAAAAAACAAATGGCACTTTAAGAAAACAAATTAAAAAACAAAAGTGAATGACCAGTGGGAAACAAAAGCAATAAAGATGGTTTGGTCAAATACAATGAAGATGGAATCACAAATACATATACCCATATATCAATAGGAATGAGAAATTTGTGATTGAGAGTTGAAAAGGTTCTCGAAGAATATTGAGATATTTCAAGAACAAAAGGAAATATACAAAGCAATGTTTGAATGTGGCTGAAGGAAAAATAGTTTGGAAGGATAACAAGATATGGAGAGACATTGTGAGTTGTTTTCAGGTAAACTAGATAAGTTCTATTTGTTTTATTCTTCTGATGAGGCTTTAATGTCTTTTCCTTTTTACTACTTACTTTTATATATATGTCTTTTATATTTCTCACTATATATGTGTAGAGAAAGTTTTGTGTAGTAGTTAAGGCATCAGGCTGGCGACCATGATGCCTTAACTACTACATCAGTTTAATTCCTGCTCTAGGTATGAAGTCAGCTGGGTGACTTTGGTCTAGTCACATTCTTACAGCCTTAGGTAGGAGGCAATAGCAAACCACTTTGAAAATACTTGCCAAGAATATTTCAAGGACTTGTTCCAGCAACCTGTGAGAACTGGATATGATTGAACATGATGTATGTGCAGTTCATATATTTAATTTGCTTTTCTTGGGAACTGCTAGAATAGATGCGGAAGTTTGCATTTATTTTAGATAAATATTGAGATTTTCCTGGCCAACTTTAAATGATTTCCCACCCTGGATAAGCAATACTATCATTAGGAAGAAAAAGAAACACACCCTCCAAATAAATGTTGTTGAAGTACATATTTGGTACATCAAATTTACTTGTTTTTATATAGAGAATCTTGACCTCAGAGGGCATTCTGAGAAGTGAAGTGTTTTTTAAAGGCCTCAGTGTAGAGCAGAAAAAGGTGATTTGCATCTCTCCCACAACCCATCAAAGTATCACATATTTCATGACACTGAAGGGGAAATTATTCAATAATCGAACTGCATCTAATTCAAACTATTAAAACGCATTATCCTGACTGTAACTACTAGGAACACAGCATAAAACCCAGCTTTTAAATAATAATTTTAATTAGCAATTTTATGATGTTTGTATGTCTATATTCTTCTTGGTTGTACACCGTCTTGAGTCCTACGGGAGAAAGGTGGTATAGAAATATAATAAATAAATAAATAATAATTAATAAATAAAATTTTAAAAACTTGTGGATGTATCTTAGGATGTAGTAAATTAGAAAATTCTCAAAAATTTAAAGCCATGGAAACCTTACCACGATTGATGCTGAACAGATGTCTGTACAAGAATTTATAGGTGTTGTCAACAGTATTGTATTTACAGGTAGAATGTAAATACATATTTCCTATGACTAATGACTTTTAGACCAGTGGACCATAAAGGATTTTGGGAGTTGAGTCCAGCAGTCAGAAGTAGAGATATACAACTGGAGTATACTTAACCCCATATCTATAGATAACTTAATCGAGCATCTTCATATAGAATGGAGAAAACAGACCTTAGGGAATCCCATAAAGAAGAGGCAGACTTCTCTTGCCCATATTTGAACCTACCCTAGAAGAAGGAAGTTCTTGTTTGCAAAAATTAAAAATAAAACAAACCAAAATCAGATCCTATTAAGTTGGTCTCACTGAGGATGGAGAAATATCCAATAGCTGGAGAAATATCCAATAGCTGGAGTCATAGGACTAGCACAAAAACTCACAAATACTTGTTGAGATATTAAAAAGATTCATAGATGAATTATCAAAGGAACGGGGTAAGTGAGGCTTTCTGGGAGAACGGGGAATGAGCAGCAGTTTTGAGTTTTGCTCTCCTTTTTGCTCTCTATTTTTACTCTTTTTAAAAATATTTTAAAATCAATTTTTAACTTCTAACTTTGTTTTCCTTTTTACTCTATTTTTTTAAAAAAACACTCTTTTTAGTTTTAAATCAATTTTTAACTTTTAACTTTAAAAAGTTTCAATTTTACTACTTGAGAAGTTCATCTTTTTCTCCAGCTTTTACCCCAGTTTTTTACTCTAGCTAGTAGAGCATTTAGTTAATGAGAGGAAAGTTTTCTCTACTAAGCAAACCAGCTATCCATGGCTGTGACAACGCCCAGACAACCTAAGATAAAAGACTTTTTTCAAATAACGGACACTGCAAGTAAGTTTTCTTTTCTCTTTTCTTTTTCCCTTGCGACCCCGGCAAACAAACCTAGCCCCCTTCTGAATTGGGAAGAGGACGACTGCACATATGTGGAGGAGGGAGTTGCAATTCCAGTAGGAGTTGGAGGGGAGAACAATAATAATAATACTAGGAACAATTTTAAAGGAGACTTGAATTTGATGCTAACAATTGCCTACTAACAGCACAAACAGTTGCTGCCATATTTGACCAGTTCCTGGAAGCAAATGGAGGGTATTAAAGAATTAAAGTCTCTAATGAGAAAACATATTAATAAGATAGCTGAAGAAGTAAACAGCAAAGCTCATATTCCAAAGCTTACCAATGTTGTTAGGCCAGCCTGTGTGGACTGTGGGTGTCAGGGCAAAGAGGATGCGTTGGAGAGGCTGGTTTTGCAGAGGCACAAGATTTTACTCCAGGTTGCTAATACCCCTCTGAATAGGGGTAGGTGGCACAACAGGAGAGTAGTTCTGATTTCTCTATCCCAACTCTTACGCTGTAGGGTATATTCTGATGAGCTAATAGAGATTTCTTGGCTCCCTGACAGACAAGGTTGCAAAAGAATATTGCTAACCTTTGGGAAGATTGTACTACCATCAATGTTACTCAGGCTTGAGACCTCACTAAAGAAACTCTCTATTTGACCAAGATGGGTATTTCACACCACCCAAATTCAGTCCCTGTTAAAGTCTGGGCAGATAGCCAAGACAGTGAGGGAGGTCGATACTAATCTTGGGAATGCCAAAATACCAACAGCCAAACAAACAAGCCCTCAACTAACAAGATTAGCAAAAGATAAGATAAAGAATTTCTAAACCTACACAATGGAAAGCTTCAGTTTATTGATGATGAGGAGGAACTGGTCCACCAGTTTTCTACCCTCTGTCCAGGAGACCAAGAGATGATACTGGAGAAGATTGAGGTAGTTGGTCAAATGTTGAGGTCAGCAGCTGGTGCAACAGAAAGCTTGAACATTTTGCTTCCTTCTGGCAGCTGCTTCATGGAATTGCTATCAATTCCGGCTTCTGAAAGCACTCAAGCTTCATAAATAAAAAGAGAAGGCATACTAGTCTAAAAGAAAAAGAGGAGAAAAGAGAAATCTATCAGGACTTGGTAGTATGTCCAAATTGACCATCCAGTAGAACAACTAGACAAGGAGAGGGAAAGCCGGAGTACCTGCTCATCTGAAAAAAATTCATTCTTGGAGCAAGGGCAGAGGCACACTGGCAATCAAGATAAAGAGGAGCAACAAGTTCTGCAACCCACAAGGAGAAGTATCAAACCTCACAATAACTGTGTTTATATGAGAAGCACAGTTGATATTAACTGGGCTCCAACATCAAGTTGACATCCAGCATTTTTATTATCTAGCCAACCAACCAAGCCAGACAACCTTGCCTCCAGAAACCCTATACAGATACTGACCTGGAACGTAGCTGGCTGGAAAGGGATGGTTGATAGTGGACTAATGAGCTTTCTCCCTAGATTTGATGTAATAGCCATTCAAGAAACCTGGTTAACCAAAGTGGATGAACCAGTACAACTGCCAGGCTTTCAGGGATGGGTGTCCCCAGCCCAAAAAAAACAAACAAAAAACAAACAAACAAAGGGATACCCTCTGGTGGGTTATGCATTCTTATAAAGCAATGGCAGGGGAAGAAACTATACAACAAAGATAAGTATTCATACTTCCTAGCTGTTAAATTTGGATATGAAGAGTTCAAGTTAATACTGGTAAATGTGTATATCCCTTCAAACACATCCCGGTATTATAACTGGAGGGGAGAGCCGAGGATTTTGTTCAGTATCTGCATGATAAAATCACTCAGATTCGGGACGGTCTGGACTCTGACTGGATGGTCTCATGGGGAGGGACTGGGGCAGGTCTTGAGAATGTTATCTGGGATGAGTTTGATCCTGTGACCCCTGAGGACGTGGACAGGATTCTGGGCAGACTGAATGCAACCACTTGTTTATTGGACCCGTGTCCTTCCTGGCTAGTGCTGGCTTCCCGGGATGTGACACGAGACTGGCTCCAGGGGATTACAAATGCTTCGTTGAGTGAGGGTGACCTCCCCGCCACCTTGAAAGAAGCAGTGGTGAGGCCTCTCCTCAAGAAGCCTTCCCTGGACCTGGCAATGTTGGTAAATTATTGTCCGGTCTCCAACCTCCGCTTTGTGGCAAAAGTTGTTGAGAGTGTGGTTGCACAACAGCTCCCCCAGCACCTGGATGAAATGATGTATCTGGATCCGTTCCAGTCGGGCTTCAGGCCCGGGTACAGCATGGAAACGGCATTGGTCGTGTTGGTTGATGATCTCTGGAGGGCTCGGGACAGGGGGTGCTCCTCTGCCCTGGTCCTGTTAGATCTCTCAGCGGCTTTTGATACCATCGACCATGGTATCATGCTGCACCGGTTGGAAGAGTTGGGGTGGGAGGCACTGTGTTGCAGTGGTTCTCCTCCTTTCTCTCTGACCGGTCGCAGTCTGTGTTGACAGGGGGGCAGAGGTCGACCCCGAGGCCCCTCATATGCGGGGTGCCGCAAGGGTCGGTCCTTTCGCCCCTCCTGTTTAACATTTATGTGAAGCCGCTGGGCGAGATCATCCATGGTTTTGGGGTGAGATACCATCAGTACGCTGATGACACCCAGCTGTACATCTCCACCCCAGACCACCCCAACGATGCCCTTGAAATGATGTCCCAGTGTCTGGAGGTCATGCGGATCTGGATAGAGAGGAATAGGCTCAGGCTTAACCCATCCAAGACTGAGTGGCTGTGGTTTCCGATGTCCCGATATAGTCAGTTGGTGCCATCACTGACAATTGGGGGCGAGTCATTGGCCCCCACGAAGAGGGCGCGCAACTTGGGCGTCCTCCTGGATTCACGGCTGTCTTTAGAAGAGCACTTGACGGCCGTGACCGGGAGGATTTTTTATCAGGTTTGCCTGATTCGCCAATTGTGTCCCTTTCTAGATCGGGACTCCCTGTGCACAGTCACTCATGCCCTCGTCACCTCTTGTCTGGACTATTGTAACGCTCTCTACATGGGGCTCCCCTTGAGGAGCACTGGGAGGCTCCAACTGGTGCAGAGTGCAGCCACACGGGTGGTTATGGGAATGACGTGGCGTTCCCATGTAACATCTCTCCTGCGCAAGCTGCACTGGCTCCCGGTGGTCTTCCGGGTGCACTTCAAGGTCTTGGTTTTCACCTTTAGAGCGCTCCATGGCTTAGGACCTGGCTATCTACGGGACCGCCTACTACCACCAATAGCCTCCCACCGGCCAGTACGCTCCCATAGAGAGGGGCTCTTCCGGGTGCCGTCGGCCAAACAGTGTCGACTGGCAGCCCCCAGGGGGACAGCCTTCTCTGTGGGAGCACCTACGATCTGGAACGAGCTCCCCCCGGAGATACGGACAATCCCGGATCTGCGCACTTTCCGTTGCGCGCTTAAGAATTTTTTATTTCATCAAGCTGGCCTGGCCTAAATCTTTCCCCCTGTTTAATGTAAATTTTAATTTGTTTTTAAATTATTGGGTATTTTAAATTTGTCTTAGCCAAATTATTTAATTCGCTTTTATTCTACTTTTAAATTTTTGTATCCATGTGTTTTATTCTGTGGCTGTTCACCACCCTGAGTCCTTCGGGAGGAGGACGGTATATAAATTTAATAAAAACAAAACAAACAAAAACTCTGAATACTGGATGGGCTTGGAAGTTATCCTAGATATATCTGTATGGTACCCTCAGTCCATAGTGGTATTACTAAGAGATTTGAACATTAGGTTGAGTCCGTTTGTATGAGCTCTCCCAGAAAAAGGGAGTCCCAGGGGAGTTTTTTGATAACCATCCTCAGTGGCTCTCGAGAGACTACAAAAGTAGTGCTACTGGCCTGCTCCCAGTCTCTTTAATTTTTAAGGGTAATCTCTAAATTCTAGGAGGTGAGGATAAGACTTACACATATCCTTACACATACCACTTGGCCAATTCAAGCAGTGTACTGGATCTCTTTTGTGTGTCTAGAGATAAAGTTGACCTCTTTTCGGAGGTCACAGTACACCTTAGCAACAATAGCGATCATCAGCCTGTAAACATGACATTGCGAGGCCGCTCAGATTGAAGATCATATAACATGGCTAACAGATGGCTCACCAAAAAGGTAGCGGTGACCCAAAATAAAAGGTTAATTTGGGCCAAAGTTGATACTAAGGCAATATCAGACTGCCTTAAAACAGAGAATGCTACTAAATGGGGTAGAACAATCCAGTCATCTACTACTGACTGGCTGTCAGCCTTCAATGCATTCTCTAATCTCTCTAATATTCTGAAGAAACACCTAACAACTAAACCTGCTACAAAAAGAGCCTGAGTCGGTAGATCCTGGTTTCATCCTGAATGCCAGCAAAAAAATTGAAGGCAGCCATGAGACTCGCCCAGAGGAATCCTACTGCTCATATACAAGCTGAGATGTTGCACACAAGGGAATATAAAAAAATCATAACATTAAAGAAAAAAAGTTTTGTCATTTCAATCTCGTCAGAACTTTAGTTGGCTGCCAGAAGTTATAACTCATATAACTATCAAAATAACTAATATTTTGGCACTCTGTAGCAGGTGTCCTGAAGGAATGGAGATTTGCATTTGACATACCAATCTCTGCTGAGGACTGGGAGAATTATTATCAGTGTCTGTTTGCTTCCATGGAACCTGCAGAGAAACTATCTTTAAGCAGTGATCTAGTAAACCCTAGAATCCCCCCCCCCAGTCCCTGAAAAGGAGATACAATTCATCATTAAAAGCTTAAAGAGCAATAAAGCCCCAGGTGAGGATTTCTTACCAGCAGAATTATTCAAGAAATTTCCCAGTATTGGCAGGTCTTTTTACACATATAAATAACACCTGCCATATACCAGATGGGTGGAAGATGGCAATAGTTGTCCCCATATATAAAAAAGGAAATAAAAAGGATCCTAGTAATTATAGACCCATTAGCCTGATTGACATTGCAGCAAAAATATATGCTAGGTTCCTTTTGAACAGAATTGAAATCTGTGTAGAGGAAAACAATATCCTCACAGAAGAACAAGCAAGTTTTAGATAAAGCCGATCCACTATTGATAACTGCATTGTCTTGAACCATCTAATTGCCAAATATGCCTATAAGAGAAGACCCCTATTTACTGCTTTTATAGACCTTACAGCAGCATTTGATATGGTAAACAGAGAAGTACTATGGAAAAAACGGACATCTCTTAAAATAGAACCTAGACTGCTGGCTTTGATTAAAGCCCTTTATACAAGTACTTGTTTGAGGGTGCGGTATGGGGTTAATGGGGCTCTGACTAACAGGATTCACACAAATAAAGGGGTATGGCAAGAATGTATTATTATTTAGTTTACATATCAATGACTTACTAGGGTTAATGAAGGATTCCATGGTACACCTGCCAATGATCCTAAATACTTACTGTAACAGCTTGCTTTATGCTGATATGACTTTATTATCAATTCACTAGTAGGATTACAAAGGCTATTAAGAAGATTCAGTTCTTATTGCCAGGATAACTCCCTAATCATTAGTAAATCTAAATAGAAAATAATGGTGTTTGGAAAACATCATCAGAAACATAGGTGGCAATTAGACAGTGAACCAATTGAACAAGTTAACACTTTGTTTAATTAGGCATAATCTTTTCCACAACTGGATCTTGGGCTTGCCAACATCAATGGAGTATACTTAGAGCAAAAGCCCATTTGAATTTACTGCTTATACTAAAGAACCATAGTTACCCAGGGTCCCTAGTCCCATTAATTAAAGTATAAACAGCTAAGGTTACCCCTATGCTCTTGTATGGAGCAGAGGTTTGAGGTCTATACTCAACCACAGTCCTAGAACAAACACAGTCCCAGCATTTGAGACATATTTTGGGTGTAGATCTAAGAATATCTGCTGCAGCAGTTAGAGCTGAATTTGGGAATTCATACAATTCATACACTATCCAAAATTAGAGCATATAACTACTGGTGCAAAGTCAATGAAATTGAAACTGATAGATTCCCCAAGTTATGTCTACTAGAGTAAATAAAATTACAATCACAAATCTCCTGGATCACCAAACTTAACATATTTTGTAAGAAGCTGTGGCCTTCCTGTCTCTTGTGTAACAAGAGAACAATTAAAAAAAAGAGCTGCCCAAAGAATTAAGGATATAGAAGCACAAAATGATATAGCTATCCTTAGTAAGGTGTGTAACTTCAAATGGCTGAGCAAATACAAGCATACTTTTCAAGTAGATAGCTATTTGAAGTTACAACAGCCAAAACATCTTAGGGAGATATTTATGCGAGTGAGATTCGAAGAGCTTGACATAATGGTGAGATATGGGAGATTCCATTCTATACCCTACAATGAACATCTCTGCATTTGCGGAGTAGCAGAGGTAAAAGATCTGGCTCACATCCTATTTGATTGTTACTTGTATAAGGGGGTGAGAGACAGGTACTTTGGTCTATATACCAAACGAATGACCTGTTGGGATCCCCATATCAAAACAACTTACTTTATGTGTGGCCAGAACCTTAAAATAACATTTAACACAGCACAGTACTTAAACAAAATGGTTCAGTTGAGATCTGCATACGTGGGACTGATTGGGGTAGATTGTAAGGGTGACACCGAAATGTAATTTTATGTAATTTTAGACTATTTTACATATTTATGTATTAAATTATATTGTATCTTATCCTATAACTTTTGTATTTTACCCTACTCTTATTTTAAATTGTTTGTATAGGATTTTATTGGTGATACGTGTTTGAACCTTGTGCTTTGATATGGCCTATAGGCTAATCAATAAAGCTATCTATCAAAGAAACATTTATTTTTATATTGAAATTCATGCACTGAATTTTTTTTTATTGAAAAAGTTTTCCAATACAGATTTTTCTCCCCATTTTCACCCCCCCTTCCCCCCAACAATTATACATTTAAAATATGTAAAATACACTTCCCCTTACCCTCCCATCCCTACCCAATCACCCCTTCCCCTCCCCCTTCGGACTTCCACTATAAGCTATTATAACTACAAATACAACATAAAATAATCAATCCCTTTATATTCTATCCTCTTTAGTCTAATATACATAATCATATTTATCTAGTCTCGTTCAGCTGAAAGCTATATAATACTTTCTGGTTTGATATTTATTTTGTATATAATCAATCCATTTTTTCCATTCTTGCACATAATTCTCTTGTGTATGGTCTTTTAAAAAAGCGGAGATCTTCACCATCTTTGCAAATCCGGCCATCTTCTGAATCCACTGATCAATAATAGGCAGGACATCTTTCTTCCAATATTGGGCCACCAGTAGTCTGGCTGCTGTCACCATATACAGTATCAAATTTGTTTCCCCCCTTGTAAAACCCTTAACTATACCCAATAGAAACAATTGTGGAGAAAATTGTAACTTCTTCAAAATATTCTGCATAACCCACCAAATTTTTATCCAGAAAGCCTTCACTTTCTTGCAAGTCCACCATATATGGTAATATGTAGCATCTAAACAATCACATCTCCAACATTTTGGTTGCACATTAGGATACATACATGACAATTTCTTAGGATCTAAATGCCATCTATAAAACATTTTATAAAAATTCTCCCTCAAGTTCTGCGATTGTGTGAATTTAACATTCTGAACCCATATTTTTTCCCAAGTAGCCATCATAACTGGTTCTGTAAAATTTTGTGCCCATTTAACCATACAGTCTTTAACCAACTCTTTTTCTGAATCCCTTTCTAGCAAAACATTATAAATTCTCTTAATATGCATCGGTCCTTTCTCTTTTATCTGTCTAACCAATTCTGCTTCATACAACATTATTCCAATTTTTTGATCTTCTTTCCATCTCATTTGCAATTGATTATACTGTAACCAAGTTAAAGTAGTTCCATCGTCCAACAGTGTCTGTAGTGTCTTCAGCTGCCATCTACCCCCTTCAATAAAAAGTAAATCTTTGTATAACCCCCACCCCCGAGTGACTTAATATTTGTATTCCACATGGTATCAGCAAGATCCAACCAAAGCGATATTTTGTAATCCCATTTGAATCGGTGCTTTTTCCATATTCTCATCCAGGCGCTTCTGAATATGTGAGTATTAAATACTTTGTCTACTTTATAGTCATAAAATAAATATGCGTGCCAACCCCATTCCAAATCGTGGCTTTCTATATTCAATATTCCATTCTTTGTTTTCCCAAGCCAATCACTAATATGTGTCAATGCAGCTGCTTCATAGTATAGTTGAAGGTTTGGGAGTTTGAGGCCACCTCTCTCACGAATATCTTGCATAATTTTCAGTTTGACTCTCGGTTTTTTTCCATTCCAAACAAAATTATTCACTCCTTTTTGCCATTCCAACAGTTGTTTATCAGTTTTAAGTACCGGTATCATTTGAAACAAACAAATAAATCTGGGTAAAACAGTCATCTTTACTGCTGCTATTCTGCCAAGTAAAGACAATTGCAATTTTTTCCAAGTTTGCATTTCTTTTTGTATCTTTTGCCACAACGGTTCATAATTATTTTGAAACAATTTTATGTTTGAATCTGCTACTTGTATTCCTAAATATTTCACCTTTGATACAATTTTGAAACCTGTCATACTTTCAAGTTCCTTATTTTGAATCATTGTCAAATTTTTTGTTATCATTTTAGTTTTTCTTTGATTCAGTCTAAATCCTGATACCACACCATATTCTTCTATAATAAATTTCAACTGGATTATTGATTTCATCGGCCGTGTTAGGGTAAGCACCAGATCATCTGCAAATGCCTTAGTCCTGTAGTCCTCTTGCCTTATGACTATTCCATTTAGAGAGTTCGAGTCACGTATTGTATTCAACAAGACTTCTAAAGTTAAAATAAATAACAATGGGGATAATGGACACCCTTGTCTTGTACCTTTTTGTATGTTAAAATTCGCAGTTAGACTTCCATTAATAATAAGTTGTGCAAATTGTTCTTGATATATTGCTGCAATTGCTTGTATAAAACGAGCCCCAAAGTCCATTTTTTCCAAAGTCTTTATTATAAAATTCCAATTCACTCGATCAAAGGCTTTTTCCACATCCAAAAAAGCTAGCACTGCAGGGATCTGTTTATTCTTTTCTAGATAGTCCAATAAATCTATAATTTGCCTAACATTCTCTTTCATATGTCTGCCTTCGATAAATCCTGCTTGATCATGATGAATCACCTCTTGAATAGCTGGCATTAATCTGTTGGCCAATACTTTTGCAAAAGTTTTATAATCCGTATTTAAGAGAGAAATTGGTCTAAAATTTTCTGGTTTCTTTGGACCTACTTCTTTCGGTATTAATGAAACAAAAGCTGTTTTCCATGAGGAAGGTATATTACCACCTTGCTGTATACTACAAAATAAATCTTTAAGGTAATCAATCATTTCAGCTTGTAAAGTTTTGTAGTAAACTGCAGTTAGACCATCCGTTCCTGGTGC
This sequence comes from Ptyas mucosa, assembly GCA_012654045.1. NCBI lineage: Eukaryota > Metazoa > Chordata > Lepidosauria > Squamata > Colubridae > Ptyas > Ptyas mucosa. The sequence continues at coordinate 1,894,325 of WNWU01013587.1, read as the reverse complement.
TTTTGCTGCTTTCAATTGTTTTATGGCAAAGCTAATCTCCTCAGCTGTTATTAATCTATCCATTCTTTCCTTATGAACAGATGAAATCTTAGACACTCTTTTTCCCTCAAGATACGTATCAATAAGTTTATTATGTATATTATCCTTAGCATACAACTTAGAGTAATAATCCAAAAAGGCTTCTTTAATAAGTTCTTGCTGAAAGACTTCCTTCCCAGCATATTCAATAAAATCAATCGTTCGTGTAGTTAGTTGCTTCCTCAAGGTATAAGCCAACCATCTGCCCGGCTTATTAGCATTAGCAAAAGTATTATGTTTTGCAAATTGTAGATTGGTTGCTGTTTGTTCGGCTATAAGCATTTGGAATTGATCTTTCAAAAGACCCGGAATGACTCTGCTGAAGCAGAGCAAGAAGCCGTGACCACCCCAGCAACTCAATTTCAAACCATTTATGGGTAATATAATTTTAAGAATTATTTGTAACATGAATCGCAGGTGCTGGCTGGGCAGATCAGGAGAACAGAAATGAACGCAGAGAAAACTTTAACTCTGTTTGAAACAGGGAAAAAATGGCGCCTGAGGGCGTGGAGGAAATCTACTAGTGAAAGTGATTGTTAGTGCTTGTTAACATTTGCAACAGAGACAGAGCTACCAGATTACACTGTAAAGTGGAAGAGGAATGGAAAAGAATTGGGTATTGACTTTAAACAAGTTAGATGCCTAGATTGTGTGGTTTATATATGGATTTTGCCTGACAGCTGAATAAGTACAAGTTGAAATATGGCTGATATTAGACCTGCTGGATTATTGCCTGGTGAATCAGCAAATTCCCAAGGTGTAATTACAAAAATCTTTCAAGAACTTTTAGATTCTCTTACTACTAACATTTTGGCTTTAATTGAAAGAACTTCTCAAAAAAATAATTGGAGGAATAATAGTGATTTGTTGGAGGAAAAACAAGATGAAATTAAACAGAAGAGTTTGGAGAGAGAACAACAGGTTGTTGGGACTGAACTGCAGGAAGGAACAATGGAAACAGAGGCTTTGGCAGACATTTCCATTCAGCCTACAGAAGAGTTAGAACTGGATCTATTGCTACAAGCGGATAATCTAGTTGGCAATAATTTGTGGTTTTACAAACAAAGGAGTAAACTGTTGGACTATACAAGCAAGAAAGAACGAAATGGGGGTTTTAAGCCCAAGCCAAACAAAAAGACTACAAAAAGAAAACGAGTTTTCATGATGCATCAACCTCAAATCAAGGCTAAGAAATTTTTTAAAATAAAAGGAGGGGCAGGAGGAATGTTGAAAGAATTATGGAAAAAGAAAGACTTGGAAAAAATACAAGAAAAAGAAAAAAAGTTTAATTAAACTGGCAGTTTTTAAAGGTTATTTTAAAGCAAGGATATTTTACATACAAAAATGATAACTTTTTAAATGTTATGAAGGTATTATAATGATTAAATAAAAACTTGAAGGATACTCTCCGGAAAGTTTTGAATTTATATTTGTAGAAATGATTTAAGAAGTTTTACTGATGATTTTAAAAGGTATATGAGATAAAAAGTTTAAGATCTTTAAAATGTTTAATTTTAATAAGTAAAAAGGATAGATAATAATTTAAGTCTTATTATAGAAATGTTGAAAATGAATAGTTTGTGATTGTGGGAAATTTATATTTGTAGAAATGATTCAAGAAGTCTTACTGATGATTTTAAAATCTATATGAGATAAAAAGTTTAAGGTCTTTAAAAGGTTTAATTTTATTAAGTAAAAAGGATTTTTCTTTTTAATGTAATATTTTTAAGGTAATGAATTGATTTTTATATTTGGAAAAAAAGAATTTAATTTAATTGACTTAGAATTTGTAAAAGGGAGGTTGATGAATTTAAAAAACGGGGAGTTAAAGAGTGCATGGGAAATTTTGATTTTCATAGTATGTTAGTATATTTTAGCATATGTTTGTTATTGCAATACCCTGTTTCTGCTCCAGGAGGTCTAGGGTGGGGGGGGGTAGGGGGGTTGGATGGGTCGGGGAAGGGGGGGAAATGAGAAATGTTACTAAACTGTAAGAAAATGAAGAAACAAATGATTGTAATTGTAATGTATTATGTTTAATAAGAAAATGTGGGGGGAGAAAATGTATTCTTATAGAACTTTTTAATAAAAAAAAAAGATCATCCGTCATACCATCGTGACGTCAGCCCTGCCCCCTTCTAGAGACTGAAGGATTGTTTATTCAGGTGCTCTTCTGGGAAACTTCTAATGGCAAGAGTCCGAGATTGAAAGGAAGATTACAGTGACTTTGGAAAAAGAGCTGTAAATATTATGTGAGATTGAAGAAAAGAATTATTGGGCATTATACTGTTGTGGAGTTATTCTTCAGATAGAAAGTTTATTTTTTCTTTCTTTCTTGTTTTTCCTGTTTGATGCTATTTCTTCACTCCTACCCAAATTAATTATTTTTAACTGGACTGTAAATTTTTGGAAGATTTTCAACTTTTAACACATATGTAGATTTTTTATTCTTGTTTATCTTTTCACCTTTCTTTTTTGGAGCTTCCCCCCCCCCCCCTTTCTGGAGGAGAGATTGTTAAAGTGTTCCCCTTGTCTAATTGGATTAAGGCATACAAGCGCCTGAAGATTTTTTTCTTTCTTTCTTCTATTGCTTGTGGTTTTATTCGGCTTTTCCTTTTCTTATTGCCATTTGGGATAATATTTGCCCTATATACAAATGGATTAAGGTATAGAACGGACGTTGTCTTACCTGAATGTCCCTTTTCTGGGCGCTGCGAACACAATCCATAGCTGGGATGTTTCCTCATTTGCTCTGACTTGACTGGGTGACATTTTTTATTCTTCCTCCTTCGTGCTGTGGCCACGCCCACCAATCCCATAATGCGCCAGTCTTCCACGAAGGCACGACCACCTGTAGTTGTAACAAGTAAGGATAAAGAAAAAGAGACAAGACAAAGGAGACCACCGAAGCAGGAAGTCCACGTAAGAACGCAATATAAAATTCCAACGAAAACAGGGAGGGAATGGATTGTGTTCGCAGCACCCAGAAAAGGGACGTTCAGGTAAGACAATGTCCGTTTTCCTGAGCGCTGCTCACACAATCCATAGCTGGGATATACCCAAGCTTAAACATTTAGGGGGGGATTCTGATTGCTCCCGGAAGGCCGGTCAACAAGAACACTCTGGAGCACCCATCGACCAAAGGAGGCTTCCGCGGAGGCACAAACGTCAATCCGGTAATGCCTAATGAAAGGTGTTACTGACAACCAAGTGGCTGCCCAACAAATGTCCGGGACCAATGCCTGGGTGGCCCAGGCTGCCGAAGTGGCAGCACTGCGCATCGAATGGGGAAGAATCCTGCCCGGTAACGGCCTTGCTGACTGCTCATAAGCGGTTGCAATACACGCCTTGATCCACCTGCCTACAGTAGAAGGTGAAATCTTATGCCCCATGGACGTTGGATGGAATGAAACCAACAAGAGCCTCTGTTCTTCTAAAGGACACTGTACGATGAAGGTAACGTCAAAGGGCTCTGCGGATGTCTAAGGTATGCCAGTCTCTCTCACGTTGATGATGGGGAGAGGGACAAAAGTCTGGTAAGACGAGCTCCTGGGCCCTGTAGAACCAGGAGTTCACTTTCGGGGGGAAGGCAGGGTCGAGTCGGAGGACAACAGTGTTCGCATGAAAAATGCAGAGGTCCTTCCTGGTGGACAAGGCTGAAAGTTCTGAAATCCATCTGGCGGAGGTAATCGCCAGAAGAAAGGCTACCTTATATGACAAGTACTTCAGCGAAGCAGATCTGAGAGGCTCGAACGGAGGACCCATAAGCACCTGCAACACAAGAGATAAGTCCCGGGTCAGGAAGCGTGAACTGTGGGAAGGCGCAAGTTCATGGCTCCATGAAGAAATTCCCTGATCAACGGGTGGTGCGAAAGCGACGAATAAGGAGGGCAGCGAATGACTGTGGAGAGAGCAGCGGTCTGCCTACGTAAGGTGGAAGGAGACAGTCCCTTAGACAGACCCGATTGAAGAAAGGTAAGAACATCAGGAATCTGAGCTGTAGTAGGATCAGTATGCTTGCCAGAGCACCAATTGCAGAAAGCCTTCCAAGTGGCCTCATATATTCGAGATGTAGATGGATGACGGGAAGCCTGGATCGTATCAATAACGTCGTCAGGAAGGCGGTCCTTCTTTAGGGTGATCCTCTCAAATGCCAGTCAGCTAATTTGAGCCATTGAGGTTCTGGGTGGCTGATGGCCCCCTGGCACAATGCTACACGCTGAGGAGGAATCACCCATGGGCGTGCGATCGACAGCGCCACCAGGTCGGCGTACCATGGATGACGAGGCCAGTCCGGTGCCACCAACAAGATCTTGGCCCTTTCCTCTAGAAGCTTCCGGACGACCCGCGGAATTAGCGGGATAGGGGGAAATGCATACAACAGCCCCAGAGGCCAATGGCACCTGAGAGCGTTGTGATTCTCTGCCGTCGGGCAAGGATATCCGGTCACATAACGAGGCAGCTGCACGTTCTGGTGACTGGCGAAGAGATCAATGAGAAGCACTCTGAACCGAAGGGTGGCCTCCCTGAACAGCGCGGGGTGGAGCTGCCACTCTGCTGGGTTGATCGTCTCCCGGCTGAGCCACTCTGCTTGAACGTTTTTGACCCCGGAAATATAGTCCGCTGTCAGACAGAGAACCTGCCGCTCCGCCCAGGTCAGTAGATGTTCCGTCTCTAACATCAAGGAGCTGGATCTTGTGCCCCCTTCCTTGTTTATCTGGGCCTTGGCTGAGACACTGTCCGTGAGGACAAGGACATGTTGACCTTCTAGATAAGCTTGGAAGTGTCTGAGTGAAAGATGGATCGCCCTCAGCTCCAGAAGATTGATAGGGAGCTGTTGTTCTGAAGGGGACCAATGACCTTGTACAATGAGGTTGCGAAGGTGTGCTCCCCACCCCAGCAAACTGGCATCTGATGTCAGAATCTGACGGACTGGCTCCAGGAAGAAGGAACCCCGAGACAAGGTGGGTCCCATCTACCATTGCAGAGAGAGGCGTATCTGGGGGGGGGGCAGAGTCACCTTGTGGAGCAAGTCGCTGTGGCCAGCTCGTTGAAATGGGAGGAGGAACCACTGGAGTGGTCTCGAGTGGCGTCGGGCCCAAGGGACAATCGAGAAGCACAAGACCATCTTGCCCAACAATTGAGATAGATGAAGAAGGGGAACGGAACGATGCGCCAGCACCTGATGAATAAGGTCCAGGAGACTCTGGGAGCGGTCTGGGGACAGAAAGACCCGTCCTTGTACCGATTCGATCACCGCCCCGAGGTGTTGAAGTCGGGTAGACAGGAATAGGTGGCTCTTTGGAAAGTTTATCGAGAATCCGTGATTCTGGAACACTTCTAGTACCAGATCCAAATCCCGGCTGGCTTGTTCCCTGGACGACAACAGGATCAGGATGTCGTCTAGGTAGCATAAGACCCTGACCGGCACCTTCCGGAGAGTTGAGGCCACGACCGTGACCAGTTTGGTGAATGTCCTTGGGGCTGAGGACAGTCCAAAGGGCATGGCACAATACTGATAGTGGTCCTCCCCATACTGGAAATGCAGGTACTGGCGGTGCGCCGGATCCATCGGAACATGCAGGTACGCCTCCCTGAGATTGACTGATTGGAGCTAGTCCCCACGTCTCACACACCCGAGAATGGAGCGGAGGGAGTGCATCTTGAACCTGCAGTAACACACCGACAGATTCAGATGCTTCAGGTTCAAAATGCCTCTCCATCCCCCTGAATTCTTGGGTACCAAAACCAGAACCGAATAGAAATCTGAGCCTCGCTGGTGCGAGGGGACTGGCTCTATTGCCTGGATGTGTAACAGATGGGCAATCTCCTCCCTCAGCTGACAGTTCTTTTTGAGAGAAAGTGGAACTGGGCAATGAACGAGACGAGATGGGGGACGGTCGAGGAATTCGATGGTCAGACCGGTTGAGATGGTATGGCGAACCCAAGTGTCCTAGGTCAGGAGCTCCCATTGGTGGCGAAAGTGTTGTAGGCGGCCACCAATGGGGCCCTGCAGCCTGCACTCAATTTCCCCTGCGAAAGGGCCTGAATCCCGCTCCGCGGAAGGGACGCTTGGCAGAGGAGGAGCTCCTGCCCCTGTCACGAAACCGCTGACGATTGGTTGAATGGTTGGAAGAAAGGACGCTGCATTTAGTGACCTCCGTAATCCGAAGGGGCCCGAAAGGGCTGACGTTGGGAATAAGGTGTATAGCATCGTTCAGGCTGGCGGAAGGAGGTCGGAAGGACTTTCCTCTTATCTTTATCTTCCACCAGCAGCGGGTCTAGAGAGGAGCCAAACAAATTTGGGGCCTTGTATGGAGCTGCTGCAAGTTTCCACTTGGCCTTGGAATCTGCTCTCCAATTCTTCAGCCAAAACAAGCGACGTGAAGTCACGGAGGATGCCAAGGCCCGGGCACAAATTTCACCGAGTTGAGTGACGCATCTGCCGAGTACTCGGTGGCCGCCACAATCTTATTTATATCCTGGTGAAGATGGGTCTCCTCTGGCGGCAACCTCTCCTGGAGCTGACGCAACCATATTAGCGAAGCTCGGGTAAAGAAAGACGTAGCTGTAGCAGTCTTTATAGCCCAAGCTATGGCCTGGTGTGTTTTGCAAAAGGCCAGTTCTGTCTTTCTCTCATCAGATCTAAGCACGTCGAGAGAGTCTATAGAAAGTAGAGAGGGAGACGAAAGACTCGTCATGGGAGGATCAACCGACGATACTGCCAACAGACTGGCCAACTCCAGGGCCGCACAATACAACTTTCTGTCCAGACTGCAAGGCGCAGTCAAGGACCCTGGTTGGGCCCAAGGTGATTGCAGCACGTCCGAGAAGAGCTGGGGGCAAGGAATAAACTCCTTGTCCGGTTTGGAGGATGAAAAAAGGACATCATGGGGCCCCGATGAGGAAGAAGCAGCGGGTTCAGAGGGTAAGCCCACAGAAGAACCCATGTTAGTTGTTTGACGCGCTTTATGTAGAAGGGACTTAAACAGCGACGGCCTAAATAAACCAGAGAAGGCAGGGGTATCTGGAGGAAGGTCCTCATCTTCAGAGAACTTGATATCCTCCAGAAGTGGCTCAGCATGGTCAGAATCCTCTGAATAAGTTGCTTCTAGTCGAGTAGGGGACCGGGCACGAAGGTGGCCGGTAGCTAGAGTAATGGGCTGAGCCAAAGGGACCTGTGGCGGTTGATGTTGAAGACCCACTGCTAGTGGAGATGACAATGCTGAAGATAGCAATGCCTGAAGATCGACTTGTGAAGGTGGGAGGGGAACCTCGGGCTTGCGGAGCCCCGCTGCAGTTGGGGTAAAGGTAGCCTCCGGCCTGTGGGCCCGTGATGGTGAAGGCGCCGCCAAGCCCACGGTTGACACGTCTGGCAATGAAAGTGATGCCTTTCTGGACAGGCCCAAGGGCCGGTCCCGGAGACCTCCCGAAGTCGAATGCAAATCCCCCAATGAAGAAGCAGGCAGATAATCGTCAGAAATTGCCCCATGGCTCTGAGCGACCTGAGTCGAATAAGGAGCGGAGGCCTGCTTGGTCTTGTCGAATTGACGCTCCAGCACCCTGTGACGACGGAGGGCATCCTTTTCCGTGGCCACAGATGACTTGGGTGGAAGCATGTGAAGACCTCGAGTGCAGGCGTGGCAATGTCTTAGCCTGAACCTGTGACCTTGGAGGGCTGACCTCGTGTTCGAGGTCAGAGGATAATGGGGAATCCGCCGTTCTCAAAAATCCAAACAAAAAGGTTATATGCCAAGAAACTATGTACAAGGTAGGATGAGTCCTGGATGCGAAGGAGCCCGTAGAAAACTCAACCAGCTGGACCCTGGAGGATCCAATTGGGCCTGAGGACTAGGTATAAGTTCAGCAGTCCATGAAGGCTGAACAGCTGCTAAAGGGCGAGTAGGAACCAAGACCGCTGAAGGCTCTGCTTGCAATGAGCCCACGCCTGTAGCAGTAGGACTGAAAGGAGGCCCAAGTCATTCCTTAATTGGACTGGAAAAATGTCAGATCACCGCCAAAATATGGTTGAAGAATCCAGCACTCGAACCCCTGAGTCAGCTTATACCCCAGCTAAAATGGTGCCCGCACTAGTCCAGTGAGAAAATGGCAGCCGGGAGAGCCAGCAGGAAAGGGCAGCAAATTCAAAATGGCGGCCGGGAGACAAAGGCGGGAAAACTGCTCCTTTCAAAACGGCGGCCAGGCAAAAACGCTCGAGGAAATTGGCAGCCGCGGTCCCAAATCACAGAGTCTTCCCCTTACTGAGCTGAAGAGATCGGCAGCAGATAGCCGGGCCAAACCAGGAAGTGCTGCGCCGCTCGGTCCCCTCAGCATAACAGCGCGCCACCTAGCTGAGACTCAGCCGATAATTTAAAAGGCGGTGGTGGGAGCCCCCACCTAACCGCGGCGCCCGCCGACAACAGAAAGAAACATCAGACACTGCAGGGCAAGCCTTACAGAGCACTCTGGAGCCGCCGCTAGCGAGAGCCCATTAAAAGAAAAAAACGAAAACAGATGATGGTGTGGGTGGGTATGCCAGTGGGCTGGTCACCCAACACACACACCGGCGGCTAGATGCCTCGGAGGAGGGCAGCCCCTAAGGGTCGGTGTCTCCTCCAGCTGCAGATAGATGGAAAGAACGGGCGTGGGACAGCCTGGAGCCCCCGACACGTTGCACATGCCCCGCAGCAGGCTATTCCAAGGCTCTCACCGAATAAAAAAAGGTAAAAAAATAAATAAAAATACCTATACGAGCTAAGCAAACCTAGTCAAATGCGCAAAGAAGAAACCTACACACCAGTCCTCACAGAGACTGAGTGAAAGACTGGTGCATTATGGGATTGGTGGGCATGGCCACAGCACGAAGGAGGAAGAATAAAAAATGTCACCCAGTCAAGTCAGAGCAAATGAGGAAACATCCCAGTTGTGGATTGTGTGAGCAGCGCTCAGGAAAAGAACCTGAAGATTTTTTATTTGTTTGAACTATTTGTAACCACTTTACAGAAATGAGCAGAAAGGCAGCAGCTATTGGCTCTTCTACATTGACCCCTTCCTCTTCACCATCTGGAGGACAACGATCAATACAGACGATGTTGCAACAGGAAAAAGAGAAGGAACAAGAGAAGGAAGTGACGTTGCAGATGATTTTGCAAGAAATTCAAAATATACAAGCAAGAGTAGAGAATATTGAACAAAGAGCAGAAAAAACTGAACAAAGATCGGAAAAAATTGAACAAAGAACAGAAAAAACAGACAAAGAAGTGGAGAACATACATCAAATGATGAAGAAATATGAGGAAAGACTTCACAAAATTGAAGAAAAGGAAGAACAAGGGGATAAAAAAATCAGAGATATTGATACTAGATTGGACGAAGTTGAACGAGATAAGAGTGGAATAGGATGGGAAATGGACAAATCAGAATTTTATCTCAGATTTCAAAATATAGAAGAAGAGAAGGGTGAGAATTTTGCAGAAATGATGATAGAAATATTAGTAGAAGCATTAGAAATTTCCAAAGAAAAGATGATGGATGGTATAGATGAGATTTTTCGAGTCTATACAAGATATGCAATGAGGAATAAGCTACCAAGAGAAGTCCATATAAGATTCACCAAGAAATTGATTAAAACGCAAATAGTGCAGATTATTAGAGAGAAAACATTGAAATATAAGGGAAAGGAGATTGTGGTTCTGAAGCAAATATTGAGAAGAGTGAGGGAGATGAGAAGAGAATATCATTTTTTGACCAAAATACTACTTCAGAAAGGTGTGAACTATAGATGGTTGATACCAGAAGGCTCGGTATTTACTTGGCAACAACAAAAATACAGAATAGATTCAATTGATAAAGCAAAAGCCTTCTATGTAGAATATTTTAGAGAAAAAGAAGGGGAGATAAGAAGAAAAAGAAGAAGGTGCAGTGGGTGGCAAAGTGGAATACAAAGAGCAACGTGAACTGAGATCTACTAGAGCAATAAACCCTTCTTATAAAATATAAACATGAAAGAGAAAAAATTGATTACAATAAACATAAATGGACTTAATTTAGCTACTAAAAGAATAAAGATATTTCATAAACTAGAGAAATTAAAGTTTGATATAATTTGCTTACAAGAAGTGCATATTAAAAAGCAACATGAACAAATATTGGTGCAACCAAAACTAGGGAAAATATTTACCTTATTGCTACAGTGTAAGAAAAGAGTTGTTGTTTTATACATTAAAGACACAATCCCAGCAGAGCAAATTTATACAGATGAAGATGGAAGAATTTTGATGGTGGAAATAATAGATAATAATATGAAAATATTTTTAATAGCAATATACGCACCTAATGATAAGCAAGAAGATTTCTATAGAAAATTACATATGAAAATAATTGAATTGGACTATGATAACATTTGCTTGATGGGAGACTTCAGTGGTATTGTAGATGAGAAATTAATTTACAACACACAGAAGACAACAAAGCAAGGTAGAAAGACCCTTTCGAAATATTTTTTTTAAATAATGGAGGAAATAAATTTATAGGATATATGGAAAGAAATGTAAAAAATAGACAATACACTTTCTATTCAAATAGACATTCATCATGGTCCAGAATAGATATGATATGGATGACAAGGGAATTGACTCTTAATATAAAAGAAATTGATATAGAAGCAAATACCTGGGCAGACCATAATCCAATGACAATGAAATGGAAAGGACAAAGGAGAAGATCCAGATGGACTTTAAATAATACAGTATTAAAAGAAAAGGATTTTGTACAGAAAATGGAGAAAGAATTGGCCTTTTTCTTTAAAGGAAATAGAAAAGAAGACACATCAATGCAAAAACTTTGGGATACAATGAAAGCCTATGCTAGAGGCCCGATCATAGACTATACAAGGAAAAGAAATATTAAGAAAAGACAAGCTTATAAAACATTAGAGGATGAATACCAGAAACTTGAAAAAGAATTTCAGAAATCTCCACAAAAAAAGGATATTAAAATAAAAATGGACACAACTAAACACAAAATGGGATTAATAGAAAAAGAGGAATTAGCACAAAATATTAGGTGCCAAACAGAACTATTTTGAAGATGCAAATAAACTAGGTAGATGGTTAGCATATAAACTGAAAAAAGAGAGAGAATCAAGGAAAAAACAACAACTAATGGATGACCAAGGACAGATTAGATATGGAAATAAAGAGAAGAAAAAAATTATACAAGGCTACTATAGGAAACTGTATGACCAAGAGAACATAGAGGATAGTGTTAAACAATACTTGCAAAAGGCACAACTACTCCAGATTTCTAAAGACACTGAAGCGATGTTTGAAGGAAATATAACAATGATGGAATTAACTGAAGCACTTGAAAAACAAAAGAATGGGAAGGCACCGGGCCCGAATGGGTTACCAGCAGAATATTACAAGACATTACAGGATTCGCTGAATCTCCCATCGTTAGAAGTTATGAATGAAATCATGTCTAAGAAGAAGTTACCCAAATCATGGTCAGAAGCATCTATTACACTTGTTCCAAAGGAGGATACTGACCCACAACAAATTAAGAATTATAGGCCTATTTCCCTGCTAAATTCAGACTATAAAATCTTTGCTTCAATATTGGCAGAAAGATTTAAAAGATACTTAAATAATTTCATACATGCTGACCAAAATGGGTTTTTGCCATAAAGACAGATTAAAGACAATATGAGAATATTTCTGGACACATTGGAATATTATGAGGCACATCCTGAGAAGGGGCGTTGGTCCTACCTGAGACGCACCTTCTCATTGGGTGGAGACAGCAGCCAGCATGGGTTGTTCCAGCTATTCAGATTGAAGGACTGAGTCTGACATAGATCTTAAGTCCCGCCTATGTTGCCGGGCAGATCCAGCTTTTGGCGAAGGACAAAAAAGACAGACTCGGCGTGTGGGAGAAGAGGAGAAAGGTAAGTAACACAGAGAAATCAGCCATTACCAGACTGGAGAAGGGAGGGTCTGGCTGCTGTCTCCACCCAACGAGAAGGTGCATCTCAGGTAGGACCAACGCCCCTTCTCCATAATGGGTGGAGACAGCAGCCAGCATGGGACGTACCCAAGTTCACAGTCCCTAAATACGGGTGGGACCAGTCTGGTCCGTAGAACCCTCTCCCAGTAGAACCCTCTGTAGCACTCAACAACCGAATGCGGCATCCGCCGACGCAAACTTGTCCAGTTTGTAATGATGAATAAACGGTGATGGTGAAGACCAAGTAGCCGCCCTGCAGATTTCCAGTAAGGAGGCCTGAGTGGCCCAAGCTGCTGACGTCGCCACACTGCGGGTTGAATGCGTCGTCACACGAGGAGGCCTGGGCAATGAGCGAAGGTCGTAAGCTGAAGCAATAGTTTGCCAAATCCAGCGCCCAATAGTGGAGGAGGACACCTTAGATCCCAGGGAAGCGGGCAAAAAGGAGACAAATAAGGCTTCCGTATGACGAATCAAAGAGGTCTGTTTCAAATACACTCGAAGCGCCCGCCGAACATCCAACATGTGCCACTTGCGCTCCCGGGGATGAACGGGATGCGGACAGAAGTCAGGCAGGATCAGTTCCTGCAGTCGGTGAAAGGTCGTGTTGACTTTAGGCACAAAGGTCGGATCCAACCTGAGAACCACCCGGTCCGAGTGGAATACACAGAGGTCTGGGCGGGTGGAAAGAGCTGCGATCTCTGAAATTCGCCGCGCCGAAGTTATGGCGACTAAGGAGACTTTACACGATAGCAGGCGGAGACTTGTTGATTGAAGAGGTTCGTACGGCGGACCCGTTAGAGTTCAATACCAGCGAAAGGTCCCACATAGGGTAGCGATGGAGAACAGGAGGACACAAATTCACAGCCCCACGTAAAAAACGTCGAATAAGAGGATGTTGGGCCAAAGAAGTTAAGTTGCTGCAGCTAAGGACCGACGAGATAGCTGCCACTTGTCTCCACAAGGTGTTGGGGGAGAGGCCGTTGGCCAAGCCGGCTTGAAGAAAAACTAGAACATTCACAATTGTCGCCTGAAGAGGGGGGATCCCGTTTTGCTCACACCAACTACAAAAGGCACGCCAAGTGGCCGAATAGATCTGGTCCGTTGAAGGCCGGCGAGAACCTTGAATCGTACAGACCACGTCTAGAGGAATGTTAGCGCCAGTCAGCGCGCACCGCTCAACCGCCAAGCAGTCAGATTGAGCTAGGAGAGGTCCAGATGTTGCAGGTCCCCTTGCGTTAGAACGTCCACTTCCTGGGGAAGGCGCCATAAGGGGGCGACAGACAAGGAGACTAGGTCCGCAAACCAGGGCCTGCGAGGCCAGTGGGGGGCCACAAGGATCACCTCCGCACGTTCCAGCAACAGTTTCCGAATGACTTTGGCCAGCAGAGGGATCGGCAGAAACACATACAGAAGTCCCGAGGGCCAAGGGGACCGAAGAGCATCAATGGCCTCTGCTCGTAGAGATGGATAATGGGTGAAGAAACGAGGGAGCTGAGCGTTCTCTGGGGTTGCAAATAGATCGACCTCCGGAAGGCCGTAGCGATCTGTCAGGGACCAGAAGATCCGGGGGTGGAGACGCCACTCCGCATGGTCTATCTGTTGGCGACTCAACCAGTCCGCCTGTCTGTTGGCCGTCCCGGAGATGTGTTCCGCCCTGATCGAAGCCAGATGACGTTCCGACCAGAGCCCCAACTTCATGGCCACCACCATCAGAGTCCTGGACCGTGTGCCCCCGAGGCGATTGATGTGCGCTTTCGCGGTCATATTGTCCGTGAGGACTAAAACGTGGGAGCCGGTCAGAAGGTGACGGAAGGAGCGTAGCGCCAGAAACACCGCCTGCAACTCCAACCAGTTCATTGGTCTACAAGCGTCGGAGGAAGTCCACAGGCCCTGGGCCATCTGTCCCTGGCAATAAGCCCCCCAACCTTGAAGGCTGGCATCTGAAGTCACTACAATTCGCTGAGGCTCGAGAAAAAGGCAGCCTGCTGAAATCGCCGACGAGCGCCACCAACTGAGAGATCTGCGAACCTTGAGAGGTACCGGAATCTTGATAGAGGAAGTCCCTTTGCCTGCCTTCTGCAACGGCAAAAGAAACCATTGAAGCTCACGGGAGTGAAGCTGAGCCCAAGGGACAATAGAAATAGCGGAAATCATTTTTCCTAAAAGTTGAGATAAAACATAGGGAGAAACAGAGCGGGAGTCCTCAACTTTGGTTACTAATGCCCTTAAACTATCCTGGTGTTCTTGCGAGAGAAACACCTTTCCAGCCTCAGAATCTATCAACGCACCTAAATGTACCAAATGTGTCGAAAGAGTAAGGTGACTCTTGTCCGTATTAACGGAGAAGCCATGGGAGGCTAGCACCTGTACAGTAGTACGCACATCAAGTGCTGCTTGCTGAGGGGAGGAAGACAAAAGTAAAATGTCATCCAGGTAACACTGGAGACGAATGGCCCGGGCTCAAAGGGAAGCAGCCAAAGCTGCCAAGACCTTGGTAAAGGTCCAGGGGGCCAAGGAGAGGCCAAAAGGAAGGGCCCTATACTGGTAATGGGAACCCTGATAATAAAAGCAGAGAAACCTTCTATGGGAAGGAAGGATCGGGATATGGAGATAGGCCTCCGTCAGATCGATGGAAGAGAGATCGCCCCTCCGAACGCCGTCAAGTATTGTTCTCAAAGACTGCATTTTAAATTTTCGGTAAACGACATACCGGTTCAGACGCTTAAGATCTAGAATAGGACGCCACCCCCCCAATGACTTAGGTACTAAAAAGACCCGGGAGTAAAATCCCGTGCCTTCCTGACTGTCTGGGACTTTTTGAATTGCCTTGATGGAAAGAAGGTGTTGTACTGCTGAGTTCATAAGAGAACGTTTAGAGGAAGAACTCGAAGACAGACAGCAGACAAAGGACATCGGGGGAGCGGAGACAAATTCGATGGCCAACCCAGATCGTAAGGTGGCCAGGACCCACTGATCAGATGTTGAACGTTCCCAGAGGTGGACAAAGAGGGCCAATCTGCCACCAATGGGAGGGTCCGGAATGCAGCTAACGGCGTCGTCGGAAAGAACGACCTCCTCCCCCCCGAAAGGGCCGTTTGGACAGAAAAGGCCTACCTCTGGAAGGTCTATCCTGAAAACCACGGGGCCTGGTGTTGAAAGATCCCTGCTGTTTAGGGGAGGTAAAGGAAGTGCTAGGACCATCTAACCCCCGTGCGTGGGGATGAGAAGGGTAAGGAGCAAATCTGGAATCTCCTCTACAGTATGCAGCCGGCAGGACTTTCCGTTTATCCCTCGTTTCCACGAGGAAAGCGTCCAGAGTCTTGCCAAATAATTTGGAACCCGTAAAGGGAACCGATGCCAGGCGCCACTTATGGCGGGCATCCGCCTGCCAATGGCGAAGCCAAACCAACCGGTGCGCCACAACTGAGAAAGCCAGGGATTTAGCCGCAAAACGTGCTGGAGAGTGGTATCTATGGAAAACTGCAGGGACGCTATGATTTTGTTCAAGTCCTGCTTCACATCCTCAGACGTTAAATTGTCCTGCAACTGACGAAGCCAGAGCAATGTGGTCTGATTAAAGAAAGAGGCGGTAGACGCCGAACGGACAGCCCAAGCCGCTCCTTGAAAGGCATGTTGTAAAACTTGGTCAGAACGGCATTCATCCGGACGAGACCCTCATCGGGATGGCCGGGGGCAGCGGCATTCGGGAGCAGCGCAGTCACTGGAGCGTCAATGGAAGGAATGTCAAGTAACGAAGCCAGGCCAGGAGCGACATTAAAGTTCTGATGTTCAACAGCCGAAGGGGCAGGCGAAGCCCCAGGACTATTCCACTGCCTCCTTATGACATCCAGAAACAAGGGCGGGGTAGGTATAATGTCCACCAGCTTTGCTGGTTCAGCAAACAGAAGGTTCAACACTCCCGAAGAGCTCGGAGCGGGCGACTGTGCCGGTGTAGATGAACCAAAGCCAGCGGTGTTCACAGCTTTGAACAACAGAGACTTGAACAAGGACTGCGGGAAAAGGCTGGTGAAGGCAGGCTGCTCTGGAGGAAGACCCTCATCCTCCGAAAGGTCAAAGTCCTGAAGGTCCATGTCCAGTGCCGATGAAGAATGGGACCCCGCCGACGATACGGGAGAAGCTGGGGCATCCCCCAATCGGGCATCCCCCTGGCAGGAGACAGATCGAACCAAACGAGCCCCGGATGACACTGATGCCGCCCTGCTGGACGGACGAGACTGAGCCACGAGTAATTGTTGCATGGCCGCTGCAATGAAACATTGAAGCTGCTCCGGAGACAAGATAGCCGCAGCTTGGGGCACGCCGGAGTCAGGGACCGCCGGAGGAGGTGCAGGAGCTGGTTCATGTGGGGCAGCCACAGGAGGAGCAGAAGCAGGCTCAGATGGAGGTGGGGCCATGGTGGGAGCTGGGGCCACAGAGGGGCACTCAGGAGCTTGAGTGTCTGTCGAGGAGCCCCACAGTGTGTCTGGTCGTATAACGACAGGGCAATCTTTCAGTGAAGCCTGGTCCGATTGATTCACAGCCGGGTCCAGAGGAGCCTCATGCTCAGAAGCGGGCACAGCCATGTTTGTGGCCTTGGAGCCACTAGTAGCCTTAGCACAATTTTTCTGTAACACCTTGTCACGGCGACGTTCTGCCTTTGAAGAGATAGAATGACCTGATGCCCTGTGGGTAGGGCGTGAAGAAGCGGCATTGGGTAAGGTGACAACAGAGGCGCCCGCAGCCTAGGGGGCCGTTGTGGACGAGCTGGAGGCCTTCCGGCCATGTTTAGACTTGTGCAGGTTCTTGGGCATGCTTAAACCTCAGGCACCCTCAGGTGTGAATAAGAGAGGGAAGATAGGGGGGAGCGCGAAACTCCACACAAAGCACTCAGAAGAGTGTAAAAGGGAGAGGCAGGAGACACCCTCAATCCCTGTATGAAGAGGCGATCTCACAAGCTGGGCAAAGGTCGGCAGCGCTAGTATGGGAGCGTAAAGCTCCACCAACTGACAGTTCCAGGAACGTGGCCAGGCAGGAGAAACAAGGGCTGCGATTCCTGTGGTCTTTAATGCCAAACACGCTGTGATGGGAGCGCGAAGCTCCACAAACAAGCAGGCTCAAACAGCGTTATGGGAAGGGAGCGCGAGGCTCCACCAATCACAAGCGCCAGGCTCAAGGAGGCACGAAATTGCAATGGCCAGTAAAGAAGGAGGCAGGGCTCAGAGCGTAGTGGCGAGGGGAGCGCGACACTCCACGGAACACAGTTCCTCAATCCAGACGCTGGCAAAGGGAGCGCGAAGTTCTGTTGCTGATAAAAACCGTTGCTGCCGCTTTAATTATGTCCAGCTGGTTGTCGGCACCAATAAGGAGGAACCCCCCCCGCTGAGCCACCAAAGAGCTTTAGAGTTGCAAGCAAGCGGCACAAACTGAAGACAGCAGAGGAGCAACGGCAAGGAGAAAATGGCAGCAATGGCGGCGAAACGAAGTCCGACATGGCTCCCCCGACGAACAAACAGTAGCTGCTGAGTAGAAAAGCACAAAGCTCCGTAGAAAAAACAGGCACACCCACACAAAAGGGGGAAAGTCCCAGGGAAACTAGGGCTAAGAGGCTAGGAAACAGTTCAGACGCGAGGGTGAAGGGAATCCCCTCAGAAGCGGATAACCGCTTCTGAGGAACAGTCTTACTGTCAAAGCTGCAAAGGAAGTCCAGAGGCAAAGTCCAAATCACAATCCAAGGTCAACCATAAAATCCAGCAGAAGAAAAGGGATATAGGAGGAAAAAAGGCAGAGAAACAAACAGAGAAATTCTCCAAATTGCCAGAGAGACAGTCCCACACACCGGTCCAGACTGAAGGACTGAGTCAAAAGCTGGATCTGCCCGGCAACATAGGTGGGACTTAAGATTTATGTCAGACTCAGTCCTTCAATCTGAATGGTTGGAACCACCCATGCTGGCTGCTGTCTCCACCCATTATGGAGAAGCAAATGGCTTTGATATTTTTAGATGCTCAGAAAGCCTTTGATAATGTGAACTGGTGATTTATGTTACTACAGCTGGAACAGATGGGCTTTGGTAGAAAATTTATTCAAGCCACAGAAGCCATATACTACAAGCAAACAGTAAAAGTAATAATAAATGGAGAATTCAGACTCTATTGAAATAAAAAAAGATACGAGACAAAATATCACCTTTATTGTTTGTATTAACACTAGAAGTGCTAAATAGAAATATTAGAAAAGATAAAGACATAAAGGGAATGAAGATTCAAAAGGAAGAATACAAATTGCAAGCATTTGCTGATGACCTGGTTTTTATTCTTGAAGATCCATTAGAATCAATAAATAAATAGATAGATAAAATAGGAAAATATGGAAAAGTTGCTGGTTTGAAAATAAATAAAGACAAAACGAAGATCTTGACAAGAAATATGTTAATAAAACAAAAAGAAGAATTGCTGGAAATATCAAAGATGCAGGTCACAAATAAAGTCAAATACTTGGGGATATATCTGACAGCAAGATGTAGTGCACTCAAAGAGAATAACTATAATAAACTTAAACAACAGATAGAGACTGACTTGGCAAAGTGGGGAAACCTACAACTATCACTGATAGGGAGAATATAAACGATTAAGATGAATATTCTGCCTAGAATCCTATACTTGTTCCAGATAATTCCAATCCGGTTGGGGAAAGATTATTTTGAAGATTTGAGTAAAATAGTGTTGAAATATATTTGGCAGGGTAAGAAAGCGAGGATAAAACTAAAGTTGTTGCAAGATGCCAGAATACGAGGAGGTTTTGGCTTGCCTAATTGGGAGCTATATTATCAAGCAACGAGTTTGATGTGGGTTAAGGAATGGATAACGCTAAGAAATGCCAAATTATTTACTTTAGAAGGGCATCATTTGTTACTGGGTTGGCATGCCTTTTTAATGGTACAAGGAAACAAAAACACAGGGGTATTTTAGAAGACATTTCATACGAGAGGCTTTGCTATTAAACTGAGAGAAGGTAAAAAAACCATCATTATTTAAAAATTCCGGTCTGGTTATCAACTATTGAAGCATTCTCACATTCAATAACATTTAGAAAGGAACAAATTGTTAAATATAGTGAATTACTGAATGAAAAGGATGAACTTAAATCTTTGCAAGAATTAGAAGTACAAGGTATAAAGATGAATTGGTTTTCTTATTTGCAAATACAGTCTAGACATGATGAAGACTGTAAGACAGAAGGTTTTTATAATAATTTGACTAGTTTAGATAAAATCTTAACAGGTACTGATGAAAATATAATTTAAAAATTGTATGGATACCTATTAGAGGTTAAATTGGAGGATGAACAAGTTAAAGAAACAATGATTGCTTGGGAGAAATTTTTTGGACATGGAATTGATTTAGAGAAATGGCAAAAATTGTGGTCGCAAAATTACAAAATGACAATGTCAATTGCATATAAAGAAAATTTGTATAAGATCTTTTACAGGTGGCACTTACCCCCAATGAGAATTGCTAGAACGTTCAAGAATAAATTGGAAAAATGTTGGAAATGTCATCAGATACCGGACTCATACCACCATATGTGGTGGACGTGCGCAGAAGCTAAAAGATACTGGACTTAAATCCACACATGGTTGTAAAAAATGACACAAAAACATATAGACTTTAAACCAGAGATTTTTTTATTGGAGATTGTACCTGAAACATACAATAGAGAATTGAGATATTTGATTGTGAATGTATTAACAGCGGCTAGAATTGTGTTTGCCAAAAATTGGAAAAATGAGAAAATACCAGTGCAAGATGAAGTTCTTAAAAAAAGAATGGAGTGTGCAGAAATGAGTAAATTGACATTTGAAATTAGAGAACAAGAAGATAAACAACATTATAAGATATGGGATTTATTTTACCAATGGTTAGATAAAAAGACATGGAAATGAAATATGATAAGAGAATTTTCAATGAAAGAAATGTAGAATTATATAAAATACAATATAAAGATGTACTAGTATTGGAATGATTTAGGAGAATGTTTGGCATAATATTAATTGACTCAAATTCTAGGCTGTTTTGTATGAAATGAGGGAAGAAGCAGCCATAGTTACATATATGATTAATGAGGATAATAATATATGGATATATATGAATAGAGTGAAGATGCACAAAAGATTTGTAACCAACCGACACACTGTTTGAATTTGCATTGAAGATGTTTTTTTAATTTATTTTTTATATTTGTTTAAAAAATAAAAAAAATTGTAAAAAAAAAGGACATAATGGCAATTCTGTATTTTCACCAAACCTGGACTCCTGTTTTATTTGTTTATTCCTTTCCTGTGTTATGTATAAAAGCCTATTGCATTTTATTTCTTTTTCTTCTTCAGACAGATTTGCTGTTCTAGTAGAGATGGTGCGGTGTGAAGTATCAGAAGTCCAAGGAGAGAAATGGATATTCCAATCCACCATAACAGATCATCTATTTCTCCAAACAACAACCTTCCTAAAAAGGCCTGTAAGACAGGAGGAAGAATAATCAATAGTAAAATTGTACTCTGATCAGTGCGCAATTTCTCAGCTGCAGTAAACTGAAGATGCATAGATTATCTTTAAGACATATGCAGAAGAATAGTATTTTGAACATATTCAAAAAGTTCTTTGTGTATAACAAAGGCTATACTATAGTTTAGGATTTAAATATACTGTTTGGAAAATAGCTAGGGACTAACAAAAGAAATCACCCAATACTATCAACTCACATATGCTTGCTAAAACTTTATTTGTGCGTTCAGAGTACTGAGTGTGTTAAATGTTCCAGTTCCAGAAGTTCTGACACCAAAATGGATTTTCTAAGTCTGGACAAACTATTTGGTTTTGGATTCCTTGAAGATCATTTAGAACACTCATAAGTGGTACAGCAATACAAGGCTAGTATGATATTCTGCCTTAAAGAAAAGAGAGGGGCCCCCTTTTAGGGTTTTCATCAATCATATGGTCTCACTATACTCACTGAAAAGGTGAAGTTGGATGTTGTTGTTGTTACAGTTACTGTAGCTGAGGAGGAGGAATATCTTAAAGCTTTAGCAAAGAAAGTCCACATTATGGCATTGCACGCAAACACTAGACCACCACAAACTATTCGTAGTATTATGGATACCTGCAGAACAATTGGGAGCAAAAATTATGATCTTCTCTATTTATTTTACGAACATTCAATTTAAAGCAGAAACAACAGATATACAGAACTCAGGTAGAACTCAGCTCTGAATATTACATTATTAAAAACATTTTTTTAAAGAGAGAAGGGTGTTGTTGCAGTGGGAAATCTTATGAAAGACACTGATCATGATTCAGACTTGCTTTGCAAATGGCATATCAATGTTCCATGCATCATCTTGTACAGGTAGTCCTCGACTTACAACCAACCACGATTAAGCCCAAAATTTCTATTGCTAAGAGAGACTTTTTTCAGTGCTGTTGTAACTTTGAACAGTCACTAAATGAACTATTCTAAGTTGAGGATTACTTGTATTTGGTTCTGAAGGTTAAAAAGAATAATCACTTTAAATTGTGCAAAATTGTGCCAAAATTCATAGAAATCGTATTTCAGTCACCATATTTTGATAATTATCACTGTAAGCATAGCACTAATGCCAGAGCTATTGAAATAGAAATACACTTTCAGAGTACATCAATTTTATTTAAAGTCATGTAAACACCAAGTTGAGGAAAGCTAATTTAGGTATCCAAATATGTGTGCCAGCTACAGAGATAAGAATTAAAAATTACACATCAGGTGATGAGGGCAGAAATTAGTAAATTAATCTGAATAAGCACACTACAAAGAAAAATAACCGGACCGAACCAGGAGCAACCCACCACTGATATGTAATAGAAGTAAAGTTATTCATTCAGGGGCTACTACATGCATACAAAGCCTTCAAACCTGTCCTGTAATGCAGTGATCTTTCATGCAATTATTTGTCATCAGAAATGAATTTTTAATATAGAACCTGGGAGATATTGGGGGGGGGGGGGCGGAAATTCTGCGGTCAAGACTCTGTAAATCTCACTGCCCAACCAGGTCATGTGCTAGGATCTTTTTCATCATATCTACAGCTGGAGGAAAGCTTATTGATTTCATTAAGTGCTTTCATCAAACATGTACATATTTTGCCTCAACATCTTTACAGAACTGCTTGAGTTACTCTGAGCAACAGAATAATAACAGGGCATTATATTCACCTGGAAGAAAGACAACAATATGGAAAGAGCAGTTTTATTGGAGAAAAGATGATAATAGATAGCTTATTTTTCCAAGTAAAATCTGCAGCTTCATATTTTCTTGCTTCAAAAAAAAAAGGGGGTGGGGGGGTGGGAACAGAATTTGCATGCTACACTAAATCACAATATGTTCAATTCTGATTTAGAACATTATGTGAACTCACTGTTATGGTTTCTAAAACATTTTTCATACCTTGTTCTGTTATGGAAGAAAGGAATTGAGCGACATCCCTTCAGGGCAGACAGAGTTAGTTTATTCGTATTGCGCAATAAGGAAGCAGATAGGTATTGGGCTACCTCGAGATCTGCACAACTCATGCATTCTTAACCCAGTTCTTATACCCCTCCAAACAAAGGAAACTGCTGACACAGCAGTT
>WNWU01013587.1:1798367-1841581 GCA_012654045.1 Ptyas mucosa | reverse complement strand
TTAGGTGGTTGATTCCGGAGGGCTTGATGATTTTTTGGGAGGACAGTAAGAAGAAAATTAATAATGTAACGGAAGCTAAGGCTTTTTTTGACCAACATAAATCCTTCCTAGGTGGAGAAGATACAGGAGCCGAAGAGAGGGAAGTATTAGATGATCAAGGAGCGGGGGCGGACGGAGCTGTTGCGGCCGGGAGGAGGGGGGAGGCCAGACCATGGTTTTAAGAGCCAGAACTAGGAAATGAAGGAGGGGAATCTATTGTTTAATGTTTTTTTTAATTGATATGTTTCTTTCTCTCTCTTCTTTTATCGTATTTTGTATAATACTTTTTTTGTTTATATAATTTTTATATAACCTGGTTGTTTGTTTCGACTTAAGATAATAATGTCTGTTGTGTGAGAACTTAAAAAAGAAAATAATAATTGAAATATCTTTATATAAAGATATTGAAAATTCAACATATTGTAAACTATAATATTGTATATTTTTAACCAATAAAAACTTTTTATAAAAAAAAATACTCTGTTCATAAAATGTGTGTGCGTGTGAAAGAAAAAAATCAATAAAACTTGATTTTAAAAAATTCTCACAACTCTTGTAGTGATCAAGATCACTGTTGTGATTTCCCAAGCTGGTCGTTGTAATGCTTTCTTTCCACCAGCAGATGTCTCTCCACAATTCTCAGAACAACCAAGAATCCAACTTGCAAAAGTATTTTAAATCCACATAGAAAATATTTTCTCTCAAATTTCTTTTCCTTTTATTGTTTTTAATTTCTCCAAATTCAGTTTTAAATCCAGTTATAAATTTTCCTTTCCTGGGCTTTAATATTTTAACCTCCTCTTTGTTCTTCCTTCAAATTTCCAAACTGTCAAAATTATTTCAAATCTTCATTAAAAAGTACTTTCCCTCAGGTTTCTTTTTCTTGTATTAGTTTTAATTTCTCCAAATCCAATTTTAAATCCAACTATAAGGTTTTCTTTTTTGGACTTCAGTACTTTCACTTCCTCTTTGTTCTTCTCCCTCCATTAAAATTCCCAAGTGCCAATTAGCTGCTCGTTTCCTTGCCGGAACACTTTAAAGTTTTTTTTAAATCCTTTTTTACCTGTGAGTTGGCCAATCACTCACCCAGTACCAATACTCTGTTCAAACACCGCCCCAACACAAAGTCTTATTCTGGTTGCCCCAGCTTCAAAGTGGTTGTTTTTAATGGCCGCTGCCCCCGCCACCGGATCAAAGAGCTGCCTCTGACCTTTCAAGGAACTTGCCTGTTCCTCTTGGTTGTTCGAGACGCCACTCCTTCTTCACTGCCCGTCCAGGACAGTTCCAGTCCAAAGACCCCACCGACAGTAGTCTGTCTGTCTGGATTTTTGCGAGACTCATCAGAGCCTGCTATTTTCCAGCCAGTCTCGCCACTATGCTTCTGGTTTCCCGCCCCCTGGTAAAATCTTGATGGCACAGTCTATAGACATATGACAGGGGAGAAGGAGTTCATCTGAGGCCACTTCGTTGTAAACATCCACCAAATCTCTGTATTCTCTGGGGACGCCCGGTAGGGGTCCATTCACTGCAGTTGCAGCTACCTTCTCAGTCTGTGGTGTTCCAGTCTGGTGGGGTTCCTCACTCCGGATTAATTCATTATTAGGGAATTGGAGAGTCCCCTCCATCCAATACATCCTTGGGTTCCACTTCTTTAACCAGATCAATCCCAGAACTAGGGGCCAATCCATCCCTGGTGTCACAATAAAGCAATGGTTTCAGAGTGATTTGCCATCATTAGTTCAAGTGGTTCAGTGGCAAACGTGGTGGGGTGCCGCCTGCAATGGACCCATCAAGTTGGCAGAACAAGAATGGACTTTTTAGTGGCCTTAGTCGAATGCCCAGTTCCCCCATCAGAGTTGGCCTTATTAGGCTTCTCGTGCACCCTGAAGCCAGCAATGCTTTAAGTCTCACTTTTCTCCCCGTTAATGGAATTAACAGTTCTACAGGAGTTGTGAAGGGTTTGACAATCTCACTTACCAAAGGGTCTTCACAGTCGCTTTCTGACTGATCGAGTTCTTCCACTGGAGGGGTCAGAGTTCCTCATACCGTAATTAATCCCAGCAAGAACTCAATGACCACATAGGTATTTAGGACAGGTCTCTGGAACGTGGTAGTGGCTTTGAGGGTTTCCCTCCAACCTGCTTCTTTCTCTTCCAGGTGGGCATCCTCGCATGGCACTTGGAGGCACGGTGGCCTTCCTGCAATTGAAGCAGGCGGCTGAGCACTGCAGGGCAGAACGAGGTTTGGTTCCCTCCCTTCTCTGGGGATCTCTTCCAGGAGCGACTTATGTGGTACTGGTTTCGAGTTTGGTCGATTTCAGCTTCCTCAGCCAAGACACACCAGCCATGCAGGTGGACTGGGGCTCCATGGACAACTCAGATGTTGTATAGGTCATTGTTTAAGCCATCTTTGAACCAACTCACGAGTATTTCCTCTGGCCAATCTAAGTGGCAAATTAGGTTACAAAACTCTTCAATGTAGTCAGCGACTGGACGGCGCCCATCTGACATGCCTTATGCAGTCTCTAGCCTTGCAGTTGGCTAGGGGGTCCTCAAATCTCCATCTCAGAGCTGTCCTGAAGCGGCTGAGGTTGCAGAGCTCCGGTGCATCTTTATTATGGAGGCTCACCATCCAATGTGCAGCTGATCCTTCTAGAGCCAGTGTGAAAACCCTGACTTTGGCACTTTCTGTAGTGAGATCCCTCCCATACTCCTGCATGTAGGTTACTACGTGTGCGAGGAAAAATCCCAGTTGCTGGGGATTCCCTTTGAATTTAACACCTTCCCTTCTAAGAGTGGGAGCCTCCTCCTGTCGAATTGCAGGCCTTGCTTTGCATCGAGATGTCTCCTGGGCAGATCTTCCATGGTGGTAATGGGTTCGCCAGTAGCCCCTGCGATTTCAGGAGATGCCCCTGGGGTTGGGGATCCCCTTTATTCATCGGTAACCTCCTTTTGTGTTACCATGCCTGCAGCGCAAGCCAGGGCTATCTGGATCCACATGCCATGGATGGCCTCCTTCATGAGGTTCATGGCTTCCCTCAGGAGTTGGTTGGACTGGTCTGGGACTTCTTCAAGTTCATCGTTGTCGTAGAGACCTTCCATCTCCTGCTCCAGCTGTGTTGGCAGCTCCCATGGGTGAGGGTGACATTCTTGGTCCTGTTACCCCAGCCTTCCTTCTTCAAACACTAATGGACCACCTCGGCTTGGCAGTGGTGCTTGAGGCAATATTCTCCTTGATCCCGGCATTGAGGGCATCCTCTGCTTGGGTTTTGGGTGGGGGTCCTTTTAGGTTTTTTTGAGTGTTGTTTGATTTGAAACCGTCAAGAAAATAACTTTTAATAGAGTTGCCAAAGAAAAGTAACGAGCAAGGACGCCATCTATTGACTAGACCTGAAAATGGTGCTATCTTTGTTATGACTACAGAGGCCCTTGGGAACTGTTAGTTTTAAAGTGTTTTTTACAGCTGGCTACTGATAACTGTGGGATGTTTAGAGACAGGTTGTGAGAACACTAAATACCTTGAGCTGTGAAAACTGAAAAAAGGAGTAATGAGTATTGTGAACATAAAAGCAGTCTTTTCATCTTGATATTGCTTTGAAGTGAAAATCTATTGCTTTGGATATACAGTGGGACTTGGGGCCCTGGTGGATTACAAATATTGTCAAAGAGAAAGTAAAATAGTGGTTGTCACTGAGTAGAAAGCATAAGTATAAAGAAGAAGAAACAAAGATTATATTTGCAGCTGTCTTCACTGGACAGGCTTTGGAAACATTGACTCTTGTATGAGGAGACTTACAAATATAAAAAAATCTGGTAAAGCGAAATCAAGAAAAAGCTTTGACTGACGCTAGATACAAATGGAATATCTTTTTTTGGCCTGGACAGACATTTAGGTCTTCCAGACACTGTCAGATACTGTGTCAACTTTGGAAGCCATATTAGGCTGGAAGCTCCAGTGCTGCCTTCTCATGTGTGGGAAAGTAAGAGGGGGGATTAAGGAGAGGGGTGGTTAGTAGACATAATAGCATTCTTCCTATCAGTCAAGGTCAGAGTGATCCAGCATCTGGAGGAGTGGTCAGGGGGCTGGATCGAGATGGAACGGGTGTTGATTGGAGCATGTGACTGACTGGATGGAAAAGGGGATGGTTTGGGGAGCTTTGACTTACTGAAGGAAAACTCGGGCTTTTCAGATTCGGGTTTTCCCAGATGTGCCAGTTTGCCTATTCTAGTAAAGAGAACTTTGGAGAATGTATGCTTCTTCGTCTTTACTTGGAGTTGGGGTTTTTTTGGAATGCTGACATTAACCTGAATCTCTTTTAAAACCTAATAGCCGTAAAACCCGTAAGGAGGCTGTTGGGGGTGCTGAGCCCCAGCATCTACCTAAACCCTGGGTGGTGCAAACACTCAGTGAAGATGGAGGAGAAAGGATAAATCAGAGAGGGACCCACTGCGGGGGGCAGATGCTCAAGGAATTGCTGACCCTTTGCTTTCTCCTTCTGAAGAAATGGGGCGAGCCATGGAGGCTGCAGAAGAAGCCTTTCGAGTGGGGGCTCGGTCCAAGGCGTCAGATTCCTGGAAGAATTGCCAGTCCGACCCAGCTCCAGGTGGGGAAATGAAGTCGTCCCATAAGCCAGACTGGAGGATGGGGACTGCTGTGGGATCCGGAGACTTCTGGGACTTGAACTGGCTGTACCCAATGTGAAGCCAGTCCTTAACTGGGCTCCCTGAGTGTTTTGAGCAGACGGAAGTGGGGAGTTATGTACCCTCTTCCCAACCCCTTGAGGTGAAATGGAGGCTAGCGCAACCTACATTCACCTTCCCTGATCCGGGACATGGAGGGGGGATTAGTAGGGCACAGACCTCCCATTACCCGGCCAGGGGCGAAATGAGAGGATTAGCACAGCATGGCCAACCTGCAGCAATGGGGCACCAGGTGCAGCCAGCATACGGAATGCAAAACCCCCCCTTTGGGGCCCCTCGCCAGCCTGCCTTCGCACTACCTCCTGCTGAGAATATACCGCTCAGATGGGGGTTTTATCGCAGCCAGGGATGGGTCCAGTGCCAGTGGTATCCCGCACTGTCTGTTCCAAGCTTCCAGGAATCCCCATGGGCCCCCTCCTATGGCCCAACCATCCTGGCACCACAGAGGGGACTAATCCAGCAGCCGGCTGGAATGCTCCCCCTCCCTCCAGCACAGCAAGCAGCTCAACAGCTGCCCCCCCCAGCAGCTGACGACGTTGCCCCTCCTCCAGCCCAGCAAGTCCCCAAGCAGCTGGCTGGAATGCAGCAATCAGGAGCAGCCCTTCAGCAAGTTCTATCCCAGCCAGCCATGGCCAGAGCCCCTTCACCCGCAAGGCCAATGCCATCCCGCTTCAGAGCAACCTTTGACGGGATGCTGGCCAAACTAGCTTATTTCCTCAGCAGGGTCTGGGCTCACGAAGATCAGTACGGGGACCAATACGAATCAGAATGGGACTTGGTGTCGGCAATCTCAGATGGGATGAATGAGGGAGAGGCTTCTGAATGGATAGCTCAGCTGCACAATGACGGTGCTGCAGAACTGAATGATGCTGATGGGTTTATTATACTGCTTTGTTCCCGATTTGAGGACCCAGACCACATAAATGAAAGTGAAGCCACGCTAAAGATCATGAAGCAAAGTAATTGACCTATAAAAGACTTTGTATGGGACTTTAGACAAGCTGCAGGGAATCTAGGGCATTAGCCTGACCGCATACTCCTACACTACTTTAAAGAAGCTATTGACCTAGAAGTCAGAAAAGCCTGTGGGATCCGGGGGGTACCTGAGCATCTCCACGACTGATATACCATGTCCATAGCTCTAGACAGAGAAGTCCCCCCCCCCAGCAAAACCCCAGCAGAGCAGCCACCTTAGAGAGCGTTATCCAGAAGGCCCATTTCAAAGGCTACAAATGTTGCCCCCCCTCAACCGGAGGGGGGGGCGATTAAGTGCTATCAGTGTGGTCAAACAGGACATCAAGCTTCTGAGTGCCTGGCCCCTGCCCCAGTTCCACAACATCTTGCCACAGCTGCATGAGGCAGGAGGGCTCCAAGGAAAACCCCAGACACCAGCTGATTCGCCAGACA
Organism: Ptyas mucosa; assembly: GCA_012654045.1. Lineage (NCBI taxonomy): Eukaryota > Metazoa > Chordata > Lepidosauria > Squamata > Colubridae > Ptyas > Ptyas mucosa. The sequence goes on along the minus strand of WNWU01013587.1, from coordinate 1,835,435 downwards.
AGCCGTGGAAATTCCCCTCCCCACTGAAGAGAGCGAGGACCCTCCACCTAAAGAAGCCCCTCCTGGCGTGGCTAGCGGAGATGAAGATCTGATGGTGAGTGCACCCATCCCCCCTTCTCAATTAAAGTAAAACTGGTGCTGCCAGAGACAAGGAAACAAGCAGAATTGCCAGCAATAATAGATACCGGTTGCACCAGATGTCTAATCGGACTTAAAGTTGTAGAACAATTGTGGATCAGGACAACACCCTTAAAGCACCCAATTAAATTTCACCAGGTGGATGGAACGTTAATTGGGGGGTTCCTCCCATGCCCTGCCCCTCCCATACCCTCCCCCTCCCCCCAAAGAGCAACCTACCCATAACGGCCAATGGCCAGAAACAGCAGCAGTTTGTTCAGACGGGCCTCCAGGCGAACACCAGATTCCTAAGGTGTATGCAGACTTAGCCGAAACTTTCAGTGAGGAAGAATGTAACCTCCTCCCCCCTCATCATCCCATGGAATGCGCCATCGAATTACAACCAAGAGCCAACTTGCCAAAACCCAGAATGTACTCCATGACACCTGCTGAAATGACTGAGTTGAGGAAGTACATTGACAATAACCTAGCCAGAGGGTTCATCAAGCCTGCGAAATCCAGGATGGCCGCCCCAGTACTGTTTAAAGAAAAAAAAGATGGCACATTGAGATTGTGCATTGATTTTAGAGGCGTGAATGGAATTTTCATACAAAATACCTACCCCCTCCCACTGATGAAGGACTTGCTGAACCACCTAGCAAAAGGCAAGATTTTCACCAAGCTAGATCTAAGAGAAGCCTACTACCGAGTTCACATAAAGGAGGGAGACAAATGGAAGACTGCTTATAACTGCCCCTTGGGGGTATTCCGGATCATGCCTTTTGGACTCCAAGGGGCCCCCACAGTCTTCATGCAACTGATCAATGAAGTTTTGCATGAGCACCTATATTAGGGGGTTCTTGTTTATCTTGATGACATTCTTATATTCAGTGAAAGTATGGAAGAACACGTGAAATTGGTCAGGCAAGTGCTGAAAAAGCTCCTGGCGGCCAAATTTTATGCAAAGTTGTCCAAATGTGAGTTCCGTAAGAGTCCTTGGACTACCTGGGATACAGAGTGTCGAGTCAGGGAATCGAAATGAACACAGGAAAGGTAAGGACAGTGCTGGACTGGCAGCCCCCACGTACCCGTAAGCAACTCCAAAGCTTCCTGGGATTTGCAAACTTTTACAGACAATTCATCCCTTCCTTCGCTGAGGTTGCACTCCCTTTGACAGAATTGCTAAAAACTAGCCTGACTCCCACCAAGCCAAAACCTAGCCAACCCCTAGCTTGGACAATAGACTGTCAAAAATCCTTTGAATGGTTGAAATGCCTATTTGCAGTAGAGTCGATCCTACAGCATCCTGATCCAAATAAGACCTTTGTGGTTCAGGCGGACACAAGTGACGTGGTGGTGGCTGCTGTTCTACTGCAAAGGGACGCCCAAAACAATCTACTGCCATGTGCTTATGTATCGAGAAAGTTGACGGACACTGAGCACAGATGGGCGGTATGGGAGAAAAAGGCATTTGCGGTACGATGGGCTCTCCTATCCTGGAGACACTTCCTAGAGGGGGTTAATGAGCCTTTTGAGGTGTGAACTGACCACAAGAATTCAAGGCGCTGATGACCCCAAGGAAACTTTCTCCCAAGCAGGTTCGTTGGGCTCAATATTTCAAATGCTTTAACTTTAACCTGAAATACATCCCAGGGGATAAATACTTTTTAGCTGATGCTCTCTCCTGTAAGCCCGTTTGACAGCCGATGGGAAAAGATAGCTCATGCCATGATCTCGGAGACTCAGCCAGCCACCCAAGCCCACACCAGAGTGCAAACATGCCAGGGTTCCAACCTACCCGAAGACAAGTTGACAGCGGAGCTAAAAGGGGCGCTCTCGACTGATTCCTGGTTCAAGGAAAACCAGGCGGACCTAACACTAAGAGACAGGTTGGCATGGAAGGGGAATAAACTTTATGTGCCCCGCAGCCTGCGACTCCTGGTGCTAAAGAGGAGTCATGATTCTCAATTAGGAGGCCACTTTGGATTTTAAAAAACCCTCCATTTGACTAGGAGACAATTCTGGTGACCAAAGATGACCAGGGAAGCCCCCTGGACTTCTCCAGGCTGTAGCCGAACCCACCAAGTCCTGGGAGGAGATTGCGATGGACTTCATAGTTGAGCTCCCTGACAGTGGGGGTAACAGGGTTATTTGGACTGTCATTGATTTATTCTCCAAGTAAGTACACTTCACTGCCTGCAACGGACTACCCTTGGCCAAGAAGCTGATAAAGCTGTTTGTGAAACACATCTACAAGCTACATGGAATCCCAAGGAGAATAATATTGGACCGCAGGGTCCAGTTTACCGCTAGGTTCTGGGGAGTTTCTACGATCCATTGGGTCGTCCCAGGGACTTAGCTCAGCTTTTCACCCATTGACTAATAGATCAGCTGAAAAATTGAACTCAATGGTGGAGCAATACATTAGGTGTTATGTAAATTATCAACAGGAAAACTGGGCGGACTTGCTACCATTCGCAGAATGGCTTATAATAATGCAGTACACAGCAGTACTGGGTTGACTCCTTTTCAGATACCTACGGGCATGGATTTTGTGCTGATGCCTGAGTTGTCTAGAGAGCCACCCACTTCTATGTCCCTAACGGAATGGATGACCTCGTTGAAAAAGGGTTGGGAGAATACTAAGAAAGCTTTAGCGGAGTCAGCAGAAAGATATAAGGCCCTGGCTGACAAACGCCGGTCCCTCCAACCACCTTTCTGAATAGGCGATAAGGTGTATTTGTCAACTAAGTACCTAAGATTGAGGTTACCCAGCAAGAAGTTTGGACCCAAATTCATAGGTCCCTTCCCTATAGTGAAAGTTATTAACCCAGTGACTGTCCAACTTAGATTCCCTCGCATATTAGGGAAAGTACACTCCGTTTTCCACAGTAGCTTGAGACCGGCCAGAGAATCTAACCTAAGACCCTTGCCAGCTGCTCCACCCCCTTCTTTGGTAGTACAAGGGGAGACTCATTATGAGGTGAAGAAAATCCTGGACTCTAGATTCTACAGAGGTTGCTTACAATATTTGATACACTGGAAAGGTTACTCTTTGGCTGAAACTACTTGGGTGAAGAGTTAGGATGTAAATGCTGATGCTCTAGTGAAACAATTTGATGATAAATTTCCTGAGAAACCAAAAGGTCTCCCTGAGGGAGGGGAGAGAGGGGGCTAAGGGGTCTGGTGCACGGTGTTAATCCCTTCTTTTGTGTTTTGTCTGCTTTATTTTTCAGGAAGTGGTTTTTTTTGCAGGGGGGGGGGACACCTGTCAGCTTTGGAAGCCATATTAGACCGGAAACTCCAATGCTGCCTTCTCATGTGTGGGAAAGTAGGAGGGGGGATTAAAGTTAGTAGACATAATAGCATTCTTCCTGTTGGTCAAGGTCAGGACAATCCAGAATCTGGAGGAGTGGTCAGGGGGCTGGATCGAGATGGAACGGACATTGGAGCATGTGACCAATTGGGTGGAAAAGGGGATGGTTTTGGGAGCTTTAACTTACTGAAGGAAAACCCGGGTTTTTCAGATTTAGGTTTTCCCAGATGTGCCAGTTTGCCTATTCTAGTAAAAAGAACTTTGGAAAATGTATGTTTCCGCATCTTTACTTGGAGTTGGGGATTTTCTGGAACGCTGACATATTGTGTATTACAATAAATGGGAGGGCTGGTAGACCAACGTGGATTACAAATTTAAATTGGTAAAAGAAGGACAGAGGGAAACAGCTGTTCCTAAAGAAATTTTAAATTGTTGATGGACTTGTTGGATTGATTAATTTTGTGGATTATAGAGATATATGACAGATATATGACTGTAAAACAGGGGTGATTGGGAATCTTAGATTTTTGGCTAATGTCTTGGGGTACTATACCAGAAAAATTTAAGTAGTAGTATTTGGAAATTTGGAAATTATTCTTATCCTATCTAGATAAAATTATTTTTTGTTTCTCCCTCTTTTAAGTTCCTTTTGATCAACAGAAATGACAAGTGCCTTGAATATATCTAAGATAGGAAAGAAAGTCACATCTACACCACCTTCTGCAGCATCAGTAGCAGCACCTAGCCCATCTAGTCAAAGGTCTATAGAAAGTATGTTGGGTTTGAAGAAATTGAACTCTTTTCAGAATATGCAAGCAATGCTTCAATCAATTGAAGAAGCTATGGTTAAAAACCAAGAAGCCATGGCAAAAAATCATGATGAGATGAAAAATGAAATGGGGGAGATGAAGGGGGAGATATGTAAAATGGATGAAAAAATTGGGAATTTTCAGCAAATGATAGCAAAACATGACAAGGATACAGAAAATGGAGGATAAAGCAGAACAAACAGAAAAAAGTGGACAAAATACACAGGTTAACAAAGACCTGGAGACTTCTGGCTGATGTTGCAGCAAGATCGGACCTGAGGAGCAGGTCTCTGCACTCCCACACCGAGTTTTCCCCGTTGGAGGGCTCCGAAAGGAGCTAAAGTCATCCTGTAGGGGTAGTGAAGAAAAGAGGGGCACCCTGCAGGTCACGGAGAGCAGCAACTCTCCTTCTTGACCCAGGGCTTCTTCCCTCTCATCCATGACAAGATGGGGCAGCCATCATGGCTGCCACAAAGCTGGAACAGCCAAGACAACAAAGAAATGTGCAAGAGTGGTGTAGATGAACAGTGACTGGAGCTAGGTGAGAAGATTCCTTTTTTATTTAGACCCTAACCTTAAAAGAAAAGAAAGAGGAAAATCTAGGAAATGAGACTCTTAGAACTATTTCTTAAAGTGGTGAACAACTACAGAAAGAAAATCCCAGACTGGAAAGAAAGGAAATAAGGGAGAAAAGCTAAAGATCTTTTAAAACATAGAAAATTGTATTTTTAAGGTGGGTAGGCGTTGTTTTGGGAAGGCATTATAAAATGCTGGAACTATCTACTTGAATAGCCGACTTTGCTTCCATAAATTGAACTAAATTTGGATTAATCAATTGATCAGACTTGAAACAATGCTGAAACCTAAACTGAGGGCACCATCTACTGGTGAATAGAAAATATACCATCTCCCTACAAGATTAGGAAAATTTTTGATAAGAGAAATAAACAACATTCATCTGGAGGACTGTGGTTTATACTTACTATTCTATAACTATCTACTTTATGATTATTGGAAACTATTGTGAGAATAAGGAAGACTTAAGAAAAATGACTCTTGATTTGTGGAAGCTGCCTGGACTACTTAAATGGAACTGATTAATAATCCTGAGATGTAAAGAACCATGATTATTGAATTTTCTGAGGAGCAACACTGGACTTGAATATATTGTTTTTGGACTTGAGTAAGAGCAGAACTTATTAAAATAAGACAAGATGCTCCATCAGGGGGAAGTAAATGAGATTTCAAGAGAAATGGTGATGTTTCAAAGCATTAGGAGTACTATGACAAAGAATCACAGAGAGATAAAGAATCTAATACAAGACATAAGTGGGAAAATAGAAAATATGCTAGAACTGATAATGAATGATGATCAAAGAGCCAAAAAACGAATAAGTATTAAGTATTAAAACGGACAAGAGATGATGGATAGAAAAGAATTATTATTACTTTTTCTTTTTTCTAATATAATGATGGCCTGATTAAAAACTAGAAGAGGTGGAAATAAGAATACACACTTTTACATACAGCAATAGTTAGATGGAAAGATCAAAGGTTGAAAGATGGTATTATTACATAAGTTTAAATAATAGGATGACTGGTGCTTGAATGGCGTACTGTGACTTTGTACAACCAAATAATGGAGGACTATGTCTTAATATAAACAAATAGTAATGGTGGCCTGACTAGAAGTTAGAATAGAGGTAGAAATAAGAAATAGGGGGAAATTAGCAGATATAATTTTTATATAATAGAATATAATAAATAGATGGAGAGATTAGAGGTTGAAAGATGGTATTACTATGTATGCTTAATAATAATTGGCATTAAAATAGAACATTGAAATATTGAATAACTACTCTAAAACAATCATGTATACCAATACTAGGATTATATATGTTTGATTAATATAACAACTATTATTATCATTGCTGTTTGTATCAAAATGAATTATACCCAGAGGTCACACTGTTCGTGTATTGATAATGATGTATATTTAAAAATAAAAATCCAATAGAACTTAAAAAAACAACAAAGACCTAGAGAAAACAGTAATTGTCCTGGAGATGGAAAAGGTGGCCTACTTCCTGAGATTCCAGAATATTGAAGAAGAGAAAGGGGATGAATGTGATGACAGAGTTGTTGGCTGGAGCTCTACAGAAAACCAAACAAGAGGTTCGAAGGGAAATAGATGAAATTTAGAATTCATACAAACTAGGCAAGAAGACATAAACTCCCAAGAGAGGAACATGTGAGATTTACTAAGACACTGAGAGATGAAACACTTAAAAGATCAAGAGATGAGCCTTTGAAATATAAAGGAAAAGAAATTGTGACTTTGAACAGATCCCTAGGAGAGTAAGAGATCAAAGGAGATAATATCAATTTCTGACAACACAACTGATTAAATATAATGTGAATTTCAGATGGTTGATACCAGAGGGAATCCTGGTTATTTGTCAAGAAAAAAGATTTAGACTGGATCCACTAGATAAAGCATATGAATTTTTGATCATTATTTTACTGCAAGTGAACAACAGGAAAGCAGAAAAGAGATAGAAAGTAAAAGACAAGAAAAAATACAAGCAGAAGAAAAGACTTCGCAACAAAAAGAGAGTGAAAATGAAAAAAGAGAACGAGCAGAATGAGAAAGTGCATGAGCAAAAAACAGAGAGAGATAAGAACTAGGAGTGTAAAACCTATATATAAATGAAGTGATGGAAGAAGAAATTGGACGTTGGTCTTACCTGAGACGTCAGTTCTCGATATGGAGGTAACGGCAGTCACTCTGGGGAGACAGCTCCATGCAACATGTGACCGAGTCTGCTAATTAACATAGCTCCGCCCTCTTGGCCCCAGTGTTTTGGCAAGGGCGCATACGCAGACTGACGTCTCTTCCTAGAATGAGAGAGAATTAGTACACCTCCCACCCCGCGTACCCCAACGGGCCGGACCCAGAAGGGAGGGCATGACTTCCGTTTCCTCCATATCGAGAACGGACGTCTCAGGTAAGACCAACGTCCGTTCTCCGTATAGGAGGGAAACGGCAGTCACTCTGGGGATATACCAGAGCCGAATGTCCTCAGGGTGGGAGTGAGAGAAGGCCGGCCCGAGCGGATCAGGAGAGATGCACCGATTGCAAAACCCGGCGGCCGAAGGCAGCATCCGATGAAGCAAACGAATCCACTCGGTAGTGCCGAATAAAGGGCGTGACAGACGTCCAAGTGGCTGCGCGGCACACCTCTTCCAAAGGAGCACGGGTAGCCCAGGCTGCTGATGTGGCCGCACTCCAGGTTGAGTGCACCATAAGCCGAGGAGGAACCGGAAGGTGGAGACGCTGGTAAGCTGTCGCGATGGTGGCACAAATCCAACGCCCCAGAGTAGGTCCCGAGACCCGGGTCCCGATGGAAGCAGCCTGGAACGATACAAACAGGGCTTCCGATTTACGGAAGGGACCCGTTCGAGATATGTATATCCGGAGGGCCCGTCGTACGTCGAGAGTATGCCAGGATCGTTCAAGAGGGTGGGAAGGACGCGGGCAAAAATCAGGAAGGACCAGTTCCTGTGTCCGGTGGAAAAGGGAATTGATCTTGGGAAGGAAGGCAGGGTCAAGGCGGAGTACCACTCTGTCCTTGTGAAAAATACAAAGGTCCTGACGGATGGAAAGAGCTCCCAACTCGGAGATACGATGGGCCGAGGTGATCGCCACCAGAAATGACACTTTGAAAGACAAAAATCGTAGGGACACATCCCGGAGAGGCTCGAACGGTGATTCAGTTAGCGCCTTAAGGACCTTGTTCAAATTCCAGGTCGGAAACCGGTGGACCACCGGGGGCCACAAATTAGTAGCTCCGCGCATGAATGTCCTGATGAGCGGGTGACGGGCCAGAGATTCCTTGGCACCGCAAGACAAGACTGTCGAAAGGGCCGCCACTTGTCGGTGCAGGGTGGAGGGGGCTAGCCCCGTGTCGAAGCCCTCCACGAGAAAGGATAGAACTGTCACAACCGAGGCCTCCAGTGGGTTTATGCCCGTGCGCCGACACCAGGAGGAGAATGTCGACCACGTGGCCTCATAAATGCGCGTAGTAGAACTACGGCGAGCTGCCTGCATGATGGAAATGGCCTGAGGAGGGACCTAGGCATCGGCTAGCAGGAGCCGCTCAACCGCCAGACGGTCAGTTGGAGAGTCGAAGGGTTCGGATGCAGGAGAGCTCCTTGTGAAAGGGAGAGAAAAGTTGCTGGAATGTGCCAGGGAGCCATGACTGACAGGGAGCAGAGATCTGCATACCATGGCTGGCGTGGCCAATGCGGTGCTATAAGAATCAGCTCCGCTCTCTCTTCCAGGAGTTTTCGGATGACCCTGGCCAGAAGGGGCAGAGGCGGAAACGCATAAAGGAGGCCAGGTGGCCAGGGACTGCGAAGAGCGTTCGTTGATTCCGCCCGAGGATCCGGGTATCGGGAGAAGAAACGAGGAACCCGGTTGTTCGACGAAGAGGTGAACAGATCGAAGACAGGCGTCCCAAACCTGTTCGTGATCTCCTGGAACAATGCCCGAGGGATGCTCCATTCCCCCGGGTCTACCAAGTGTCGGCTGAGGGCATCCGCCTGGGTGTTCGAGGCCCCCGAAATGTAGTCCGCCCTGATGGACCGTAGGTGACGTTCGGCCCAGAAGCCCAGTTGAAGAGACTCCGCTAGCAGGGCCTGGGAGTGAGTGCCCCCCTGCCTGTTGATGTGGGCCTTTGTGGAAATATTGTCTGTGAGGACCAAGACGTCCTTGCCCTCCACTAGATGTTGGAAGCAGAGGAGCGCCAAGCGAACAGCACGTAGCTCCAAAAGGTTGGTGTTGAGCTGATGCTCGTGTACAGTCCAAAGGCCCTGGGCTTTATGTTGAAGGAGGTGAGTAACTGAAGACTGGCGTCGGTAACAAGAGACAGACGAGGAGGCTCGCGAAAGAAACTGCCCCGAGCAATGGTGTCGTCAGTCCACCACCGGAGGGACGAGGAGAATTGGGGCGACAACCGAAGGAGAAGAGGAGAAGAACTGCGCCCGGCCCGTTGAAGAGGAAGCAGGGACCACTGGAGCTGCCTGCTGTGTAATTGAGACCAGGGGACTATTCCAAAGGTGGAAACCATTTCCCCCAACAAACGGGAAAGCTGCAGGGCTGTAGCAGAACCCTCCAATAAGCACTGAGAAACCAGGGAAGAGAGGCTAACCTGGCGCTCAGGGGAAAGGGAAACCGTGGACGACACAGTATCAATAACTGCCCCCAAATGGACAATACTGGTATCAGGGGTAAGGTGGCTCTTGGCCAAATTAACCGAAAAACCATGAGACTGCAAAAGGGATAGAACAGTAGACAAATCACGGTTAGCCGAAGGAAGAGAGGACGAGAGAATAAGAACGTCGTCTAAATAAAATTGCAAGTGTATAGAAAAGGTCCGGATGTGGCCAATGAGGGCAGCCATAATCTTTGTAAAAATCCTAGGGGCAGAGGAAAGGCCGAAGGGGAGGGCCCTATACTGATAATGTTGCCCCAAAAAACTGAAACGGAGAAACTTACGGTGGGAGGTGGTGATGGGGATGTGGAGATAGGCTTCAGTTAGATCAATGGAGGACAGGAAATCCCCTGGGCGAATGCACTCCAAGATGGTAGATAAGGAGTGTATCTTGAACTGGCGGTATTTAACATACCGGTTCAAGGCCTTCAAATCTAGGATAGGGCGCCAACCACCCGAGGATTTTTTGACAAGAAACAAGCGGGAATAGAACCCCCGGCCCCATTGACCCCGGGGAACAGGTTGGATAGCCCGAATATCCAACAGGTGGGAGATGGCTGAAGCAAGTAAATCCCTCTTAACCCCATCCTGAGATACGGGACAAGGAAGGAAAACAGAGGGGGGAGGAGAAGAAAACTCTAAAGAAAGACCAGACCTGATGGTGGAGAGGACCCAGGCATTGGAAGTGGAACTCTCCCACTGATGGAAGAAAAGGGGCAGGCGTCCCCCAATGGGAGGAGAATTAGCGGGATCGACGTGGAAAACGCCCCCTGCCCCCCCGGAAAGATCGTTTAGGCAAGAACTTATTTCCTTATCTAACCTGGGAATCCTGGGTCTGGGTTCTGGCGGGAAAGGAACGTTGGTATCTGTGCTGGTAAGTACCAGACTCGGGAGCACGAAAGGGCAGGTATTGGGAAAAGGGCGAAAATCGAGAATCCGCACGCCTGGAAACAGAAGGAAGTATCTTCCGGCGATCTCTGGTTTCCACGAGCAGAGGCTCCAACGAAGAACCAAACAAGGCACCGGCGGAGTAGGAAGTGGAAGCCAACTGCCATTTACTTCGCATATCAGCATTCCAGTTGCGCAACCACAGGAGACGTCGAGAAGTAACGGTGGAGCTGAGGGCCTTAGCTGCAAATCTAGTAGAGTTTAGGGTAGCGTCTGCTGAGTATTCCAGGGCAGCCGAAATCTTATTTAAGTCCTGACAGGATCGTGTGTCAGAAGGTGGAAGACGTGCTTGGAGTTGCTTGATCCACAATAAAGCTGCCCTGTTAAAGAACGAGGCCGAGGTGGAGGCCCTGATGGCCCAGGCAGCCGCCTGGTGACCTTTGAGCAAGGTTTTTTCCGCCCTACGATCTTCAGGGCGCAACGAATCCTCCGGAGGCCCCGTGGGATGAGATGAATTGCAAAGGGCCACAATAGGGGCATCCACGGAGTGAGGCTTCAGGAGGTCCGAAAGAGCGGGGGCCGAGTTGTACAGCCTCTTGTCCAGTGAGTTAGGGCTGGCCCCTGCCCCTGGAAGACCCCATTGCCGTTGCAAAACGTCCAAAAAAAGTTTGGGAGCTGGAACGGTTTCCAGGTCAACGGTGGGCTCCGCAAACATTGCCGATGCGGGATCAGAGGCAACTGGAGCCGCAGACGTGGAAGCCACCGGGCCCAGACGAGTAGTAGCAATAGCTTTGCGCAATAACGAGCGAAAAAGCTGCGGTTTAAAAAGACCAATAAACGGAGTCTGGTCCGGAAGCAGGCCCTCATCATCCGAAAGCACAGAATCAGGAACCTCATCCAGGTCAGCGAGAGAAGTCTGTTCAGCTGATGCAATCGAATTGTCCAGATCTTGCTCAGACATAGAATCCTCCTCCTGCACCGGTTGCTGAGTTTGTTGCAACACGGGATGCTGTTGCAACACGGAGGGAATAAGCATGGAAACTCCCTGTTGCAGGCATTGAGAGAGGCTGAGCTTGATGGCCCTGGCCAGCACCATCTCGAAAGGCTCAGGCACTGGAGGAACTGCAGCGACAGGAGGAGGAACAGGTGGAACATCCGAGGCAGCACTTGGAGGAGCCTCAGGTAAAGTCTGGAAGAGGGGTTCAGCACCAGGTGGATAAGGTGGAGCAGCTGAAATAGAACCATCAGGAGAAAGCTCCCGCAGAGAACTCCCCACCTAGGAAGGGACCGGTGATCAAGCCCTTGAGGGAGTCACTGGAACGGTTGTAATGGAATGGGCCACCTGGGATTGGGCCTTATGGAAGGCCTTCTTCATAGCTTTGTGGCGACGCTGCTCGTCCTTAGAAGGCGCCGCCACAGAGGTAGAACCAGCCTTGCCCTTTTTGGTGCACTTAGCCTTGGGCTGGGCAGAGGCAGAAGAACCCTCAAGGGGGTCATCCTGAGTGGGCCGCTTATGAGCCTTGGGTGGCAGAAGGGGAGCCGAATGTTGTTTGGCCGCCATCTTAATTGCCAGAGAGACACAAGGCACAAAAAAATAGCTGTTGGAGCAAGCGCGTATAACCCCACTGGGAAGCGCAATTCACAGTCAGAGCCCCTGAGGCAAAGCCGGAGATCGCTAGCTCAATGGCTATTATTGCGATCGCAGCGGCAGGGTAATCCAACGAAGGGGGCTGCTATGGAAAAAAGCCGCCAGCCAAACGGCTGTTAGCGCGGCAGCGAGACACCAAGGGAGAGCTCAAAGTCCAGCGCTGACAATCCGATCACAGGCCAGCCGGCCGAGTCGCGATCAATGAGCTCCCGCTCGCCAGGCGACCACAGCAGGCAATAAAGAAGCCATTGTAAACGGGCGCGCTTACCCCGATGACGAAAATGGCGCCCGAGGCGGAAAGCGCACGAAAAACAGCCGCCGCGCTCAACCCGCTGTCAGAGGGGAGCGCGAAGCCTGCGAAGTCGGCGAAACGAAGCTTCTGTCAACCGCAGCAATAATAGAATGAAAAAGAGCCAAAGAGCAGACCAATCTTCCGGAGAAAAACAGAGGCACAGCGTGAGGAGAAACGGCTACACTGGGAAGACACGTCCGGCCAGCATAGACCAAGTCAAAACACTGGGGCCAAGAGGGCGGAGCTATGTTAATTAGCAGACTCGGTCACATGCTGCATGGAGCTGTCTCCCCAGAGTGACTGCCGTTTCCCTCCTATACGGAGAAAAAGATGTTATCAATTAACATAAATTGATTGAACTCCCCTATGAATAGGAAAAAAACATTTATGAAACTACAAAAATTAAAATTGGACCTAATTTGTCTTCAAGAAGTGCATATTAAAAAAACAACAGGGCAACTTACTGGTATAACCCAAAATTGGGAAATTATGTTCCTCATTAGCACAACAAAAGAAAAGAGGGGTGGCATTACATGTTAAAGAAATGTTAAAAGCCAAACAACTATATTCAATTGAAGAAGGGAGAATATTGATGGTTGAGATTATAATAAATCAGAAACAGATTCTCTTGATCACAATATATGCACCAAATAACAAACAAGAAGAATTTTATAAAAAGCTCCATAAGAAGATAATTGAAACGGACTATGAAAACATATGTATAAGAGAAGACTTCAATGCAATTGTGGATGTCAAACTAGGCTATAGATGCAGTAAAAAAAGTAAAAAAATAAGGACACCCCCCAAAACTTTTTTCGAAATGACACAAGAAATACGCATACAGGATATATGGAAAGAGTCAAACCCAAAGAAAAACCAATATACATTCTATTCCAACAGACACCAAATGTGGTGTAGAAGAGATATGATATGGATGTCGCCAGATATGAGAACAGATATCCAAGAGGTTGATATAGAAACAAGCACCTGGGAAGATCATAACCCAATAAAAATCAGGTGGAAGGGACAAAGGAAGAAACTGAGATGGACACTGAACCAAATTATATTAAAGAACAAGGAGTTTAATGTAAGGATCACCTCTCCTTCCAACTTAAGAAAGTAAGAAATCTTGAAACATAGTTGTTCAAAAGGATTCTTTTATTAAGCAGAAGTGAAAGCCATCCAGCTAAAGCTCAGTCTGAATACCCTTAGGCAAAGCAGTAGGATTAAAGTGGTAGAGACCCCTCCCTTTAAATCAGAATGCAGATTTTAGCCAATAAACAAGTGTGAAGATGTTTTCTTTACTATTTCCTCTGAGAACCCGAACAAACATGCATTCCCACCACTACCCTTTAAAGTGAGACAACCCACATGGCTATCATATAAATTCCTGCAGGTAAAGGGAATCTCAGGCCTCCTTGGCGCCAGGATATAAATTGTAAAATATCTGATGACACAGGCCATGCTAGTAAATCGAATCCAAGTTTCCCCCTTCCTCCACTTGATGGCAGTATCACTTTGGGATCTGACATGCTACCCTCCTTAGAAAACAAAAGGGTCCACCTGTAAAAAAAACAAATATACACAAGATAGTATATCAACAAGGTTTGTTAGGGTATTGGGAGTGAAATTTTCTCAGTAAGATCTAAGCCCTAACGTGGTGCTTAGCGACCCATTCATTTTGTGCTGATGGTAAATGTTTCCAAGCAACTAAGTATTGGACTTTCCCTCTGTGGATCCTAGAATCAAGGATTTCCTTGATTTCAAAGTGTTGTTCACCTTCAATCATGATGGGAACGGGAGGTGCAGGTGGTCTGAGGGATGAGATTACTTCTCATTTGAGTAAACTGATATGGAATACTGGGTGGACTTGCCTGAGCATCTTTGGAAGGAGTAGTTCAACTGCTACTGGATTGATGATTCTAGTGATAGGAAAAGGTCCAATGAACTTTGGCCCTAGTTTCTTCGATGGTTGTAATGATTTCAAGAATTTTGTCAATAAGTATACTCTGTCTCCAATATGAAAAGGTTTGGGTTCCATCCTTTTCTTGTCAGCTTGAATCTTAAAAGCTTCTCTAGCTTCCTGTAAGGCTAATCTGTTTTGCAAATTATCCATCCATTCCTTAAGTGAGGGGATGGTGAGTTCTTCTGTGGGTAGTTCAGGCATGGGGCTGAAATCCTGGCCTGTTGCTACTCTTTTTTTTTTTAATTGAAAAAGTTTTAAAAGTTTTACATACATTTTCTCCCCCCTCCCCAACCACCCCCCGACTTCCCAGAGCAAATACAAGATAAAATACAGCTCAAATTCTCTAAATTAAACTCCATTTCACACTTATCATAATCATAATCATTAAACAAGTAGATAAAAGGAAAGCAAGTCTTCTTTCTTCTTATTCCATCTAATTCAACAGAATTAATCTCCATTTATAATTACAGCAGTTAATAAAACAATTAAGTATTACCTAATCAAACCTATCATTACTCAATATAACAAGATATTTTATAACTTCTTTCATTTAAAACAAAGAAAAAAAAACCAACAACAACAACAAAAAAGAAAAAACCCTCATTCAAAAAAACCCCAAATTTAAAATAAAATACTATATAAAGTCTTCCGTCCTCCACGGTTACTGTCTCTCCCGAACAATCGGTTTCTCCAAGCTCTCTGCTTCATTCAGACATGGTTTGCAAGGTCCCCTCAGTAGAGCGAAGATTGCTTCTCTGGGTTGACCGTTTTGCAGATTGTGTTTTCTGTAAGGATTCCTGCAGGTAAAGGGAATCTCAGGCCTCCTTGGCGCCAGGATATAGGTTGTAAAATATCTGATGACATAGGCCATGCTAGTAAATAGAATCCAAGTCTCCCCCTTCCTCCACTTGAATGGCAGTATCACTTTTAGGGATCTGACAGTTTATACAAATAATGGAAAAAGAAATGCTTATTTTTTAAAGAAAATAGAAAAGAAGAAACATCACTACAAAATGTTTGGGACATGGCTAAAGCATACATGTGAGGATTAGCCATAACAAATATAGCAAGAAGAAACAAGAAAAAGAAACAACAAGAAGATTCTACAATAACTGAAAAAGCTGGAGATAGAATTGCAGAAAGATCCACAAAAAAGTAATGTTAAAGAAAAAATGGAATTAATAAAACATAAATTAAACTTAATAGAAAAAGAAGAAATGGCAAAAAAAATTAAAATGGCAAGACAAAACATTTTTGAAAATGCAAATAAACCAGGTAGATGGTTAGTATACAAGCTGAAAAAAGAGAAAGAGAAGAAAATGATACATAAACTGATAGATGAGAAGGGGATCCTTCACATCAAAATGAAGATAAAAAGAAAATAATCCAGGAATTCTATGAGAAACTTTACACTCAAGAGAAAGTGTGAGAAGATATAATAAAACAATACTTAGAAAAGGCTGCATTATCCAAATTACCAAAAACAGTGAAAGCGATGTTAAACGAAAGAATAACAATGATGGAATTAATAGAAGCAACTAAAAAACAAAAACAAAACAAAACAATAAAACACCTGGACCAAATGGGTTTCCGGCAGAACTTTATAAATATCTGCAAGGTGTCTTAGGGTTGTCAATGTTGGAGATCTAATCTTTCCAAAACATGGGCAGATGCAACTATTACCTTAATACCAAAAGAAGACTCAAATTTACAGCAGATTTAAAACTATAGACCAATATCATTATTAAATGTAGACTACAAAATATCTGCCTCAATAGTAGCAGAGAGATTAAAAAGGTTCCTGAACAAATTTATACACCCGGACCAGAATGTTTTCCTACCCAAAAAACAAGTTAAAAATAATAGTATCATCTTGAATACATTGGAATATTACGAAGTACACTCTGAAAAGTGGTGTTGTCTTACCTGAACGCCTTTTCTCAGTGGCTGCGGAATAGTCCAGGAATGGGTTGCTACAGTCAGATCTGCCCAGAGACTGAGTCATAAATTCTTAGACATGCCTTCTTGCCTCTCTCTCCAGCTTTTTGGCGGTGTCACAGCTGAAAGAGAGGCTTTCCAAAAATATTACTGATAGCTGGCTCCAGATCTCACAAACGTCAGGATGGGGCTGGACTATTCCACAGCCACTGAGAAAAGGCATTCAGGTAAGACAATGCCACTTCTCCAGTGTAGCTGCGGAATCCAGGAATGGGACATACCAAAGCCTGGCTGTCCTAAGGGCGGGTAGCCGTTGGGTCTGGAGCCCCGAAGTCCAAATACACCTGTTGTAAAACCTTCCTATCAAAGGATGCCTCCGCAGATGCAAAAACATCCAATTTATAATGGCAAATGAAAGGCGAGGGAGTAGTCCAGGTGGCTGCTCTACAAATGTCCTCCAGGGAAGCCTGCGTTGACCACGCAGCAGTGGTGGCTGCGCTTTTAGTTGAGTGTGCCGTTATCCAATTAGGTACAAGAATTGACTGCACCTCGTAATTTTTGGTGATACACGCCTTCATCCAACGACCGATGGTCGAAGAAGACACCTTAGTGCCCAACAAAAGGCGGTGGTGAGGCCTCTCCTCAAGAAGCCTTCCCTGGACCCGGCAGTGTTAGTTAATTATTGTCCAGTCTCCAACCTTCGCTTTATGGTGAAGGTTGTTGAGAGTGTGGTTGCGCGACAGCTCCCCCAGTATCTGGATGAACCAGTATATCTAGATCTGTTCCAGTCGGGCTTCAGGCCTGGGTACAGCACGGAAACGGCATTGGTCGCGTTGGTTGATGATCTCTGGAGGTCTCGGGACAGGGGTTGTTCCTCTGTCCTGGTCCTATTAGATCTCTCAGCGGCTTTTGATACCATCGACCATGGTATCATGCTGCACCGGTTGGAAGAGTTGGGGGTGGGGGGCACGTGTTGCGGTGGTTCTCCTTTCTCTCTGACCGGTCACAGTCTGTGTTGGCAGGGGGGCAGAGGTCAACCTTGAGGCGCCTTATATGTGGGGTGCCACAGGGGTCGGTCCTCTCGCTCCTTCTGTTCAACATTTATGTGAAGCCACTGGGTGAGATCATCCATGGTTTCGGGGTGAAGTACCATCAGTACGCTGATGATACTCAGCTGTACATCTCCACCCCGGACCACCCCAATGATGCCCTTGAAGTGATGTCCCGGTGCCTGGAGGCCATGTGGATCTGGATGGGGAGAAACAGGCTCAGGCTCAACCTATCCAAGACCAAGTGGCTGTGGGTTCCGCCGTTCCGATATAGTCAGTTGGTGCCATCACTGACTATTGGGGGCGAGTCGTTGGCCCCCACGGAGTGGGCTCGCAACTTGGGTGTCCTCCTGGACTCATGGCTGTCTTTACAAGAGCATTTGACGGCTGTGGCTGGGAGGACTTTCTATCAGGTCCGCCTGATCCATCAGTTGCGTCCCTTTCTGGATCGGGACTCCTTACACACGGTTACTCATGCCATCGTCACCTCCCGGCTGGATTCTGTAATGCTCTCTACATGGGGCTCTCCTTGAGGAGCATCCGGAGGCTCCAACTGGTTCAGAGTGCGGCTGCGCAGGTGGTTATGGGAGCAACGTGGCGTTCCTATGTAACACCTCTCCTGCACGAGCTGCACTGGCTCCCGGTGGTCTTCCGGGTGTGGTTCAAGGTTTTGGTTACTTTTGGTAAGTACCCAGCTTAGAACCTGGGTACTTACGGGACCGCCTTCTGCCACCAGTAGCCTCTCACCGGCCAGTACGTTCACATAGAGAGAGGCTCCTCAGGGTGCCATCAGTCAAACAGTGTTGACTGGCGGCCCCCAGGGGGAGACTCTTCTCTGTGGGGGCACCTGCCATCTGGAATGAGCTCCCCCTGGAGATACGAAGGATCCCGGATTTACGCACCTTCTGCCGTGCCCTCAAGACTTTTTTATTTCAACAGGCTGGCCTGGCCTAACTTCCCTTTTAATTGTAAATTGTAAATTTGTTTTAAAACAATAGGGGTGTTTTAATTTGTCTGGGCCAAATTATTTAATGTGTTTTTATATTGTCTTTTAAATTTTGTAGTTTGTGTGTTTTGTCTTTTGGCTGTTCACCACCCTGTGTCCTTCGGGAGTAGGGCGTATATAAATCCAAAAATAAAATAAAAATAAATAAATGTGGGCTGGAAGGAGACAAACATTGCCTCATATTTCCTGGTGGGCGTGATTCCCTAATATATATTCAGAGAGTCTTCCTTACATCCAAGGTATACCATTCTCTCCAGGGATGGCTCTGGACAGAGGTTTGGCAGGGTAACCTCCTGGGCCCTGTGGAACCAGGAGTTTACCTTGGGGATGAAGGAGGGATCGAGTCTCAGGATCACCTTATCCGGATGAATGATGCAGAGATCAGCCCTAACAGAAAGAGCTGCTATCTCGGATATGCACCTAGCTGATGTTACAGCTACCAGGAATGCCACCTTAAGAGTCAAGTATCTGAGGATCGTAGTCCACAGGGGCTCGAAGAGCGGCCCCATAAGGGCCCACAAAACCTTGGGCAACACCCACGGGGGGGGGTATCTGTGGATGGTGGGTGGTCTCAAATTAGTCACCCCATGTATGAACCTGCGAATGACAGGGTGGCGCATAAGAGAGCCCTGGTCATCGCCTGTCAGTACAGTAGCTAAGGCCACGACCTGCCTTCGAATGGTACTGTGTGACAACCCCTTGTCCAGACCATCTTGCACGAAGTCCAGAACCTGTTGGACAGAAGCGGAAGTAGAAGCGATGTGATTGGTGTACACCACCTGACAAATCCAGCCCAGGTGGCGTTGTAGATTCTGATGGTTGATGGTCATCTGGATAGTTCTTATGACCTTGTCAGAGTACTTATCCCTCCTCAGGAGGACCCCTTCAAATGCCAGGTGGTCAGTTAAAGCCACTGTGGCTCCAGGTGTTCCAAGACCCCCTGGCTGAGAGAGATCCTCTCCGGAGGGATTCTCCAGGGCTTTGATGTGGACAGGCTAACTAAGTCCATGAACCACAGCCGCCTGGGCCAATGAGGGACGACCAGGAGAACTTCTGCCTCTTCCAAATCACATTCTGAATCACCCCGGTATTAGGGGGAGAGGTGGGAATGCGTATAGAAGACCGGGAGTCAAGCACTGTGGAGGGCGTTGGTCCCTTCCGCTCCTTCCGCTCCTGGAGTTGGGAACCTTGTGAAAAAGCAAGGAAGTTGGGAATTTGTCTGTGATGTGAACAGGTCTACTGTCGGTTGTCCAAACCTGTTGCATATGTCCTGGAAAATCACAGGATAGAGACACCATTTGCCATTGTCCACTGTAGTCCTGCTCAGGTAGTCTGCCTGAGCGTTCGATGTCCCTGCAATGTGCTCTGCCTTTAGGGAGAGGATGTTCAGTTCCGCCCATTTCCCTAACCTCAAGGATTCCTCCATGAGAGGCCACGAGTGGGTTCCTCCCTGGCGGTTGACATGAGTTTTTGCTGCTACATTGTTGGTCAGTACAAGTACGTTTCCCCTGTATTGAGTCCTGAAATTTACAAAGGGCCAGGTGAATTGCCCTCAACTCCAACCAGCTGATGTTGTTGGTGAAGTCCTGTGGAGACCAGAAGCCTTGCCCCTCTCTGGTTTGGAGGTGAGCCCCCCAGCCATAGAGGCTCGTGTCGGACGTGTTATTCAGGTAGGCTCCCTGAATACATTTCCGTTGTTTAGAGCTGAGGACACCCACCAGTAGAAGGACTTCAGGACAGGCAAGGAAACCCTGACCTTGATCAGTGAATTGGACCTTTTTCCTCTTTGATATGGGAGCAGGAACCATTGGAGGCTCTGAGCATGCAATCAGGCCCAAGGCACTATTGCCATACAAGATACCATCTTGCCTAACAGCATGGACAAGGTGGTGGCTATGGGAACCCTGGGGTTCTGTTGGATCTGAAATATTAAGGCCCTTATGCTGTCTCGCCTTTCTGGTGAAAGGAAAACCTCCACTCGTCTGGAGTCAATGATCACCCCCAGGTCAGTGGTGATGATGGATGGATCCAGCTGGCTCCTTTTGAGAGTGATCAGGGAACTATGTTCCTACAGAGCTCGAATTGTTATGTCTAAATGCTCTCTTGCCCTGGGAAGAGAGGAGGCCTGGACCAAAATGTCATCCAAGGTTTGTATCCTCACCGGAATTGATCTCAGGTGAGCTGCAAGGGCGGCCAGGAGCTTCATGAAGCTTCTGGGGGCCAATGCAAGGCCGAAATGCAGTGCCCTGTATTGAAGGTGCCTCCCTGCATAACAGAATCTGAGAAACCTGTGATGTGCCGGCAGGACTGGAATGTGGAGGTACGCCTCCAATAAGTCTATTGATGCCATGAAGTCCCCAGGCCGAATCCCCTCCAGGATGGATTGGAGGGAACTCATTTTGAACCTCCTGTAGACCAAGTGGGAGTTGAGGTTCTTTAAATCCAAGATCGCTCTCCACCCTCCCGAAGACTTCGGCACAATGAAAAAGATTGAGTAGAACCCCCGTCTCCGCTGGGCCTCTGGGACTAGCTTTATAGCCTGGATCTTCAAAAGGTGATGGATGGCCTCTTCCGTGAGACCCCGTTTGATGATGTTGTGGGAGATAGAGCATCCCACGAAGTGGTTCGGGGGGTTGGAAAAGAATTCCAATGAGAGACCCAATCTCACGGTGTTCAAAACCCAATTGTCTGTTGTTGTCTGCATCTACTCGTCTATGAAGATGCTCAAGCACGCCCCCCCCCCCGGATAGGGAGGGTCAGCCTGTTGAGTCACTTCTGTCTACGGAATTGGCGGTAATCCACTTCTCAAAATGGCAGCTTGTTGGAAACAAACTGCCTTGGTCTATCTCGAAAGCTCTCCCTCTCGGTTTGCTGGTCTGCTCTTTAGCCATAAAACCTCTGCTGGGACAGACCTGCCTGCTCATTGAGCCAAAAGGATGGCCATCAGTAGAAGGGGGTAGGACAACAGCCTGTCCACCTGGCTGCCGAAGGCAGAACTTTTCTCTTTTCCAGATTCTCAATTAGAATTGGTTCAAGAAATTTGCCAAACAGTATGTTCCCTGTATAGGAAAAGGATGCCAATTGCCCCTTGGACTTCACATCAGCTTGCTACTGGCAGAGCCACAATAACCTCCTGGAGGTTATTGAGGAGGCCAGGGCTCTGGAGGCATATTTGGTGGCATGCAGAGTCACATCTGCAGAGAATTGGATCTCTGCAATGAGCTTATTAAGGTCCTGATGAAGCGAACCTCCTGGGAAGCCACCCATGATTGAAGTTGGCAGAGCCAAATGAGGAAGGTGCAGTCAAAGAAGCCATAGAAGCCCGAATTGCCCAGGCCACAGCCTGGTGGAGTTTTCTCAAAGTCAATTCAGACTTTTTCTCCTCTGCTCATCATCATCATCATCATCATTATTAATTAAATTTATATACCACCCTACTCCCGAGGGACTCAGGGCAGTGAACAGCCAAAATAAAATACATGTAATACAAATATTAAAAACATTTAAAATATATTAAATATTATGGCCCCAAAAAACAAATTAAAACCAATTTTAAAACCCAATTTAAAATTTAAAACAATTTAAAAGAGGTTAGGCAAGGCCAGCCTGCTGGAAGAACATTTTAAGGGCACAGCGGAATGTGCGCAGATCTGGGATGTTCCATATCTCCGGGGGAAGCTCATTCCAAATGGTAGGTGCCACCACAGAGAAGGCTCTCCCCCTGGGGGCTGCCAGCCGACATTGTTTGGCCGACGGCACCCTGAGAAGTCCCTCTCTATGGGAGTGTACTGGTCTGTGAGAGGCTACTGGTGGCAGAAAGCGGTCTCGTAGGTACCCTGGCCCTAAGCCATGGAGCGCTCTAAAGATGGTAACCAAGACCTTGAAGCGCACCCGGAAGACCACCGGGAGCCAGTGCAGCTCACGCAGGAGGGATGTCACATGGGAGCGCCACGTCGCTCCCATAACCACCCGCGCGGCCGCATTCTGGACCAGCTGGAGCCTCCGGATGCTCCTCAGGGGGAGCCCCATGTAGAGAGCATTGCAGTAGTCTAGGCTACTAGGCTACTAGTCTAGGTTACTAGTAGTCTAGTAGTCTCTTAAACTGTCAGTGATATCTCCCACCAAATACGGTGACGGGGAAGACAAGGCCAGAATGGGTGTGTCCACTGAGGGCAGTTGCAGTGCCTGTGACAAGCTTGGAGCCATGCCATAAAATCTTTTTATGTTCCCACTGGGAGTGGGAAGCAACACCGGGCTTGTCCACTGTTTTTGAACAACATCCAGAAATAACTGGGGTGTTGGAATGAACTGTTGCTATGCTATGGACTCAGAGAACAGACCCCGATTATGATCCTGAGGAAGAACTGCCAGCTCCTCCGTAGGCAAGTTGTCCGCAAAGTGGGCTGTAGCCCATGCCGTAATGACTTGAAAAGTCCTGGAGGAAACAACCTTGTAAAAGCTGGAGCATCCAGGAATATCCCCTCATCATCTGAGAGGTCCAGTTCTCTCTGGGACTCACCACCCAAGGAGTCATCACTACACATGGAGTGAGTTGACTGATAAGGTATCTCATCTACAGTTACAGTGGGCGAGATTTGATGTGGGTGAGGAAGTGAGTCAGAAATGCAAGAGGCAGAAAACTGCTGATATAAGCCAGCTGCAATGCCCCTGGTTATGGCCTAAGAAATCAATTGCTGCAGGTTAGCGGGTAAGTCTGACAAATGAGCATTGTTGGAAGGGAAATCAGCAGCTGGAGCCCTGTAGGAAGCTCCTGTGGCACAAGACCTATTATAAGACGACTGAGGCCATTCTGATGCTGGTTGGCAAGCAAAGGAATCAGGCTCTGCATCATTATCCCTGCTATTCAGCGAGGCTGAAGTTAGGGATAGCTCACCAGCTCCCTCTGGTGACCAGGCCTGAGGGGCTTGAGATGAGTGAGCTAATTGAGGAGACACAAAAGGGTGGGAAACTGGAACTTCCGGCGGCTCCGCGAGCTTGGACGGCGCCCGAATGAGAGCGCCCGCTTCACGGTACTGTAAAAACCCCCGAACGGCATTCCAACGCCGTCGGGAGGTTTGAAAAACCTTTCCCCAGGCAAAGGGGAAAGGCAAGAGCTGGCTGGTGGGGGTAGAATTCACCAAAGCCCCCCAGAAGGATTTCTGTGGAGGCGGAAGGTTGAGTTCCCCAGAAACCAGCCGATCGCTCCGGACTGGAAACGTCTCTGCCTTTGCAGAGCCACAAGCGACCGCATCTGATTTTTTCTACAATTTAATTTTTAATTTTTTTTTTAACAACAGAAGCAGACGGGATCAGCCAGGAGGACTGTAATAGCAAGTATCTCACTTAACATCTTTTAACTTGTGGATTGCCTCCTTCGGAAGTTACAAATTAACTGCAACTAAAATGGCGATTGAGGCTTGAGTGGCTGGGAAAGTGAAAGTGATCTGAGCTTTGGCACAGCCTCAAGTGATTTTTTTAAAATTTTCTTTGTTAAAGACTTGTTAGAAGGAGGACTTTATCAAGACTTGTTTGTTGGAACTTAAGTAAAGATTTGGACTATTTGGCTGCTTAATAATTAAAAGGAGAATTCAAGAATATAGGAAGAAGGAAAGAAAGTAAATAAAAGAAGGAGGAGGGGGAAAAATAAACTCTCCCCAAGATGGCCACAAAAATTCCCTCAGTTAAAGCTGTTCCGGCTAAAGGCACACCCAGTGCTGGAAGTTCACCTGCTCATGCTCCTAAAGCACAGGAGACACAGACTTTAACAATTGATATGATACAGCAGGTTATCCAAGGGGCTTTGAGTACAACAGAAGATAAACTTACAGCTGTATTGGATAATAGAATTCAAACTGTGGCAGAAGATCTCACTGCTGTGATAGACTCTAAAATCCAAACAGTGACAGTAGAATTGGCAGCACGTAATGTGGATATTAGAGAAGATATACTTTTTGCATTCCAAGGGCTAGCTGCTCAAGCTGAAAGTCTTGATTGCAAGACAGATGAGGTGAAAGAAACTACTGAAATTATGAGCAGCAAGCTGGAGGTGGCACAGCAAAGAATAGAGAGATCTGAGATGGATTTGATTTTGGTACAATACAGAGAAATGGAGTTTGCAGTGAGAATCAGAGGAGTGAAAGAAGATAAAAAAGAAAACTTGAAGGATAAGATGGGAGAAGCATTGGCACAGGCGCTGGGGATGCCAAAACGTGAGGTGTTGTGGCAAATGGACAAAATTTTCAGAGTTAACTCCTGGGTGGCCAGGCAAAGAAAATTACCTAGAGATATAGTAATATACTTTACTACAAGACATGTACGTAATGAAGTGTTGCAAGCAACCTACAAAAAAAAAGTTAGAAGTGGAAGGACAAGAAATGACAATGAAGGAGATCCCCCCAAAAATGTTAAGAGCCAGAAGGGATTATGCTTTTTTGGTGGAGGAGTTGAAGAATCATCAGCTACAATACAGATGGGATGTTCCAGCCGGTTTAGTGGTGAATTTTTCTGGAGAAAGATACAGGCTTAATACAACAGATAAAGCAAGGGATTTTTACATAAATGTTTTAAAGGCAGGAAGGCCCAAATCTCCTGAAATTAAAGTGAAACAAATAGCTGAAAAGAAACCACAGGAAGAGTTGCTATCTATTGCCCAGGGGGGAACCTCAACAAGTCAAGAAGATCTCCTCCAAGTCCTGGTGGATGTGACTGAAGAATTACCTAAAGAGCAAAGAATGACTAGAGCGGCTACAGCAAAACGTAAGGAGGAGTTAAAAATTCAACAACTGCAACTACAAAGTCGAGAACTCGCTAAAACGGAAGCAGTGGGATGAGCCAGACCGAAAAGTCGGTTAGAGTTGGAAAACCAGCAAATGCTCCTGAGGCTTCAGAAATTTAAGCATGGGAACTAGATTCCTATCTTGGAATGTCAATGGTTTAAATTCTCCGCAAAAAAGAACAAAATTTTTTACGTATCTCAAGCAATTTAATAATGATATAATATGTTTGCAAGAGACTCATATAAGAATACAAGATCAAAAATATTTAATAAATTCAAGATTGGGTGTGCATTATGTGGCAGCATCACCAGATAAAAAAAATGGTATAGCTATCTATCTGAAGAAGGATTTAATTGCTAAACTAATTGAAGCAGATGAACAAGGCAGATATTTGGCAATTGAAGTTTTAATCCAAGGTGAAAAAACTTTAATTGTGGGAGTTTATGCACCCAATCAACAACAGGAGATTTTCTACAGTTTTTTTACATTCAAAAATGACTAATTGGAACTATAAAACATGCATTTTGCTTGGAGACTGGAATGGAGTTTTAGATGTTAAAAAAGACAAATTAGGATCGAAACAAAGCTTTGCTTCAAGAGCTAAATTGCCAAGATCTTTTTTTGACTTGATGGAGGAGTGGGAGTTGAAAGATATTTGGAGAGATAGAAACCCAACAGATAAAGATTTTACCTTCTTCTCGGATAGACATTAATCCTTTTCAATGATAGATTTTATTTTAATATCTAATGATCTTTTCCCTAGGGTGAAGACGACTAAGATTTTTCCAAGAACGCTGACAGACCATAGCCCTGTATGGGTAGAAATAGAATATTGTAAGGGGACCAAAGGGGTCCTGGAGAGTAAATGAAAATTTATTTAGATATGGAGAAAATATTGAGGAATGTAAGAAATTTTTGAAAGAATATTTTATTATGAATATGCAAAAGGGTACCCCCATGGAAATGGTTTGGGATGCATCTAAGGCTTATATGAGGGGTGTCCTGATTTACATGAATAATAAACTTAGAAGAAAGCAAGGGGAAAAAAGAAGGGTGCTGGAAGAGCAAATTAAGGAAAATGAGCAACTTTTGATAAAAAACCCCAGGGATAATAAAGTTAAGGAGGTTATCAAATTGCTGAAAGAACAATTTAAAATGTTGATAGCAGACCAAACTGCAACTAATTTACAGTATGCTAAATACAATACATTTTGTAATGCCAATAAACCTGGAAGATGGATGGCTTATATGCTTAGGAAGAGACAAAATCAAAGAACAATTGGAAAAATTAAATATAAAGGAAAAGAGGTCTTTCAGCAAGAATTAATTAAAAAGTCATTTAAAGAATATTATTCAGAATTATATAAGGCAGATAGAATTCAGGATGTAGATATAGATAGATTCCTTAAGAAGCAGAATATTAAGCCAGTTTCACAAGATCAAAGGGATATGTTAACCCAATCAATTACATTAGAGGAAATTATGTCTGCAATTAAAGATTTAAAGTTGGGGAAGGCCCCGGGAACAGATGGCCTGACGGCGGTTTATTATAAAAATTTGTGTGAAGAGATGGCTGAACCAATGAAAGAATTATTTAATACAATACAACAGGGAGAAAAGGTTCCTCCCTCTTGGAAAGCAGCCTTTATATCTCTAATACCAAAGGAAGGCCAGGATCATACAGAACCAAAAAATTACAGGCCTATTTCATTGTTAAATACTGATTATAAGATTTTTGCTAAGGTATTGGCAAATAGATTAATGAAGGTAATGCAGCAAATGATACATCATGACCAAACAGGTTTTATAAGTGGCAGATAAATGAAAACTAATATAAGACATATTGTTAATGTTTTGGAATATTTAGAAAGGAACAACCAGGTCCCTGCAGGTATAGTATTTTTAGATGCCGAAAAAGCGTTTGATCGGCTCAATTGGCAGTTTTTATTAAAATTAATTGAAAGAATGCAATTTGGAGATACATTTATACAATCAATAAAGGCAATATACCAGAAACAAACAGCCCAAATAATAGTTAATGGAGGCGTAACGGAAAATTTTTCAATAGAAAAAGGTACTCGGCAAGGATGTCCCTTGTCTCTATTATTATTTATTTTGTCACTGGAAATATTGCTGAATAATATACGAGACTCAGAAGCAATAAAGGGAATACAGATTAGGTAACAAGAATATAAATTACGTGCATTCGCAGATGACCTGGTTGTTACCTTAACTCAACCATCACAATCTGTTAAAATATTAATGGATATAATTAAAGAGTATGGATTAATATCTGGCTTTAAAATAAATGCAGCCAAAACGAAGATAATAGCTAAAAATATGACTGTTATACAAAAACAAGAAATGGAAAATCAAACAGGATTTGAAATAGCTAAAAAGGTCAAGTATTTAGGCATAAATATCCTGACAAGTAATTCAAAATTATACCATCACAATTATGAAGTATTGTGGCAAAAGATGCAATTGGAGATTCAGAATTGGCGAAAGTTACAGTTGTCACTGCTAGGAAGGATAGCTGCCATAAAAATGAATCTTTTACGGAGGTTTTTGTTCCTTTTTCAAACAATACCAATACTTAAAACTGATAAATTAATCAAAGAATGGCAAAAAGGTATAAATACTTTTGTCTGGGCAGGGAAAAAACCTCGTGTTAAACAAAGAATAATGCAGGATTCTTGGGAAAGAGGAGGACTTAAAATGCCCAATTTAGGGCTATACTATGAGGCAACTGTACTATCACTAGTTAGTGATTGGATTAACTCAACAGAGGACAGGATATTGAATGTGGAAGGGTATGGTCTGGTTTTTGGCTGGCATGCATATTTATTGTATGATAAAAAGATAGATAATACTTTTAAAAGTCATATATTGAGAAGTTCTTTGTTACGCGTATGGAAAAAGTATAGTTATAAATTAAAAGATAAAATTCCGATTTGGGCGATTCCCAGACATACAATTGAAAATATAAATATAGAACAAAAGCAAGATGGGATTTCTTATGAGCAACTTTTGGACAAGGAAGGATATGGGTATCAATTAAAAACTATTCAACAATTAAAAGAACAAGGAATAATTAAAACCTGGTTTCAATATGGCCAGCTACAGGCCAGATGGAAAGAGGACCAAAAGAAGGGTATTTTGCAGCATGAAGAGAATTTGATTAAGCAAATAAGAGATCAGAGCCAAATGCATATAAAAAGGTTATATAATGTATTATTGGAAATAGATTCAGGGACAGAATTAGTTAAGGATTGTATGATAAAGTGGGCACAAAATATAGGGGAAACAATAACGCTGGGAAATTATATGGGTTAGAAATGTAAAATTTACACAGGCTCAAAATTTGAGAGAAAAATTTTATAAAATGTTTTATAGATGACATTTAGACCCCCCAAAATTAGCTTGTATGTACCCTAATATTCAGTCCAAATGTTGGAGATGTGGAAGTCAGGATGCCACTTATTATCATATATGGTGGACCTGTAATAAAATTAAGGCATTCTGGATAAAAATTTGGTGGATAATTCAAAATATATTAAAGAAGAAGATTAAATTTACACCACAGTTTTTCTTGTTAGGCATTATAACAGATTGTACCGGAATAGAAATAAAGTTGATTTTAAATTTAATAACAGCGGCAAGACTTCTGTTGGCACAATATTGGAAGAAACAAGATGTACCTACAATTCAAGAATGGACATTAAAAGTAGTGCATTTGGCAGAAATGGCAAAGATCTCCGCATATCTTAAAGATTATTCAAATGAAAGATATATAAAGGAGTGTAAAAGACGGATAGATTATATTCAAAACAAATATTGTAATAAGAAATTTCAATTAGCTTATGAATGAAATATTTTGTAGAAATTGTTATATCAAGTAGAATATTGTTGTTTTATTATTAGGAATTAAAGATCAACGTTAATAATGTATTAGTATATTGTTAGCTAATTTTAGTTTTGTGTTTGTACTTGTAATACCCTGAGCTAATCCTGGGAAGTCGGGGGGGAGGGGGTGGGTTGGGAAGGGGGGGATGGGGGGGAAGAGGGGGAGGGAGGGAGGAGGGATAGGGTGGTGGGAGGGGGGGAAATTTCTTTTGTAATTTGTAAAACTTTTTAATTAAAAAAAAAAAGGTGGGAAACTGATGTCTCGTTAGAGGCTGACGGCTTTTCTAACCCTGCCAGGTGTCTCTCAGCTTTTGAAATCTGTTTTTCCAGAGCCCTCTGTCTCCTTTCTCTATCTTTTATCTCGGCTTTTGAGATGTGCTCACCCTTCCCTCCTTTAGAGGACTTGTGAGTCACCTTGCCCACCGAGGCTTCAGCATTCTTCTGTGAAGAAGCTAGATGTGGCTCCTCCCCCATCACATAGTGATCCACCATCTTGTTGTAATAATAAGGCCAAAGATCAGTAAGGGCTATTGATTAGCAATTCTGCTCCGTGGGGTTTTTAGTAGTGCCCTGGTGTTAGAGGGCAGGGACCTTGACTAGTGCCACTTGTGGACTCTGAAAGGCTGGAAGATGAGAAGAAGGATTGTGGCGGCAGCAGTGCCAGAATAGCTCCGGATTAGCCAGCACACACACAAGCAGCGATGGAACAACTGCTTAATAGGGCAGCTTTCCTAGGGTGAACCTAGGGATAGCTAGCACCATGGGCCATTCCATAGTCCCTGAAAGCCAGGAGGTGGTCCCCTGAGCATGGTAAGCACCCTCACGCTGACTCGTAATGGCTGGAGTCCAGGGACTTGAGATGAGATTAGTGCTGGCACCGCACCAATAACTGCCATTGCGCCCCCTGGTGGGAAAATGCAAGCTGCTCCACTTGCAATTAGAAGGGCTGGCCGCTCTGCTTGTAATTAGACAGGCACACAAGCTATCTATACTTGTTTCTGAGCGGCTAAAATTTGCCCATTGCGGAAGCTGTCTTAAAGGCACAGGTGTGTCCACAAAGTCTGGCGAGCCCACTCTTCAATGCCAACGCCTCTGGCCAGTGCGCCTCCATGGCAGAGAACTGTTATCCCATTAGCTCTCAGCTGTTTGATTAAAGCAAGCAAAAAGGCTGATACGCTCCCTTTGACTGTTAGTGATAATAGGCCCGCTGGGATGGGGATGGCCTGAAATGGACATTGTCTTACCTGAATGTCCCTTTTCTGGGCGCTGCGACCACAATCCATAGCTGGGATGTTTCCTCATTTGCTCTGACTTGACTGGGTGACATTTTTTTATTCTTCCTCCTTCATGGTGGGCCATGCCCACCATTCCCATAGTGCACCAGTCTTTCACAAAAGCGCAACCACCTGTAGATGTAACAATTAAGGACAAAGAGAAAAGAACAAGACAAAGGAGACCACCGGAGCAGGAAGCCCAGGTAAGTATGCAACAGAAGTCCCAAAAACAAAAACAGGGAGGGAATGGATTGTGGTCGCAGCGCCCAGAAAAGGGACGTTCAGGTAAGACAACGTCCGTTTTCCTGAGCAATGCTCCCACAATCCATAGCTGGGATATACCCAAGCTTAAACATTCAGGGGGGGATGCTGACTGCTCCCTGAAGACCGGTCAATGAGGACACTCTGTAGCACACGTCGACCGAAGGAGGTCTCCGTGGAGGCGTAAGCGTCAATCCGATAATGCCTAATGAAAGGCATGACTGATGACCAAGTGACTGCTCGACAAATGTCCGGTACCGAAGCGTGGGTGGCCCAGGCGGCCGAAGTGGCAGCACTGTGCATCGAATGGGGAAGAATCCTGCCCAGTAATGGCCTCGCTGACTGTTCATAAGCAGTTGCAATACACGCCTTGATCCACCTGCCTACAGTAGAAGAGGATATCTTCTGCCCCAGGGACGTCGGATGGAACGAAACCAACAGGGCCTCCGTTCTTCGAAAGGACGCCGTACGACGAAGATAACAACGAAGGGCCTTGCGGACATCTAAGGTATGCCAGTCTTTCTCACGTTGATGACAGGGAGAGAGGCAAAAATCTGGTAAGATGAGCTCCTGGGCCCGGTGGAACCAGGAGTTCACCTTCGGGAGGAAGGCAGGGTCAAGTCGGAGGACAACAGTGTTTGCATGAAAAATGCAGAGGTCATTCCTGGTGGATAAAGCGGAGAGTTCTGAAATCTTCCTGGCGGAGGTGATCGCCAGAAGAAAGGCAACCTTATATGGCAAGTATTTCAGCGGAACAGAGCCAAGGGGCCCGAACAGAGGACACATAAGTGACTGCAACATAAGCGATAAGTCCCAGGTTGGGAAGCGATGTACCATGGGAAGGCACAAGTTCATGGCTCCATGAAGAAATCCCTTGATCAACGGGTGATGCGAAAGCGATGAATAAGGAGGGCAGAGAATGACTGTGGAGAGAGCTGCGGTCTGTCAATGTAAGGTGGAAGTAGACAATCCTTTAGATAGACCTGTTTGAAGAAAGGTAAGGATATCAGGAATCTGAGCTGTCGTAGGATCAATATGTTTGCCAGAGCACCAATTGCAGAAAGCCTCCCAAGTGGCTTCATATATTCGAGATGTAGACGGACGACGGGAAGCCTGGATCGTGTCAATAATGTCGTCGGGAAGGTGGTCCTCCTTTAGGGTGATCCTTTCAAATGCCAGATGGCTAATTTGAGCCATTGAGGCTCTGGGTGGCTGATGGCCCCCTGGCACAAGGCTACTCGCTGAGAAGAAATCACCCACGGGGGCATGATCGACAGCGCCACCAGGTCGGCTTACCATGAACGATGAGGCCAGTCCGGTGC
Organism: Ptyas mucosa; assembly: GCA_012654045.1. Lineage (NCBI taxonomy): Eukaryota > Metazoa > Chordata > Lepidosauria > Squamata > Colubridae > Ptyas > Ptyas mucosa. Next base: position 1,803,591 of record WNWU01013587.1, on the reverse strand, counting down.
CACCAACAGAATCTCGGTCCCTTCTTCTAAAAGCTTCCGGATGACCCGCGGAATCAGTGGGATTGGGGGAAATGCATACAACAGCCCTAGAGGCCAGTGGCAAGAGAGCGCGTTGTGATTCTCCGCCGTCAGACAAGGATATCTGGTCATGTAACGAGGAAGCTGCGTGTTCCAGTGGCTGGCGAAGAGATCGACCAGAGGCATTCTGAACCGAAGGGTGGCCTCCCTGAACAGCGCAGGGTGAAGCTGCCACTCTGCCGGGTCGATCGTCTCCCGGCTGAGCCAATCTGTTTGAATGTTTTTGACCCCGGAGATATGGTCCGCTATCAGAGAGAGAACATGCCGCTCCGCCCAAGTCAGATGTTCCGTCTCTAGCATCAAGGAGCTGGACCTTGTGCCCCCTTCCTTGTTTATCTGGGCCTTGGCTGAGACGTTGTCCATGAGGACAAGGACGTGTTGATCTTCTAGATGAGCCTGGAAGTGTCGGAGTGCAAGACGGATCCTCCTCAGCTTCAGAAAATTGATAGGGAGCTGCTGCTCCAAAGGGGACCAACAACCTTGTACAATGAGATTGTGAAGGTGAGCTCCCCACCCCAGCAAACTGGCATCTGCCGTCAGAGTTTGACGGACTGGTTCCAGGAAGAAGGAGCCCTGGGTCAAGGCAGGTCCCATCCACCACCGAAGAGAGAGGCGTATCTGGGGGGGGGGCAGAGTCACCTTGAGGAGTGAGTCCCTGCGGCCCGCCCGTTGAAAAGGGAGGAGGAACCACTGAAGTGGTCTCAAGTGGCGTTGGGCCCAAGGGATGATCGAGAAGCACGAGACCATCTTGCCCAACAATCTTGGGCAGATAGATGAAGAAGAGGGATGGAACGATGCGCCAGCACCTGATGGATAAGTTCTAAGATATTCTGGATGGGTCTGGGGACAGAAACACCAGTCCTTGTACCGAGTCGATTACCGCCCCAAGGTGTTGAAGTCAGGTAGACGGGAATAGGTGGCTCTTCGGAAAGTTTATCGAGAACCCGTGCTTCTGGAACACTTCAAGCACCAGATCCAAATCCTGGCTGGCTTCCCTGGACGACGACAGGATCAGGATATCGTCTAGGTAGCATAAGACCCTGACCGGCACCTTCCAGAGAGTTAAAGCTACGACAGCCACCAGTTTGGTGAACGTCCTTGGGGCTGAAGACAGCCCAAAGGGCATGGCACAATACTGATAGTGGCCCTCCCCGTACTGGAACCGCAGGTACTGACAATGCGTCGGATCCACTGGGACATGCAGGTATGCCTCCCTGAGGTCGACTGATTGGAGAAAGTCCCCCCATCTCACGCACCCGAGAATGGAGCAGAGAGAATGCATCTTGAACCTGCGGTAACACACCAACAGATTCAGATGCTTCAGGTTCAGAATGGCTCTCCATCCCCCGGAATTCTTGGGCACCAAAAACAGAACCGAATAGAAGCCTGAGCCCCGCTGGTCCAATGAACCGGCTCTATCGCCTTGATGTGTAATAGATGGCCAATCTACTCCCTCAGCTGACGGTCCTTCTCGAGAGAAAGGGGAACTGGGCAACGAACAAGACGAGATGGGGGACAGTCAATGAACTCGATGGTGAGTCCAGTTGTGATAGTACGGTGAACCCAAGTGTCCGTGGTCGAGAGCTCCCATTGGTGGCGAAATTGTTGTAAGCGGCCGCCAATGGGGCCAGGTGGCCCACAGTCACTTTCCCCTGCGAAAGGGTCTGTATCCCACTGACGTTGGGAATAAGGAGTATAGCGCCGTTCAGGCGGGCGGAAAGAGGTCGGGAGGACTTTCCTCTTATCTTTATCTTCCACCAACAGCGGATCGAGGGAGGAGCCAAACAAATTCGGGGCCTTGTATGGAGCTGCTGCAAGTTTCCATTTGGCCTTGGAATCCGCTCTCCAATTCTTCAGCCAAAACAAGCGACGTGAAGTTATGGAGGAGGCCAGGGCTCGGGAAGCAAATTTCACCGAGTTGAGTGACACATCCAGCTCTGTCTTTCTCTCATCAGACGTAAGCGTGTTGAGAGTCTGTGGAGAGCAGAGAGGAGGACGAGAGACTCGTCACCGGAGGATCCACTGATGGCACTGCCAAAAGACTGTCCAACTCCGGAGCTGCACAGTACAACCTTCTGTCCAGACTGCTTGGCATAATCAAGGATCCTGATTGGGCCCAAGGTGATTGCAGTACGTCCGAGAAGAGTTGGGGGCAAGGAATAAAATCCTTGTCTGGTTTGGAAGACGAAAAAAGGACATCATGGGGCCCCGATGAAGAAGAAGCGGGCTCGGAGGGTAACCCCACAGAAGAGCCAACGTTAGTTGTTTGATGCGCTTTATGCAGTAGGGACTTAAACAGTGACGGCCTAAACAAACCAGAGAACGCCGGGGTATCTGGAGGCAGATCCTCGTCTTCAGAGAACTCGATATCCTCTGGCAGCGGCTCTGCATGATTGGAGTCCTCTGAATAAGCCGCTTCCATTCGAGTAGATGACCGGGCCCAAAGGTGGCCAGCAGCTATATTAACAGGCTGAGCCAAAGGTATTTGTGGCGGTTGCTGTTGAAGGCCCGCTGCTAGCAAGGATGACAGGGCTGTAGACAGTAATGCCTGAAGGTCTACTTGAGATGGTGGGAGGTGAACCTCAGGTGCACGGAGCCCCGCAGCAGTCGAGGTAAAGGTAGCCTCCGGCCTGCGGGCCAGCGATGGAGAAGGCGCCGCCAAGCCCACAGTTGACACGTCCGGCAAAGAGAGTGATGCCTTCCTGGAAAGGCCTAAGGGGCGGTCCCGTAGGCCTCCCAAAGTCGACTGCAAACCCCGACGGAGAAGCAGGTGGATGATCCTCAGGAAGCACCCCATGGCCCTGAATGACAGGAGCTGAAGAAGAGGTGCAGGTCTGCTTGGTCTTGTTGTATTGACGCTCCAACGCCCTGTGACGATGGAGTGCATCTTTTTCCACGGCCACTGATGACTTGGGCTGGAAGGAAGCATGCGAAGATCTTGAGCGCAGGTGAGGTAATGCCTTAGCCTTAACATGGGACCTCGGTGGGCTGGCCTCATGTTCGAGGTCTGAGGATAGCGGAGAATCAGCCATTCTTGAAATTCCAAAAAAACAATTATATATATATATATATATATATATATATATATATATATATATATATTTAAAGGAACTATATACAAGGTAGGAAAAGTCCTGGTCGCCAAGCGGTTCGTAGAAACCTCAACCGGCTGGACCCCGGGGGATCCTATCGGGCCTGTGAGATGTCAATGGCAGAGAGGGCAAGGCAAAACAACAGTGGTCCCTGAAGGCTAAACAGCTGCTTAGGGGCGAATAGGACCCAAGACAGCTGAAGGCTCTGCCAATAATAGTCCCAAAACTGCAGCAGTAGAGCTGTATGGCAGTCCAAGCCGCTCCTGAATCCATCCAGATAAAGGAAAAATCACCGCAAGTAAAAAGGGCTGAAGGGCCAGTGCTGGAGCCTACAAGCCAGCTGATACCCCGACCAAAATGGCGCCCGCAGTAGTCCAGGGCAAACAAATGGTGGCCAGGAGATGCGGCGGGAAAGGGCGGCAAATCCAAAATGGCGGCCAGGAGAAAGGATGGGAAAACTGCTCCTTAAAATGGTGGCCGGGCGAAACGCTAGATGAAAATGGCGGCCGCAGCCCTAAGTTGCAAAGTCTTCCCCTTACCGAGCTGATGCGATCAGCCAGCAGATACCCAGGTGGATCCAGGTAGTTCTTAGCCACTCGGTCCTCCCGGCGTAACAGCGCTCAGCTGAGCCGAGGCTCAGCTGATAGAACAAAAGCGGCGGCGGGAGCCCCCACCAAACCGCGGCGCCCACCGACAACTGAGATAAACGTCGGAGACTGCAGGGCGAACCTTACAGAGCAATCCGGAGCCGCCACTAGCGAGAGCCAGCCGAAAGAAACAGATAAAGTGAAGAGGTGCGGGTGAGTATGCCAGCGGGCTGGGCACCCAACACACACACCGGCGGCTAAATGCCTGAAAGGAGAACTGCCCCGAAGGGTCGGTGTCTCCCTCAGCTGCTGTTTGATAAAAGGAATGGGCGTGGGACGGCCTGGAGCCCCCAACACGTCACACACGCCCCGCAGCAGGCAATCCCAAGGCTCTCACCAAAGAAAAAAGTAGAAAAATAAAGAACAATACCTACATGACCTAAACAAACCTAATAAAAAGGCATGAAGGAGAAACCAATACACCAGTCCTCACAGAGACTGAGTGAAAGACTGGAGCACTATAGGAATGGTGGGCGTGGCCACAGCATGAAGGAGGAAGAATAAAAAAATGTCACCCAGTCAAGTCAGAGCAAATGAAGAAACATCCCAGCTATGGATTGTGGTAGCAGCGCTCAGGAAAACAGCGGTGGCCTTGCCACCTAGGCTAGACCTAACCAGCACGCTCCCCAGCAACATGACTATGAATAATCGAGCCAAAGGGAACCGATCGCAAGTTAAAAAACCTGTTATAGATAGAAAGAATACTCCAGGAATGGTTAGAAGCAGAGCAATCTCCAAAAACATCTCTCTCAGGCCAACTGAGACAAAAAACTGGAGAGAGAGAGAGAGAGAGAGAGAGGCAAGAGGGCATGTCTAAGAATTTATGACTTAGTCTCTGGGCAGATCTGACTGTAGCAGTCCATTCCTGGACTATTCCACAGCTACACTGGAGAAACAGCTAGTGCTGATCTTCTTAGATGCGCAAAAAGCCTTTGATAAACTGAACTGGCAATTCATGATACTACAACTAAAATGTATGGGCTTTGGCGAAAAATTTATAAATATGATTAAGGCAATATTTTCTAAACAAATGGCGAAAGTGATAGTAAATGGGGATATGACAGATAATTTCAACATAAGTAAGGGTGCAAGACAAGGATGTCCTCTGTCCCCTCTATTATTTATACTAACTTTGCAAGCCTTGATTAGAAGGATCACACAAGTCCCAGAAATAAAAAGTATGAAAATAAAAAAAGAAAATTACAAATTACAGGTATTTGCTGACAATCTAGTATTTATACTAGAAGAACCTCTAGAAATGGAATCTAAATTAATAAAAAAAAATTGAAGATTTTTGGTGAAGTAGCAGGAGTAAAAATAAACAAAGAAAAGACTAAGATAGGCATTCAGATAACTAAAAAAGTAAAATATTTAGGAATTTGGTTAACGGCGAGATGTGCAACCATT